>JACJUY010000015.1:187652-279984 GCA_014220935.1 Platorchestia sp. MABIK | reverse complement strand
ATCGGTAGTAGTATCGGTCAAAGTATCGGTATTTCCAAGTATCGGAGTATCGGTATCGGTATCGGCCAAAAAATGGGTATCGGTATCGGTATCGGTATCGGCCAAAAAAATGGTATCGGTACATCACTAGGTCACTTTTTAACTCAAATATTCATAGGAATACAAGGTTATTACAAACTATACATCAAGCAGGAATAACAAACAAATTTTTACAGACTATGGGGAATTTTCTGGGGCTCAAAAGTCAGAAATTTGGAAATATTTTAGAAAAATCTGAAACATGAAAGTGTTCAGAATATTTTGCTCGCTGGCGTCAGCTCGCTGAAATATGAAAATATTTCAGGAAAATTTGAAAATATGAAACATGTCATGAGTATCTATTGTCAATTCTGAAAAGCCAACTCAAAATGCCTCAATGAAAACGTATAATAAGCATCCCAGAAGTTGACAACATGGTATTTTACAGCTTCGTGATGACATGATCTTATAGAAGATCATTTATTCAACATGGGATAGATTTTGGGAAGGGAATAATTTCAGAGTTGGGGAGCTGGAGAGTGTTTAGTTTATGTTCGCCTCAGTGAGGCGGGAGGCAAAAGGAAGACCAGGAGGATCCCTCGCCGTGAGAGCCGCTAAAGAACCTCAAGAACTGTAAAGAGGTCGTAACTCTGGCAGTATAGCGGAACTTGAGCGCCTGTCAACGACTTTATACGGCCACTCAAGCAAGTCGGGCGGTAAATTGACAGATGCTCTCCACACGAGACATCACGCCACGCGACGGTCCCTTGCTCAGGTGACGGCACTCTCTGCCTTGCATGCATCCATACGAACACGCACACCGAGCGTCCGCTACACAAAATTTCAGATTCAATTGTAAAATGCAAGTATAGAAACCCTATACAAAAATATTGTAAGATAAATCGTCAGTTATACTGGCCATCAGGGATAAATTACCTTGATATTACATTCTTGCGGGAAATTTATTTAGTCATTCATCTGCACGCACGTGAGCGAATACATTTACCGTTGAAAAAGTTAATACTGAAAGAAGCTACTGCTTGAGGCGTTGCTAGATCGTAATTGAAAGTTTAAATAAAAGTACGGCATTGACATCTTATTCTTGCCAAACAGCAGCCGAGAAGACTTTTCCCTTGCGTGGCCATTCTCTGACGAACAGAAAGATGGACGAGGCAGTTGGTAGCGTTACTTTGCTGTGCGAACGTTAAGTGGTTTGCGCTGTTGACGGTTCTTTGGTATTCTGTCCTCTAAAACAAACACATTTCGCTTACACGCTCTAGAAACCCTGACTTTCTCTCTTCAATTTCGATATTTACAGTATCTCCGAAATGCTTCAGCGCTCACAGCAAAATAGAACGTTAAAAATCTGAGTAAATGAAGAAACCTTGTCGTCACTATGTACTGCAGAGAAACTTAATTGCATACATTTCAACCGAAGAACTACCACAATAAGCTAAGATAGACAAGCAAAGAAATTTCATTTCATACATTTTAATCGAAGAACAACATTCGACTGGAGTAAGCTAAGCACGGCAGCTTATTTTTTCTTAGGGTGTGCCTCCACCTTCGCCGCGCCATACAAATAGTCCTTCCCAGCTCTTGTGAGGCGCACTAAACTTTACAAACGCAATTCGCATATCTTTTGCTGAAGAGGGTCTTGAAGCAAGCCATAAATCCCCTGATGCCATTTCCTCTAACAAGAGCAATACGAGCGTCGCCGTCTCCCAGTCGCATCTAGGCGTCTCTCAGCTCGCTGGCGTCATATATTGCAGCAACTTGGAGCAGAAAATTCTGCATGAAAGTAAGATGGAGTTGGAGCGGCGTGAATTTGATCCGCTCTAGGATACGAGTAAAGTTAGCTATCGTGTATCAGCAGCACTACAATAAAATACAGGGCTCCAACAGCCATCTTGATATTTTACGATTATGACAGGGAAGAGCCAAGTAACAAGAGCAGATATTTGTGAGAGCAAAACAAAAAAGAAATCCACTCAACTGATCTTAACGTCGCTGTAGAATCCCTCAATTTATAAGATTTGAAAACTACGGTGACAGAAATTTCTGAGGTAGTCATTAGAGAAACAGGTGCACGTGCTCGGGGAAAAATCGTTCACAAGTCCATTGAGGCCGAAAAGAAATAGAGTGAGTAAGGTGTTTTGGCGCGCTGTCGCCGTCGCAATCCTCGTCGATCTATGAGGCACCTGCACAAGCGCGTCTACGCCTTAACTCACGGCAACGAGAAATACAGAAAAATTCTCGCTCTTCGCCTCAAACGTGTACAAATATTATGAAACACGGGCACCACAGGCCAAGGATTTAGGTAGGTATCTGAAGGAACGCAATCGCGCACCGTAACTCGACAGCGGCTTCACTCCTACAGAAGCTTCCGAAGTCAGCTCAAATCCCAACTTGAGATATACTACTCTACGTGAGTTCCATGAACACCGTTCTACGCTTCGTTCTCCCTCACTTCTACTCAACATTTATTTTTCTGACAGCAGTACTTGGAAACTACTTCATAGATAGTTAAATTCGCAAAAAACTACCGCATTTTTGTTAAGTTGAGATATATTATCGCGTATTGAATAGCTGTAAGATGGACCGCACATATAGCAATATTTGAAAACAAATGTTGGATATCTATACTGCGTTTTATCCTAGTCAGTTCTGCCACAGCGGCAATAAAATAATAATTTAAAACGATGATGGTAGCGATAGCAGCAGCAGGCGGAAGCAGCGGCAGCAGCAGTAATTAAACAGTAAATTATAAGTTAGTTTGAGCCGTCTACCCACAACAAAGGTGTTTTCAAGAGGAAAGGACGAAGGCATTATTCAGTAAGGACGAACGGAAAATCTATGCTCAGGTTGTATCCCCACATCCTGCGCATTGAAAAATCAAAATTTAAACAAGCTTATGGAACATGATAATGGGTCAAGAAAAGGTAATAGGTGCTCGAAAAAAAGAACAGTGAACTAGAAATAAAGGTCACAAACAGAATAAAAAGTTGTTTTACTTCAAAAAATGAAAAGCCTACATAACCTTCAGTTTGGAACCCAACATCATCTTGTTTGGAGCGCTAATTTCCACTGCTACCGTAGTTGTATCCTCCCGAATGGCAGTAACACCCGAATAGTGGTGGTGCTGCAGCAGCAGCAGCACCAGCGCCACCACCACCACCACCACCACCACCACCACCACCAAAACACCAGCAACAGCACCACCACCACCAACAGCACGGGCCCCTCATCTGCCAGTGACAGCTCGAGCAGATTTGTTTACCCAAATTTAGGCTAATCGTCCCGGCGACGCTACTTAGCAGCATCGAAAAAATTGCGTGATTAAACTCGGCAAATGAATGAAGCTCAGGGGGAGACGCATGAGACCAAACTGCCCTTATGCAGTAAATGTGAGCTAAAAACAGTGTATTTGATGAAAGTCGCTCAGATGATATACAGACATACAGAAAATAGCAAAGTATTAAAAACAGCATGAAGGTATTCAAGTGCATTGAAATCTGTGGGAGAAATTGCACTGAACATATTTGAGCGATGGCCTCACGTCTTTCTACGTATAGAAGAATGAAGAGAATGTGAAAGTCATTCGTCTAAAACTAGAAAATAAACATTTAACCAATGGCAACGAATTAAAGACACGAAAAAAAAACACTCGTAAACCCCGCATGCTAAAAAGCGCTCCCTGTTACTCCCAGGAATATAAATAATGTTTCCTGCCTTTATTTAGAGCAGCCACAAGTTGTTCCTGGAGCTGTAGCGCGCTCTCTCTTGCAGGGATTATTTTCCAGTAATGTTCCGGAGCGTGAGACGTAAAGGCGGTCAATTAAGGACACAAAACAAGCAACTTTGCACATGGCCTAAAGCGCCAGACCTGCTGCTGCGCGGCGCACGCTCCCAAGCGAGGGAGACCAGACAGGGAAGCGATCGAGCGACCACGCCAGCCTGCCGTCCCACTACAGGATCCACACAAAGCTTCGAGAATGCCAATGAAAATTGAGATATCTTTCATAATATTAACGAAGATATGGAGATGTTCACCTATCATATTGTGTATTATGGGGAAGGAGTTGAGGGCAGGATTTTTTTCCTGGTGGAAAAGATTTGAGATCAACAGCGAAGACTAAACAGAAAAAAAAATTGTGTACACAAATGATTTAAAGGTCAGTTAGGTAGGTGGGTAGAGAGATTGACATTAGGTAAACTGTAGGTGAAATAGAGTTGTTCCTAGGATCGCGAGTGACGTTGAAAATGAACAAATGGTTCAAGCATCTGAAACATGAACTGATTTGTTACAATGTAGAAATGTCATGAACCAAATATAATGGCCAAAAATTTAGTAATCGTTCCAATTTACATGTGCAATGAATAATGGTTTTTGTGTAAGAATGAAAAATTGAGCAGCGATTTTCGAGTTTTCTTTCTATTATCTTAGGTGGAAATTAAACACAAATCTACCTTATACCTTAGATAAACAGCGGAAAAATTACAATATCTTGTTAGATTGACAACCTTAAACCTACAACAGTACAGACTAGTACTAATAATTTAAAAGTTAAATGCATTTGTACAGCTGTGTGATGGGCAAGAAGCCGATTAAGCGCACCACACCTTAATCGTCCTCTCGCAATTGGCCTTATCAGTAAATTTGAATACTTACACGCACTCGATGAGAGCGTGACACACGACAGAAGGCGTTAGCATAAACTTGTCGCAGACGTAAATGGGAAATATACTCGGAGCAAGGAGGGCGTATCGGTATAATTCGAAACGGAGAGCGGTATAAATAATTTCATAAATGAAGCGTCACTCGTGCATTCTAATAAAGCTGTCGTCTTTAGAGAGTCATTTCGTGGAGGGATCTAAAAGAGCAATGCTTTGGCAAGGGAATGCGTTGATGCCTCGCATCGCGGCAGCTCGCGGGCTCTATAAATAACCTCTATAATAGTGGAATGAAGCGTTAACCGAGAGAAGCCCTGTAAAAATAATGGCTCTCAGTACCACAGAGATGGCACGATTTCAGTCAATGCTTGGCAGCGCGTCAAGAGAGCGAGAGCTGCTATGAGTTAGAGCCGCCAGGCCAGCAGTAGTCAATGCTCTACAGGGACACTATATGCGTGCTATGCTTGTTTCAAAGTGCTGCGACAGAGCGAGACATTCTTACTCAAAGATTATTACAAGCGAAGATAGATTTCACAAGCAAGAGATCAAAAGCACCTTGTCTTGGTAAAATTCTCAACTAGTTCTTCTGTATTCTCTAATGAGAATAAATATCAACTTATCACCATACAAGCTAGCTAGCAAGGGAACGCTTGTGGGAAAAACGCACTACCAAAAGATGGTACATATAGGAAACGAGAAATAAATGTAGCCTTGGTACGTCAGGTGTCCTTGGAGGCTGGAGAAAGCCAACTCATGCACAGAATCAATGAGAGCTTTGAGGATTGATTTAACTCGGTTTTACAGGTGAGCTTCGCTTTTATTCTCCTTTGAACCGAGGAAATGTGCGTAGGTAAAGCGATATGCATCAAAACGGAAAAAAGGTAACTGGACCGTAAAAAAGTCATAGATAAGCCGACGGGCAAAAAGGAAAAGTGCGTCTTGGTTAGGTTCATAGTTTTCACTGCAGCAAATTCAAGATATGACAATTGTATTTGCTTGATATTTTTTTCAAGCGTTTCAACAGAACATGATCAAATGGAATGAAAATTGATAAAATGTTGACATAAATATTACTCTTACATAAGGAACTGATAAGGTTAGGGAACCTCTTATGGGACGGACGTAGTCGATCTACAAAAACCATATTGCAGTGCCTACTTCCACCTATCACAAATGTCTGTGATTCTTGGAACCATAAAATACATGTCCGAAGGTTTTTGCAGCCACAGCTGACGAGAACAAGAGGCATGGGAGTATCAGATCACTGCTTACTGCGAGGAAGCGTCCTTATGTTAAATAAACGTCAGAGAACTTCCTCCAAATGTATCGAATCGAGTCAACATTCGAGCAACACTGACTGAGCAATGCACAGAATTGAGGTTCTGACTTTCACAAATAAACCTATAGCAGACGGTGCGTAGGGAGTGGTGTTAAAATGTGATAAAGGTAAATACTCCTAGAATTATTTACTCCACATGAAAGATCTGAAAGAATCATGGCATACATGCACGCTGTTGCAAGTAAGATATGTATAAGGAACAAGTTGATAGACAACGGTAATCAATTTTCATAGTAGTGGACGAAAGGGAGCAGAATGAAAACCTACTGGAACCTATCAGGTGATGAACTAAATTTTGCGGTTAAGCATGAAAAACACTGTACTTTATTGATGTTTCTAACTTGACATTAGTCCACCTATTAAAATGGAACTAGAACCAATGAAGTCATGTTAAGAGCGTTCAATTTTGATTTAAAACCACCGATCTTTCAATCCAAGAAGACCCAACGAAAATGACAGAATGTACAATTTGTAGTGAACTGTCTATACGGAGAGTGCATTTCAAAATTTCGTTCAATTTTTAAACATAAAGAATGAAGTTGACCCCTGTAATAGTCTCCATAAAATTACAAATTGCGTCTTTAACTAAACTCAACTGCTAAAGAAACAATTAAGTTTTACATGTTTATCGAAGAACGAACAAACATTTGATATCAGTTTGTATCGAATGACGTTGTAAGAATTGGTGAGCAAAATCCATCGACTGAACCTACAAAACAGTCATAGTGTTTACGAAATGGAACTGAAAAATGATACCGCGAGGACTGCTGACAAATTTTCCCAAAGCACTGTGAATTTTTAGATGAGACAGAGAAACTTGACTCGAAGAACGAGTGCGAGGCGCGAAGGCAATCGCGTAGGTTAGGATGCTTACGGAGGCGACTCCCAAACACGCGAACTGGGCGCACCCGCGCAAACAAACATGCGGTGGCAACTGACAAACATTCAAACAAACATGAAACTGCTTGAGGTGCCATCTCCCTTCCCTGCTCGTACACACACACGGCCGCAGCATCGCACGCTCATTGGGAGCGAAGGCCTGAAATTGGGAAGTAAATTACTGCTAAATGCTACTAGTAAGAAATGAAATGTTCAAAAAAAGTCGCTCTGCTGCCACAGAGAAACATGTGATGTACTACGGAGCGGTGTTGCTAAGGGAAATTTTGATGAGGTTTTCTCCGCCATCTCAACACCAGCAAATGAACTTGCGTTAATTCAAATGAAAGTTCGTGACGCTGGTCATTAGCTGCTGTTCACTGACAGAGATCAATTTCGTACCTATCGCATGTGATGAACTGCCAACTCTAAAGAAGCAGTGAAGATGTGATCACAGAGACAAGTTTTGCGCTGGCGGACTAACTCTGTGCAACGTTCATGATGTACACAAAACTCTGCAACAGTTTATACACAATTATTGGTAACTGAGGAACACGGAATTTGAAATTGGGTAACTTTTTGTTCGTTAGAATTTTCAGATCACTAAAGCAAGGTTGAAAAAAAATACACGCACATTTCAGATGCCGGAAGCATATTTTATCAGCGATGGGATTTTTCTAATTTGCTAACGTATTGGTATACAGTGAACTCAAGCGCATAAAAGGAGACCGTAACTAAGCACCGAGAAATTCAATTTCATGAGATATCATTAGTAACCTCCCACCAAAACTACGGTCGCTAAGGCCAAATTCTATAACAACTGGAGGACTATTTTCATAATAGTGATGAAATTTAGGTCACTTATGGAATGTCAGTCAACACTGGGTTAATTTTTTATCGAAATAAATTTATTACTTACAGCGCACACCCCTGGGAGATTCGCAGTTAGGACTACTTTATAGTGTTGTAAAGAAAAAACGGTGTTACAAAAATAAGGTTAACTCGACGACGGGTACACAATAGATTGTGCCAATGAGTAGCGCAACCTACTGCTCTATTTCCGTGAAATGCACTAAAATTGAGATTTAAAAGTCGACTCAATAACTGAGGATATCAGTCACCGCGGGCCAGAAAGATTCATTTAAATTTTTGCGCCGCATTTCGACGCATCAAAATTGTTTGATTGATCTATAAACAGAGTCGCTACTAACCTGATTTACAACAATCTACATGAACAGTCTCACAGCAACATCGAAAATTAGCTTTAGTACATAACAATGAAGTTGAAGCAGCTTAGTGTAGACGCACACCCTTCAGCAGAAGCGCAGAAGCGACACTTAACATTGACCTGACACGACCGAAGACGAGCGTATTTGCGAGGGCAGCCAAACGGTCGGATGTAACGACAGCAGTGCGATACAGAGGAGAGGCGTGTAGCTGTCAAAAATGCCGTTGTTGGTAGGTAATGTTTTTGTTGGTCTGAAGCGCGGAGGACGATGAAGGTGGAAGCCACAGAGCGTGATGTGTTGAAGAGAGCTTCAGAAATACCTAGCCAGAAGGGATGTCAACACGGATATATTTAGGTAGCCGCAGTGTCGGCACCTCTCAGTCAACGCTAGGCTGCCGCTCACTCTCCTCAAGTGCCTATGATTCTGTCGTCACTCTACTGCACCTCCTCATGCCTGTCACTCAACATATAGAATTACTCATGCTTTTCTTCTAATATCTTAAGGAGGAAATATCAATGTTTGAATGACAAACAATTCGCTCCAAAATTAAAAAACAAATAACTTTACTAAAACACTTCGAAGTACGAGACATACGACCACTTTAATCTACATGATACATAAAATGTGAGTCAGAGGCTTAAATACTCAAGAATAAATATCATAGCACTCCTAATGTGTTCGAGGTATGTGGAGCGATGGACCTTTACATTATATAATTGATGAGTAGAAATGTTCCCTTGGACTGACAGAACAGCAGCCGCAGATGTGCGGTAGACGTCATAAAAAGTCATTCGACCTTTGTTCCCACAAGTGTTCCTTAGAGCGATGTGTTCTTCGTGTGCAAACCATAAAGAATAGCGTAGCTCGAGTTCATTTACAACATGTTCTTGCAGTATCGTCGGAAGGAACAGAACGCTTAAGCTGGCAGCCCGATATAAATATACCATGACCAATAACACTAATTTATACAGGACGCACTGTAGTTTATAGACAAAATACAATAGAGAACTTGGTCAAAGGAGAACAGAGTAGCAAAAGACAGCAAAAATACACTAATTTCAATCCAAACGTTCGTTTGCTACGCCAAAACAAGCCCATAAAGATAGTAGATTCGGACTCAACGGGAAATGAAGAAGAGATGGTCCATAAAGCAGTTAAAAATGGATCTAACTGATCGCATGACATCCCGAGTGATGGTCACAAAAACGGCCGTAAAGATAGTCTAGGGACAGGCTCGCAACACTCTGAAACTACAGCATGCTCGGACTTGTCATAAGAAAGGCACGCGTTCCCGCAGCCATATCGGACTGTGTGCCTATGTATGTTGCAAATCGAGTGAACTGAATTGACGATTAAACATCTCTACGACGCCTATGTACTAAGGTTACATGCTTTTGATATGATTAGAAAATACTTTCACGAGTTCAAACAATTGTATATTTTAGTGATAAAAGTAACTGATATCCTAAAATGATTCTCAAATAACATCATAGTTCTGCAAACAAGGAACTGACGTGTCTGAAGTGAAACTCGCAAGATATTAGTGAGAGCAGAAATATCAGAATACTGAAATGTATCATCAGTTTTAGCCAGGTGGCTAAAAAAACAAATATTTTTTGAGGCGCAGTGACAGAGCTGGGGCACATCATGTAGGCATCAGAGGCGGGGGAGTGAGGAGACTTCACTAGAGCGAGGTTTTGGCAGGTTGGATTGTTGCGAGTTGGCAGTATTAAATGATTTAGATACGTGGAGAGCGAAACCTCTTGATAGCGCTTGAAGACCCCGAGTTGGCAGAGCGTAGACGCAGCACTGATTTCGAGTCTCAAGCGTTAGTTGTTTTTGATCAACATGAGTGTTTGACCATTAAGAAGACAACAAGAAAAAATGACTATCTGTAAAGCACGTCACATGAGTCAACCTTTCGGCTCGTTGGAAACTCGAGAAGAGGGTATTTTCCGCTAAGATTAAAAGAGAGTAATTTCCATCAATTTAGAAACGCGCCTGATCTAATCGTGAAGTCATGCAACAATAATTATTAGCTTACGAAGAGGAGCGGAAAGGTAATCGTTCGACAACGACGGCAGGAGTAAAAAAAACGTGCGTAGTCAGACACCTACAAAAAGCGCCCGAAAACTTGGGTCAGTAAGGCAGGAGCGATTATGGGCTTATCTCATCGATTCCTGAGCACTCTGCCTTGTGCCATTTCTTGCGCGGCTCGCATCGTAACATCGCCCGTATTGATTCGCAACTGACGCTAAAATTAGGCCTCTCATGAACGGGAGTTGCAGGAGTTCCCATTACTTCAGATTTCATAAAGCGTTTCAATAATGGTAGCGAACAGCTCTCAGATGCAAAATTGAAAAAATAATGAAGTTATGGTAAGAAAGATATTCATTCAAGAGGTTGATTGCACGGAACATCACGTCTCTACTTGCCAACGAAAAAAAAATTAAAAACAATACTCAAAACAGCGTTTTTTGACAACTGTACTCGTTTTGCGTCGGTGATCTACAGCCACCTAGGTAGAATGCTGCTAGTCACCACTTGACTAGGATAGACATCATCACATCCCAATGCAGTAACGTTCACTAGTCCTACTTCTCTCCAAATGCAAAATTCCTTACCTACGATGCGATACAATTGCCTGAGGTGGCGTTTCACTGGCGCAATATATTCCTATTCATTCAAATCAAAACGCCGTTATGTAAAAATATGTTGAATCGAGTGTGATAATTTTGTCATTATTGAAAACGCCTACAAAATTGATGAAAATTACGCAGTAAAGCTATTAAAATCATATACTTCTAGTGAATGTCACTTTTTCCTATCAATAATTAGCGAAGAATAGAGAAGCTGCAAGCTTTCGCTGACAAAGCGATCACCACTCTTAATGTTCACAAACTAAATTTTAAACAATTTGCACCGAACCTATCAAGCAAAGATGGTCATTACCTCAAAAATTTTAGGCCCGTTAAAGAGCAGCCCGAAAAAGCGTCTACCGTCTCAGGAATTTACCATTTCGAGGCAGTTTGGGAAGCGCTTGGCGACGTTTCTCGGCTCTGCCAGACCACCAACGCTCTTAGCGGGCACCAGCATTCGCGTCCAAGTGCCCAGTTTTGCTTGGCGTCAAGCTACGTTTTTCTACTAAACATCTCTTAGAACTAAACTAAGAAACTATACATTAGGCACAGAGCGAGGTGATGAATACTTTCAAAAATCTCCCATGTGCCTCTGTAGTTGAGAGCAAAGAATTAGCTCAAGAGGTGCCTTCGCAGGTACGAGTGTGAGTAATTGGAGGCAGAATGAACACGGCTCACTAGGGAAAACGGAAAGAATGCAAGCCAGTAAACAGTGGAGTAAGGAAGACGGAATGAAAGGTAAATGCTACGGCCGCTAAGGATTCTATAGGAATGTTGGCTATTGTGTCTCCACAGACACTTTGGTCTATAGAACTGTGTCCTCTTCACAGGCTAGTTGCGTACAGCGCGGTACGGCACGCCATACGCTTGCCAGCATATATTGGACGAGTCAGTAGTACATGATTTTGCAAACGTTTAGAGAGCAAAATCTTACTACCTTAGTTTACGGTTTTTTTCCAATGATATGGAACGAGTGAAAAATTGTCTCTCCTCTTTTCAAATGAATGATAGAATTGGGTTATGTTAAGAAAAAATTGGTTTTAAACAAAAACTCGTAGAATGCTTCAGGGTTTAAATGAGCTCCTGAGAGTGTAGCAACTCTCATTCGGTTAATTCTCGCGCAATCTCGCATCATTTACGAGAACAAAATCTTTGACGCCTAAACATTTTCTTGGACAAATATCCCAGGACTGAATGCTGATCATCTTAAAATCGCCACGTTCTTGCAACCGTTGTTCTAAATTATTGTTTATTACAGACAGAAATTACCTTCCGTAAAGTGTGAAAAGATATGTTTACGTGAAGAATTAAAAGTCTTAACGGCACATATAATTCTCCAAATTTGTGGTTCTATAACTTGCCTTGCATCCATCACAAACATTTTCGTAGAAATTGGCCTCAGAGGAGAACGAACTAATTTGAACATCTCAATTTCAGTGCTACAAAGTACTGAAAATGACACTTTAAAGACACTACAACAGGAGATTAGTAAATTCACGCCACTCTCGGCAATATCAGAAGCAAACGAGTCGCTGCATTACTCTCAAGTCTCATGTCCTACAACAGAACTTCACATGAAAACATTACAGTACAGTCGAACAGAATGCGCTTTAACAGCCAAGCGCTTGGGAGGAGGAGGAGGTACGGGCGGAGGCATGGAGCCGTTAGTAACTTCTAAACGGTGTCTTTTGGCTGCCTATTCACCAGGCTTTGGCAGGTCTTTGTCGAGAGGCGTATCCCGCTAAGAACAACAACAAATGCCCTGGTGGTGCTCCCTCTGGTGCTGTGCACAGCGCTCCGTGGAACCCAGGGAGACTTGTGACACCGCACACTGGCAACAATGTACTCCGAAAGGGAGTCTGTAATTGACACTGGGAACCGTGTCCAGATAACGAAAGATAGTTGATGAGAAGACTATAGATGAAATGTTCCAACTGGATGACATTAATAAGACATAAGACGGTAGCATTGCAAGAATTTCAACACCAGGGAATGAATTCCAGCACAGTTTGACGCCGGCAAAGGGTTTATCTAAATAGTGGCACGATTTAACGAAAAATTATCCTCTATTCAATGGTTTGGCGAGAAGAAGCCTTTTAGTGCTCCTGAATGCAAAGGAATACTCATAAATCCGGTCGGCAGGCAGCCAGGACAGGGGCACGGCCCCATCTAGTATACATTTATCAGACTACTAACCATGTTGTGATACCTGCAATGCAAAAGAGCACCAACTTCGCTAAGTCGTAATAAGGTATTCGAATCTCCTTAACATCTGTTGTACATCTGAGGGCACAGAACAACGAGGCCGGAAGCCAGTAAACTACCACGAATGCAAAATTCCACTTGGAAAAGGTCTAGTAACAGCAATAATAATCGCTGCAGAATACTTATAAACTTTTCAAGCTGAGCAACAGCATGCGCACAACGAGAAAGACAATAGATAACTTCTGTATGAAAAATTCTGTATACTAGCGGAAATCAATCCAGGCTATCTTCGATTCAAAAGAATTTAAAAGGTGTTTGAATTTCAGACTTCCTTTCATGAGTACTCAGAGCCAATTCAGAACGCCGACACCACCAAAATGGGTATTGAAGATGAAACGTAAGCTGACACCTCCGTCCCATACTGATGTCAGAGGTGAGGTAAGTGATCACTACAACTACAGCCTGCAAGTACGTATGCGTTATGCGTGCAAGAAGTGAATGGCACGGCGAAGACACGAGGGAGAACAACAGACTATTACGATCTTTACCTTAGTGACTAATCTCCAAAAAACTAACATTCTAAAAAATCCTCCACTTACTAACTTTTCAAAATACCCAAAATAAACTCACAACGTTTACACAAGTCAACATTTGTGTCGAATCTATCTATGTATGCTCTCACATGCGTTTAAAGTTGAAAAATTGTGTGAATAAATCTAGTTGTATAATTTGATTTTTAGCCTTGACGGGTAGAGCTTAGAAATTTACCGCGTTTGGAAAAAAGCACAGCACATTAACTAGAAAAACTTTTTTCTTAATTAATCGCCATGCCCATGGAAAGAACTTAGAAGACTGTAAAGTTTAAGAAAAGGCTAAACAAGGATGTGGATATAAAAACCCATTGGGAAACGCTACTGTAGCTCACCGAGTCATTTTCGTTAACGATTCATCATTAAAGCTCCTGAATGTGGCCAAAAATCATAAGGTTCGGCAAGCAAACTGATATTTCAGACTTTTGATGGACAATAGAGAGCGTGCAATACACTACTAAGGATAAGAACACGAGCAACACATAACTACGAACAATTAAGCGTCAATAAAAGTGAATATGAATACCAAGGAGGAGGATAGGAAACAGACTGCTCCAAAATATGACTTTGGTGGATATGCTAGAACGGATGCAGAACATTGTGCAGTGCAACAGAACTAAGGCTGGGCCAGAGGTTCTCAACCGTGTTCATTCAAGAGCCCACATTTATCATCACAATGAAAACTTGACATTCTTTCATTGGAACTTTGAAACCCAAACCTGTTTCAATGCACATGAAATTTAAGTGATTTTTCAACTTTGATTGAAATATTTCAAATTTACCACGGGAACCTATAGCTACCAAATGGTTTTGTTTTCCTTGAATTTGAGCTGTACAAAGGGGTGGTGTTTTTGAGCTTCACGGACCCCGCCCTAAAGCACGGACACCGGTTGAGAAGCACTGAACAAGCGGCTACGCCGGGAAGCGTTCATCATGCTGTCTCAGCGAGTGCAGACAGTGAGGCGAGTGCTCGACAACATGGGAGACGCTTCGGTACTTACACTATTGAGACCACCCGCCGCTGAGTGCTCCGTTTTGACCATCTTACCACTCACCTGCAACAAAATACCATAATATTAAATTCTGCCGAAATAAAAAATGACCGAACATTGCTTAGATTCCAAAAATGAAATACTATATTTCAATTTCAAGTTAAGAACCAACGATTCAAACTAAAATATTGTTTGGCTATTTCAACGGAAACAAAATATTGATTTGAGAAGGTCAGTGGAAATTGTAAAAAAATTGTGCCGCTTTCTTCAAATGAGCATTCAGATCAAAGATGAAGTACGGCAGCAGTCATGTAAGCTCTGACTTCCAACGTTTCACATTTAAAATTTTAAATAAACCTTCACATAAAGAAATACAAAGGTGTATCTATAATATCACGTCTATACGAAGTGTGAAGAATGATGCAGCTAAAAAATACAATAAATGAATAATAGACCACGGAAAATGGTTTAGGTTGAGGCCTGCAAATTCCAGTATGAGCGAGACAAGAAATCAGAGCACATTTATATATATGGTATAGGTACTGAGCAGAAGGCGACGCCGATGTGTGTAGCCGAGAGAGTAGTTCTGTGTAGAGGGATGAGAGCTAGCAGAACAATAGCACCTAATGAGATGCCCACTAACTGGACAACACTATGAACTATACTCGCGCCGGTCGGCGGTCCCTTTCATGAGGTCCAAGCCACCGAAGACCTTCATTCTATCAAAGCTTGTATACAACGCGCTCAGCTCTCCGCACAATGGGCACCGGCCGACTAGAAGACGTTTCGCCTAACCACGACATGCGAGTTTCAAACTATGCAAAATTTCAACTCTGCGTCTTGACGTTTAATTTGCATTTGATCTAAGTTTAAAGCAAAGTGAGATTCCGTTGTGATTAACACATAAACTAGAAACATTATTTCAGAATTACAAGCAACACTAAGTCGACACTCACGATGACAAACTTGACTGGCCGTCAATTGTGGAAATGAGTAGCTGAGTATACACGCAAGGTATACAGCGAGATATTGGCAGAGCTTGTTGCTTAATTAATTATTCTTGAAGGGACTTTTTGAAATAAAAACAGACAGAGAATATAAGATAGTTTAAATGGAACGCCAAATTTTGTGCAAGAGAAAAAACCAATCATACATTTCAGTCCTGACGACCTTATACATTGCTTTGATATTAAACGTTTGAATTTAATAAGAGGGTCAACAAAGTAAAAATTTAAAAATTTGCGACAACGTTACACCACCTACGGTGCATCATTACGCGACATTTTCGTACAATCAACAGCAGTTCACAGTAAGTTAAGGCGACAGAAAGTAATCATGATTGAAATTCAAGATTAGTGAACTCATTTCAGCACGACGCTTTTCCTCGGATGGAACGCAGCATCAGAAACTGCTATTAAGGTAGTAGTTTGCATTGCTGCCAGGTTTTAAAATATACCACATGCAACTTTGCACGATTCTCGGCCCCATGTGTTGTCTCATGACAGCTGGTGCTCACACAACTAGCTTGAAATTGTGATGTGATCTGAGCACAATAGCAAGGAGAGAATCCCACATCGTCGCTGACGGCCTTCTCACTGCAGACATCCACGACTCAGTAGCTTGACGACTCTACGCTGCATTTTATTCATGCTTGGGATATTTCCAACATCCCACGTACAATGTCAATTGCAGGATAGACTTACTCTACTCCAAAAACTAATCAACGCGACGTTGTGCACGACGTTGTGCACAAGCATGACTCATGGATGGATGACATCGGATGGATCTCATAAAAAATTCACGCGCTGAACCAGTTGAGACAATAACCGCCCTTTCAATAACGTGACTACTAGAAAGCTCATAATAGCAGCAACCAATTGCAAGAGATGATGATGGGCGCACAGTCACTGGTGGGCTCGGACGCTCCACAGAGCTAGCCGATCGCCGCGCCGACAGAGCGAGGCGCAATCGCAGTCCAGCCGTTTATATCTGTCGCGAGTATCGGTGCAGCGCTGACGGCCTCATCTGTATCGCGCGATAACAAGGCCCTCCAGCTCCAGAGGGCGTTCCGTCCTTGCTTTGCTCCAAGTGTTTGTTATACTACAGCTGTATTCTCGACCTACGAGGTAGTAATAGTCGGATTACGTTACTCCCTAACGAGGCAACGTGTTCCCTACACCTGCTCACTCACGCATACCGACCTCTCCTCACCAGGCACACTGCTCTGCAAATCCAGTCGCCGTGCCGAGTTGTCTCTCCACCGTTATATTATTAGAAATTTTTTTTTATTCAATACGCACGTGTTAGTAATTCTCCAAATTTCTTCTGCTTCCAGTAATGAACTTAATGGTATCACATAAATTAGTAAGAATTTTGCTCTACTTACTGAAGAATAACCGCATGTTCGAATGAACTACCTTTTACAGTGAACACACAGTTTCATTCCCTGCAAGTTAAACGAGAGATACGATATTCAATTGGATTGTTTTTCTTAATTAGTGTTAATTTATTACGAATACATCATTCGATTTGAAAATTCTCGTACAAATGTTATCTATTTAACATCCGTAATTTACTTTCTATGTTACGGCCTTGGGCCCCACAGAACGCAAAACTGGGCCATGGCATATCTGAGAAGAGTAACCCACAAGCGCTGCAAGAACACAAGCGCAAGACGTCGTCTCACTCACAGTCCCAAACCCACCTAAGTCCATACAATGCAGAGTCGCCATCTCGCAGTACATGCAGCAAACGCACGTTTCAAGTAGTCACGTGTATCGCGTAGTTTTTTCTCCATCATACAGTTTCACTCTGAATTTTGTTTGCTCTTATGTTCAAATAGCACACTTAGTTTATCCGGCAAAGATGATTGAAGAATCAAAGTACAGGCTTTTCCTGAATATTGAGAAGCAAAAAGTATTATTCATGAGAAAAATTTGCAACGTTCGAAATTCTTGTGAATCTTTATGAATGTACAGTGTTAACAACATTCAAAACGTCCGTTGCTCTGCTGTCTCAAGCCAAAATAAGTTGAAAGCAACCTAAATCTTAATTCCATAAATTCCCAATGTCAAGTACCGCAACAAAATTTATGGCGGGGCCATTCTTTCGTAACTTGAGTAGTAAGTATAAAATTAGGCAGTTGAACAGAGCGCACCTGAAACTCTACAAAACTAAGTTAATTTGCCGACAGTAGTCTAAAGAATGGGGAACTACAGAAATGAAGATCGAGCTAATAAACCAAATTCTAAAATTTAATTTCATACGAAAAAAACATAAATGAACGCTCATCGTTTTTCTGCAGAGAAGTATCTCCTTTAACATTATTTTCAGTTTGATTTTCATAAAAAAAGCGAATGAACTTCAGTTGTAACACAGCAGATAATATCGTGGGCATGAATGTAAAGGTAATCGACAAAAAAAAAACACGAGTCCTCATCTTCGCCTTTGTTACCAAGTATCTGGCCAATGTAAGAGTAATAGACAACATTCTGAATGAGATCGAAAATATTTAAAAAAATTTAACAACTTGTTAACAAATATAAATTATTTGAGGATGCAGATTGGTTATACGAACCATGTCCCCTCAGTATGTAGAAGTTCGGGGTCAGTCTCATAGGCCGAAAAAGCAGTCGCTTCCTCAGAATTTTCAACTTAAATTTTCCGATCAAAATGAAAAACGAAAGTAAATCGGAAACGTCAGTTGAACACAACGCAGACGCACCATACTGGTAAGAAGTAATTATTCAAGCACTTTATAGAATTGTTATCCGAGTGGCCAAGACAACTAACGAGCATCAACATTAGGCCCGAAGATGGAGAGTGGCACTTCGGATGGACACTGGAGAGACGGTCCAAATAAGCTCGTTTTGATTGGCACAGGACATGTCTACAACTGGCGCATCAAGCTCCGCGCTTTAATCAACTCTAAAAAAAAACAAAAGAGGTTTTCAAAGTCCCAATCATTGTTACCTTTTGAATTTACAATGAATCCTGCGTAGAAGACCAATTTAAAATAAATTCCCCATTAAAGAGAACCTTGTAAACCAAAAGACGAACCTCAAGTAAATTTTTATTCACATGTTCGAGACGCCCGTACAATTACAGTGATGAGGCCGACAGCAGAGCCTGCACCCCGCTTGATGAGCTAGTGAGTTACGATTGGCAAGTTCAAGACAAGAAAATACTCTAATGGTGAACAGGCATCCTGCAGTGTGGCATAAAAGAACGACATAGACAATTAAAGTAAACAAAAGTGGACACATAATCTCATTATTGTTGAGGAATTCAAGGCAATAATAGGAAAAATGTCCCGAGCGTTGACGCAAGCTGGTGTAGAGGATGCGATCCTACGACGCGCTGACCGATCTATTTTGGATAAGGACGAAATCTATTGCTACAAAACTGCAACAAAAAGCATGCTTTACCGCCGACTGCACTAGCCATGGGATATCTAAACGAGTTCATGCTGCAGAAAAAACGCCCGCGGAGTGCCGCGGAATGTGATCTGATTTTATATTCATTGGTCCATTATCAGAAGAATTTTTAAAAATGCGGGAATGTGGTCAATTAGTCTTGAAATTACAACTATTACGGGCACCCATGCTAAAGAAAATTGAACAATTTGTAATCATAGACAACAAAAATTTATGCGTGCGCTTTCAAACAGCCACAACCTGTTTGTGAACAAACAACGCATTTACTATATATACAGTGAACAGGCTCAACCATAAAATTTGCAAAATTCAATTCTCAAACATTAAAATGTACGTTGCCAATTCAAAAAAATATAAAATCTTCGCAGTGCATCGTAATTCAAAAAGAGTATAGGAGCAGAAGACAACACAGGTTTCAAAATACACAAAAATTTATAATCGCGGAGAAAATTGTTGTAGTTCTCCACATTTGCACCTCAATTTTGGAAAATACAGCAAACTAGATAATATTCGCGTAATTTAGTGTATACATTTAAACTAATTGATTGATTATAAGAAAGTTTTAGCCTCCCTTTACCACGACAAAGATGTTCAAAGAGAGGAAGGATGAAGGCACCATTTAGTATGGAGTTAAGGAAACGTGGAATCTATGCCCAAGGTGCATAGAAACAGAAAGCTAAGAAAGACGTTCATGAAACAAGAAAAAAGTTGAAGAAGAAAGTCAGAGGTGCTGAAAAACAGTACAGCAGTGAACCGAAAAAAGATGGTCGTAACAAAAAAAAACTGTTCTACTTCAATAAAAAGACCTACCTAACCTTTGGCTCAGGAACGTACACAATCCCCCTGTGAGTGCCAATTCCCATAGATAGTTGTATCCCCCTGAGGGGACATTTAAACTGATGTATTAAATTCCGGCCCCAGAGTAACATTTATAACTCGTAGAAAATAAAAATCCATTGTTCAAAATGATTGTACAGACATAACGTTAGCACGCCTGGTCAATGCTTCGAGCTTCCTTGGTCAAAAGATGACGACCAAAGTGAAGTGACACTGAAGACCGTAAAACTTAATACGTCTGGCACCGCGACAGGGCTTCCTTGAATGCGAATTTCAGCATTATCATAAGGATCAAGAGCACGGTCACTGAACTACAACGAAGTGTCTCCTCTATTAATCGAGGTGGTCGACATTAAAAAACAAATTTTACGTTCACTCGATATCACAAAATAAAATTTAAAAAACAGCAATGTCAATGACCACCTTCCAATGTGAAAATACTTCACTATAAGAGGCACTCGGAACTTGCCTGATGTCCTACCCAAGCTGAAAACATTGGATGACAATGAGATTGGAGAAGGAATAAGGAATAGCGTAGTACCCGGTGGGTGTGTGTTCCGCACGGTCTGAGCGATCTGCGAGATAGTGAAGTGTCGAGTAACAAGAAGCAGAGCTGCTCAGGTACGGCGCGGCTCGCTCCATTAGCCCTGTTAACTTCCATCAAATCCCATCGAATGTGTGGACCGCCGCTCCTGCCACAACTGCTGCGATTCACGCTATCATATCTAGCACTTATAAGTCCGGGTAAAAATACACTCAGTGCGCTGCTTTTAATAGAAGTCCGCAAAATCTAGTTTCAAATTTAAAATGGTATTGTCAAAATCTACTAACACATGTTAAATAAACTATATTTTATTAAGTTAACTTCGCAGCGGTGCGAGAATAGATTGCAGAAGTACATAGGGTTAATGATTTCGAGTTATTGTAATTTGGAAGAAGTCTCTTTATTGTTACTCCGATTCCGTCAGAATCAGCTGCGTTTAGTTAACGTCAATACATGATAGTTTTTTATCAGTTTTCTAAACCCACCTACCCAAGAACAAAACTCCATTCTTATCATTAAAAACATAAGAAAAACAATGTGCAAGCCAGTACACATTTCCAACATAGCTCAGCACTATTTTACCCGTTATGTTCCAGGCAAGTGTCTAGTAAATAGATTAATATGCAAATTACTTATGATTTAGTACTTGGTCCGCAATCCGATGTGAATCGCTTCTTTAAAACTCAAGCAAGTTTTATCAACTTACAAATTTTATCAATAAAAATGATTTCCTTTCAGCTAAAAAATTCGTAGTATGATAGTACAAAGCAAAAAAACATATTTTCAGTGTAGAAAATCGATAAATGCAAGAACCACTTTGGCATGTCATCAGTGTTCGGCACGATCAGTGTTAAACTTCCCAATCAATAGATTCTATGGTATCTCATAACATACATGAGAAGAGTGCAAAGTGCAGAGTGCAAACAGATTAGGCTAGGGTCTCAGTCACTGTTCACTGCAATGACACTCCTACATTTTACGATCAAAAGTAAGTTCTCGAAAGAATACGCAAATTGAGAGACGGAAAGCAAGAACTGCATGCAAAGACAGGATTTGGTGATCGAACTGGACTCTAACGCAGATAACCGGCTCACCCTGACGATAGTACCAGCTCCCAACAATTGAATTCAATGCTGCTGCAATTAAAACATCGCAACAGATGCTTCATTAAGCACTTCCGGTAGCTTTTGAAATACGTCCCTCCAAACCTGTCCCGTCCGCGAACTCGGCAGCATTAATTAGCGTTCCTCAAAACTGGGATGAATAGATGAACAAGATGGTAATACGGAGTCACAGCTACTCTTAATCAGATTATTTTAGCAACTAGATCAGTCAAGTGAAGCTGCAAAACTTGCGAATTTATTAGCGAAGGACGTCGATTTTGTGTAAATAGATAAGTGATGTCATGTGATTCGGAGGAACACGAGGCGATTGGTCTACTGACATCCTGTATTGCGGGACACTAGATAGCGTGACGAGCTGATCCTCTTCCTGTCCTTATTACCTCTTATTCAACAACTTTGAAGCTCAAATGAAACGAAAAGCACCTTGCACCGTCCAAACTTACTTCTAAAGTCTCATCGCTGCTGAGAAAATAACGGATAGAGACGGCTGTTGTTGATGAACGGCAAGTCACGCGATGGAGACCAGTAAAAAACAAGCGGCTCTTCGAAGGTTCTTATCGATACTCTTTTTCCTCTGATTACAAAGGATATCGAGGAATTCATCCGCAGTTCAGGACTCGTAGGATCAAAACGATAGAATTGATTTAAGAGTAATTTATCGCGGCGGGAAAACAAAAGTTGGATATCCAATAAGAAGCTGGCTTCTCGAGCACATCTGAGCGATGTGATGTATTGAACGATGCTACTATGCTGCATTCATTTTAAAATAAATTATCAAGTGTTTATTTGATAAATCAATTCGTACAGAAATCATAAAAGTCAAACACTGTGTTCGATTCAACGAATTTCAACGGAGACTTTTGAGATGTAGCTTCAGACTTATATTGCAATGAAATTACAAAAGTGTCTACAGATGTTTAAATTTGACATTTGCTTTGAAGGTTTTCATACCGAGAGCAAGAACGAGAATGCTCCTCGTCCATTTCACTTACGCGTTTAAATTTCATGATCGCATGAGAAAAACTTTACAGCCCTCTAGCGCCTACATAAAAAACAAAGAAGATCAATGGCGTTTCACTCTGGCAGTGCTATGAACGGAATGAATATGCGTTCACTAGAAGAAAAACTGTCCAGCTCAGCACTTATGTTCTGTGCTTGCTGATTAAGATTTTAGGTACAAATGGGATAGCCATGGTCATCAACATTGGTCGCTCGGGAGAAAAAGCTGTAAGAGTAATCCACTGCGAAGAGACGCAACAAGAGTGAGCTTCATAGTCAATTCAACCCACATTCTTCTGGGAACCCGGCATGCAGGGCTCCTTCCCAGCTAAGCCGGGCAAGAGCTCAGTCCAGCATTAATGACTGCCAGAATTTTAATGATCTGCCTACTTTGCAATTAGCAGCGCCATAAAAGGAACCTCAAGAGCGATACTTTTGCTTTTTAGTGACTTTGAGTACTTGGTTTGAGTATCTCTTACATTATGAGCAGCGGATAAGCCTTGCCCAACACGCACACAGATGAACTCGAACACTATCCAAGAATTCATTCATTGCAGCCAGAAGAAGAGCTCTTCCCAACTGAACATACGTGTAAGATCATGAAGATCGGTGCCTGAATGCCCTATAGGGCTACATTGTCTAGCGAAGACGATGTTCCATCTTATTTACTGTGCGATAGCTCTAATTTAAATACCTTCACAGGCGACTATCCATGAGTTACGTTTGTACATTTGAAGCTACGTATTTATATCGCAACGAATTCGCGAAAAATGCCGGCCACGAAAAACTCGCAGTACGTATACACACCAGGACACGAATCCGTTGAGTTTCTTTACAAGAAAGGAAGAAAAAATCAGCTTACGCAGATTTCAGGGTTTTTGCGCCAAGTACAGCGTCCGTCAACGTGCGCAAGATCACGTCGATATCTGTCCTGCGACACACCCTCATCATCGAGCAGAATGACTTAATTGGTAGCAATTCGCTTCACTGGAAACTAACGCATTCGCCTGACTTCAAATATAACTCAGTTCCAATGACAGCGGCTCGATTGCTATTTTCACTAAAGCGAACAACTTGCCGTATTTCTAATCTGGTTTTATAACACAGTGAGAACGAGTCTCCTTTATCCGCCAACTTGCGCGTCATCGCCGCGAGTCTTTTTTGGAACTCGCCTAACAACAATTTAAGACGCAGGCCCCATCATGCTCCGATATACCACGCGTCTTCTTCAAAAACCTGTCACAAGTTCTTATTACATAAACACTCCAAGTGCTGGAGCTATTTACCTTGAAAGTAGTCGCTCTAATGCCACTGCCAAGTCTGCATACGCATCAATGCTCTACACGTCTAATGAAGCTTTCGCATGGATGACCTGCTGGCTCAACGTTGTGTACCTTGATCTTGAGGCATTTCAATTCATCCAAGGATGCTAATGAACAGCATAGCTCAAACACACGCTCCCTTGCAAGAAAACTCCCCTAACTATTGAATTTTAAATGAATTGGCATCTCCAACATAGGTGCAATCCATTCTCAGGTCCTTAATCGCAAATGCCGAAATTTGTAAAATAAAGCTATTTTCAAGCCTCAACCTAGAAAAAGAGAATTTTTGCTTCGGATGTTTGTCATTGATAATCTCAATGTTTGCAAACATTGCAAAATGGATTCCCAAAACAGCCACATTTTCGTCAACGAAATACAGTTGAAGAAAAAACTGCATGTAATTTGCAATCTTGAAAATCGTTCAACATTTCATGCTAAACTGATTAAACTGAATGTAAAATTGCTACCATGAAAAATGTGCACTAACAAACATTTCGCGGCGAACTGAAAGAGCTGTAAAGACTTCCAATGTTCACACTACTACGTATAGTGCTGAACTGGCTTAAATTTCAGACAATAGTGACCGGAATACCGTTTACTGTAGAACAAAGACTATAATTTACACCTTGGAGTGCAGAACAAAAATAAGTAATTCAAAATTATTGAAAAATAATTAAAAGAATATAAATACATCTAAAAAAAAGTAGATCGTCGCATTACAAGTTCCTAACCCGTACAAAAAAGGTGCTGACGCAATGACGGCTCAGTGACAGTATCCGCCAAGGATAACAGTGTCACTCCTCATACAACAGTGTAGGAAGTTCACGCGTATCCTGGTAAGAAAGTTTGAACGTCAATACATATCTGGCGGATGGCTGTAATTTTTCTCTACTTGAAGGCTTATCGCTGTTCCGCACGAATGTGACCATACAGTTTTAGGTACTCATCAGTAGGTTGCGAACAAACTTAGCCCACTAGCATTGCACTGTAGAAAATTAATCGCAAGTAATTTAAAATCTCTTTTTCGAAATCGCAACAGCAAATTCGGTCCATGACTCTGTAAAGTGGTAAGTAAATTCAACAGTAGTGAATATAAGTAAAAACTCATGGGTAATAACTACCATGAAGGACCTCACCGCATTCAAGACTTAAATCAGTTTCAGTGACTTTTAACAACACCATGATCCATTACCTCACAATCTACATACGTCTCTGAAGTTCATACAAAAGCATGAACTGAACTACAACAATAAGCTTTCTTCTTTTCTCTACATCACTTCTTCATTTCACTGAGCACATAGACGAGAACAGATTTCTCGAGTAGATTAGAGAACTCTTGCATGTTTCTCATGGAGAAGTTTTCTAGATTTAAATAGTAAATCAATTGCCAGTAAATCTAAATAATCAGTAAATCAATTGCATTGTTATCAATTACAATGGTCACGTCTAAATGACGTATATCGCAATTTTATGGTATATAATACATTTCTAATTCAAGAAATTTTCCATGCATCCTCTTTCCACGTCAAAAAATCTTACACTTGACGTAAATAAAAAAGACATTTTCCTCAAAGTCCTAAGTACATACATGCCAGAAGCTAGCAACTCAAATCTGTATAACGCACCAATCCCCCCATCATTTACAAAAGTGGATTAACGATTTTTATATTAACTCTTGAAACAGGCCTATGTAAGTTGCGTATAAACCAGGATATACTTCTTTCACTCAATAAAATATGGTCTGCCACAAGTCAAATTTACATAAATATAATATCACTTACAGTGTTCAAAATTCGCTACAAATCACACAGGTAGATGAAATGTTATGACTATACAAAACATCTTTAATCGTACAACAACGCCGCCAAAGCTCGGAAGAATAAATTTAATACTACTCTAGGAAGCGAAGTGCTCAAGCATAAATGTTAGTTGCAATGGTTGAGCGCGACCGACATGCGACCATAAGGGCGATATAAAAGAGCGTACTTGAAATCTTTGCGAGCGGCGGCACGGCGTGTCAGAAGCTACCTCGGACCCAGTCTATTATTGACATGCTTGCGGCGTATCAATTGCGCTCCTCATTACGAGGCCGCTTCTTTACAAAAGATTGTTTAGCACTTTTCGAATTATACAATAAGAGACGAGCGCTGGTTGTGTTAATGCCCCATTGATACACTGGAAAAAAACTCGGTATTAATAGCACGCTTAACTCTTAAGGTGTTGGCTCGTGCTGCTTCAGTAATATCTGCCGGTGTGCGAGAGACTTCGTTTTGTGGTAGAACCGTCATTGCCATGCGCACAGAGTAGTCGGTGAGCGACATCTCGCAAATCCTCCAGGGAAGAAAAACCATAAAACTGCAAGTGGTCTTCTACAATTACCTCAACAAAGACGAATAGCATCATAAACAAGAGCAATAACTCAATAAGTCGGCGCTCAGTATTGGTAAATGTGCGAGTTTGGGTGTCAGAGGACAGGGAAGCCCTGTAATAGCAGAGTAGAGCAAGCCACCAACGCCGGACTCGAAACCAACAGGAACGCCAATTAAAGGTGGCCAAACCACGCCTAATGACAAAGCAGGTGTAATAACACAGAATGCTTGAGCTCCAGAGCTGCGCTCTTATTCGGCATGAACGCTGGCCAAAGGAAGTATGCCGTATTCCGAGGTGGTCCTAAATGCACTGCAAATATTCAAGCCTTCAGAAATATCCAATATCCAGGAAGAATTCTTCAAAGGACTGCAATTTAATTCAACCTTGAGTTAACACGTTAACCGCGATGGGCTGAACTGAAGTTCAATATTGAACTCAAATTTGAAGTCAGTTGCACTAAGCAATTTTTAAAATGGCAAACTGGACTAAGCAAACTTTTAACTGGATCCTACCTGCATTTTGCTTTAAGTTTTGATGAAAATTGGGTTTTAAACTACTGGTCGGTCAACACAATCAAGAAAGTTCCCTCCGTGTACCACCAGGAGCACACATGGCGGTTAATGTGTTCAGGAATGTTTGAATGAAAGTGATCTGCGTTGATCATCATGCACCGAATTTGAATTAAACAAGTGAAAATTCGAAATCAAATCTTTAATAGCATTTACAAAAATTACAGCACATATCCATGAATTTGGGAAGCTTTAATAAGCAGTACGTAAAATATGAGATTCGTGTTTTAATTATAATTTTATCCTAACGTTAAATCACCATCATAGTTTGTTAAACACAAGTAAGAAATACAATGTGTAGCTTCAAATTCGAACATTTCCACAATTTCGCATCATTTTGGAATGCGAAAACAAGAGCGGCATTTTCGACACGCTATTATACAAGAGCAAGGTGACACAAAAACAAGATAGTTCCGACTTGACGACAGCAGAATTCTCGGCATTTCAATCACTCAGATATTTGAAGCATCCAAGAGACGTAACCAATTAGTGTCATCATAATAATAATTCTAGCTGGAGTCGCACAAGCGGCATAAAAGTCTCTCAACACTTTTACTACAGTCCGTCACACTGCCTTCACTACAAATGCCAACACTTTCTTCAGTACAGCGCCTTGATTACATCCTGTAACATTCCCGTCGCTATATAACACCGTCACTACAACCTGATGGCGTTTAGAAACTCGTCACCACTAAAATCATTGAACACTTGGCACGCACACAGTGACGATCGAGAAGCGGGACGCGAACGTGCTGACCACATAATCATTAGGCATTTATTACGGTCGTCATCAACATTTTACAGCCCTACCTGTCAATTGTCATTACACTGCCCTCGATTCTCCCTAACTCTCATTACTGATCGTCAAAAAACTCGGCACTTAACCTCAGCAAATGTGCCCGCCGCCACAGTACCTGGATCGTGCTCGTCTTCGCACGTTCACTACACGAAAGCCAAGTCCATAAAATCCTTAAGTTTTAATGGACATTAAATGAGGTCCCACTTGCAGGCTAACATCTGGCACACATGAAAAAATGGCAAGATTTAATCTTCTAATCGAATTAATTTGTTGCATCACTTGAATGGACTGTTCACACCCTCGAAATAATCCTTGTTGATCATTGACATTTATCCACCCTAATCACTACCCTCAAAACTTTTGATCTCGTAATAAATAGAGTATAAATTACGCAACTGGAAAAAGAGACGCTAAGGTGTTGCTGCCAAACACTCACAAACTGTGCAGCCAGAGTTATCGCGCTGAGCAGGATGTTCAGATAAACTTCCATCCGGATTACAATGAATTAAATTGACGAACAAGGCAGTAATTAAAGTGACTGCCGCAGAACAATTGCTTCTAATTCAATTATTGAGTAATTGCATACCCGCGATATCTGCCAGCGCAGATAAGAATGAGGAACTATTGCTCTCGCCTTTCTATAAAAATAAACACGCAACACACAGAAGCAGTGTCCTGATTCTATAACGCAGCAAATTACGGCAGAAATGGCGACATTAGCAAAAATGATTCAAAACGTCACAATCGATTAAAGGTGTAACTTTTCAAATTACACACGAAGTCTAACCTCAACTAACTTTTGGAAGCCTTAACGTGAAGCCTTGTTCCACCGTTAGTTGCAAGAGGTTAGCGGGAAGAGAACCCGTCAAATCTCAGAGATCTCTATAAGTCAGCGATGTAAAGAGATCCACGCGCCAACCTGTAATGTACTATCAATTGTGAGGTACTCAGAAAACAATGGTAAGTATTAGGCCATTACCAACATCGTAAGGGTTTCCAGCACTCGCTACTTAGCACACAATAAATTTAGCATCTGCCACAGAACGAGCCATAATTAGGGCACATCCTCGCCAGCGGTCCTCGTTCCGACAAATGGTTCAGCCACTGGTACGCATTACAACTCAAATTACAAACTCTGCAATTACAGGTGGACCTAAATATACTCATCGGCAGGCCATAAATTCTGAGGGTGAACCTCGCCCACCGCCTTCAACCCGATGCGGGCACGAGTACAAGGCTCGCAAGGTTTTAGATTTCTTTATAAGCTTTTCATTGGTACCCGCACCTTTCGAATGCGTCTCTCTCAGAGAGACGAAGAAAATTTGTACGAACGATGGCCCTACAGTAACTGAAACGACGTCATATGATTAAATGAAAATCAGGCTACATAAAACAATTAAAATTGAAGCATGAATAGAAATTCAAAGTTGCAGGCTTACGCTGAGCAGGAATGTGGCAGCGCACAGCGTTTCACTGCATAAAAATGCTACAATAAGAACCGCAGTACAGTTTATGATAACTCAAAACACGATGAAAACAAAAATTTTTAGGATCAGTTCTGTATCAGTCAGCAGCGAACATAAAAACGTCTCATTGTTGATATCTTTCTTTGGACCCGAAGAGAAGAAAAGCAAAGTGCAAAGATGCCTGGCCTAGATTTAGGCGAAAGAAGCAATCCATCAGCACGCATCCACTGAAGTGTTCAGACGCTTATCGCTCTAAATAAACCTTTACCAACAAGTCTATCGAAACGCAGTTACGCTCCACTAAAAATATTTTTTCATTCTGCATGCATAGTTGGACATTGCAATAAACAAAGAGCGCTCATCACTTGCGAATGACATAACTATATGTGATCGGCTACAGAAGTAATTTAAATAAATGCAACGAGCACTTGGAGAATAACTTCTGGAAGGTTCTACTTCTCGAACTAAAATTGGAACCTGGTGTGACATGCGTTCCATTGATGAATTTAAACATTATTGCAGATTGAGTAAGATTAAAAAACGCAATACTTACTAACATTTTAAGACAAAAGTAGCATGATTCTACGATGCCGACAAGGGTCTCCTTAATTACTACAGAACTTTTCAAAACAAACAGCCCAAAAATGCTAGTTCCTAAAATGGTGAATTATTTGAGGAAAAGAGAGGAGACAGAGAATAAGCAGTTTTGCCTGCAAACAAAAAAAGGAAGCGCCATCTTTTGTCCCCGACTACCTCGGAAGCAGAGATGCCGAGCTATATTTTAGAAGCTGTCAATTACTGAGATTGGGTAAGAGCTGCAGAGAGATGCGACTTGGCTGAGGGACCTCTTCCGAGGGAAGACTGATACCGCGCCGTCGACCGACCCTCGCGCTACCTCGCCGATCCCGCTAGATGGTACAGCTCTTGATTCTAGCATCATTCTAGAAATGCCTGCATTACTGCAATATTGTATGGAACTTGCGTAGATTGAAATGAAATACTTCAAAATATCAGGGAACAGCTTATTTACACACAAAAGTTAATAGGCAATAACTTTTACTTCAAGAGAATAGTAGAACTAAAAATAAAGATAAAAAACAAATATTCTAACAAATCTTTTCGACATCTTTTAAAAGTGTAGAATTAGTCGATGTTTTTAAATTCAACGAGTATTTTCAAGCATGAAGAAACACTACATTGTTTTTTCCGCCGGCAGGTAGCCGAGCATTTTAATTAAGCCTTCAAAATGGACAAGAGAGACTGCTCGGTTTGTCTCCTTTCCTTTAATTCAAGGGAATAATGTTTAGGTTCAGCGGGAGCGCTGCTACAAAGGATTACTTAAATACAGAGTTAAATGCAATTAATCTAGAGCATGCGAAAAGTTTGCGTGACGAAGATGCACTGCGGACGAGCTAGAGGCAAAGAAAAGCCTCAAGAATCTGCGGTCAGAATAGGAGAGTAAAATGAGGAAAAACACCCAGCGGAATCGGTCTCAAGGGAGTAATTTTATAGAGCCACATTGATTGTGATGGTCAGGGTGAGAGTGAGGGCTCAAATGAAGACCGCCAGCCAAAGTGACGATACGACACAAAAGATACGAACACGTGTAGTTTTCGTTTTGTAGTTATGGAGGCTTACGCAGCGATGTTTGAGTATTTTACACGAAAATAAACGCGAACAAGCCTGTGCTTTCTGACGACAACTGGCCGTAGAACCATAGTTAAATAGAACGAAGATGACCTCTAGTCATCTAGAAACGCTTTTTTAATTAGTATGTTTTCCCGTCCTTCTTATTCAGTGCACGAGGTGCTTTTTCAGTGATAACATTCTGAATTCCATGGTACAAATACAAACTTGAGTCACGTGTAGAGAAAATTTTTAATTTTAAGTAAAAAATTTGTGAATTCAACAAATTTGCACGAGTATAAGCAAGAGAGTAATTTAAGCTTGGACTTCTCATATCTTCTCGAATGAGAAAAGTTACACCCTATATGATCAAAGCTTTTTAACGCAAGGAAATTTTTTGCTCATGAATCGCAGAACCCTCAGAGATAACTTAAATTTTCAAATACACTAGAGAGAAGAAACTGAAGTAAATGCGCACATATGGAGATCGCTTCTCTGAGCTGCTATTGTTGCCGCACTCCGTTAAACTAAGAGCATGATCTATCGCGTTGCAGACATCACATCGCCCATAGGAAACAGGTTTTTACATTTACAACATATCCACAGTTTCAAGAGCTCTCAACTGTATTTCACATAGAGCTCCTGACATTTTCTCGACACAAACACTAATTAACGAACACACATTAACAGAGTAATATTGGTATTCCATGCATCGCATAGGACTGCAAGAGCTATGAAGTCCATTTATAGAAAGAATGTGGAAGTGATGGCCATACGGGAAACTGGAGTGTTATTCTACAGCATGCAAAAACTTCTATCGTAAACAGCGAGGACGCGCGTGGATGAGCCGTAGAAACAGCAGTGAACAACAAAATGGATCGAACAACTGAACCTGACCAACAAGGGTTTCTTTTACATGTAAGAGCCACTACGTGGAAACATAAATACAACAGCTGAAAGTCTGACGGTAAATAATTAACACCAAGTGTGAGTTAAAAGGTAGACATTCTTGTGTTCAAACCATTGGAAATACTCTTATCGACGCAACATGACGAGCGTTGAAATTTATTTGGTCGTGACAATAAGATTCGTAAATAATTTAACAGACTTGAATCGTTCAGCGACTCGAAATTGGAAATATTATCGCGTTATACGATTCAAGAGACATTGCGACCATGATCTTACACGGTAAATGCTCACATCAAGCTTGAAGTTCAGAATATCAAACGCTCAATGATGCAAAATAAAAAAGCGACTATTCACAACAAGAAGCATAGCAATGCCGAGAACCTGCTCAGGATGAAGTAACCTATACTGACAACATGACTGTACAGCGATAGCTTTTGACTCAAAAGCACAGCTAATAATTCAAAGATGAACGTAAAACCGGACTTGCTGCAGTGACCATCAACATCCCGAGCTTTCTTCAACATGAGCGTGCAAGGGTAATATGAAGCACACACGGAGTATTCTGGCCACACATTATAACGTGTGCTGACGACAAGGCTACCGCTAAGCACCTCGAGCAGCGTACCCATCACGTACCGCAAGCACTGGCGGCATGGCTAACAAGCATTGCCAGATGCTCGTCCACCACACACGGGTGTGCACTGCAGACCAGGCTGCACGAAGCACAACCTTCTCATTGAGCTTGCACTTACCCATGAGGTTGAGAAGCTGCATTACCATTCACAATACACAATTTCAATAATGCAGCGGTCATTAAGGATGTTTGTATGCGTACTCACCACATCAGGTGTAGAGGCGCCGTCAGTGTGAGTGGTATCGGCCGAAGCGCGACCTGCTGTCGCAGAGCCGTTGTTGTTTGAGTCTCCTGGGCCTAAAGGCTCGGGTTTGGGCCCGTCCCGCTCGTCTATCACCAGGTCTATAGGCATCTTGCCCTTCAGACAAGAGATGTATCGATGACAGAAATTGTCACACAGCTCATGGACCTGCACAAACACGAACACAAAATTAAATAAATGTATGAATAAAACAGAATGTAAGCTGGCGCACACACAAACTAGCCCAAAGATAACGATACTGAAAGATTATTAGTTAGTTTAAGCCTCCCTATCCTCAACCAATGAGATCCAAAGAGAGGAAGGAAGAAGGCACCATTTAGTATGGAGTTAAGGGAACGTGGAATCTATGCAGAAAGGGCATAGAAACAGTAAGATGAGAAAGAAGTTCATGAAACAAGATCAAAGTAGTAGGTGTTAAAAAAACAGGACAGCAGTGAACCGAAAAAAAAGTTGGTCCGTAACAAAACAAAAACCTATGTTATTTTAACAAAAAAGAAAGCCTACCTAACCTTTAGCTCGGGCCCTCACATTGTCCCCCTGGGAGCGCTAATTCCCATAGATACAATAGCTGTATCCCCCTGAGGGGTAACGATACTGAAAATGAATGATAAAAGGATACAAATTGAGGAACACATTTGTTTATATAATAGAATAACAAAAAATGGTGATGCTACAACTTGAAAAACACAAGCAGTAACCGCTCCTACCCAAGCTGGTAATTAAAACACTTGTTTTGTGTTTGGATGTGAGAATAAACATTTTTAAGTGATTATAATAAACTTCATGGAAAACTTATGGCAGTGTGACAAATCCGAACTCATCTCAGAAATGTAACTCAGTCATTCGCGATTTGTTTCAGTGTCGCGTTTGGGTTATGAGCGTGAACGGTGCTTCATTGCTAGTTGCATCGATTTCTTAAGCGGAATGATCAGCGGGATCACATGGCAGAGCTCATTGAATCCTTTAACCCCGGCAATGTGGTTCAAGCGTGAACCCTCTCTCTCGACTAACGCGCCTAAATCGCGCAGATTCAGGGCCGCAGTATCGTCTAACTCGGCGCATAAGGCGAGATGGAGGGCGCCCCAGCGTCGTCGCTTACAACCCTCGCCCAATTCGCTTTAGGATCGACAGCCAAATTGGAAAATATTATCAATTTGCGCTTTCAGCCGAGAGAGAAGCAAGGGTGTCGTTCTTCACTAGAAACTGATACTCGCACCACACGAACACTAGGCCCGACAGCTCAAGACAATCACGAGAGGATTTAAGTTTCGGAATTTCTTGGTAGGGATTGTAATTGACTAACTTTCGAATAAGCTTCAAAGAAGATATAACAGTGGTGAAACTTTTCATAACAAAATGAACGAAATATTTTACAAACTTTTTTCGCACAGCGTACACTGAATTCAATTCCTCCCTATTTGCAAGTACAGAGCTTACGAAAAACTAAAAATACAGTCTAACTTAGTTTTATTTCGAGACAATGTTTCTTAATCTTATTAGACTAAACATCTTACTAAAAAATTGCTTGCTTTAGCCGGAGTGAAAGGAAAGAACGTATGTAAGTGAAAGAGCTTTTGTGCTCGAGAGTGAGAGTAAAGCAGAACGGAGGCGAGGTAGGGAGGAGAGACAGGGATGGTCTGCCCCTTTAACCTGTCAGAGACAGGCGGAACGGTGGGGAGTCACGAGACGAGGGGCCAAAATAAAGAGAAATAAACGCCGACGATGAAGAGTAAATGCACTTCTTCTCGTGGCTCGCCTTGCATACTCGAGCAGACTGTCACGGGTGTGGGTGAAGCTAGCAACAAGGCAACTTTAGTCCACCCTCAGGTGCTGTGCGCACATTAAATGCAAAACTGGGACACTTATTAAAGCTGATCGCGCCGTCGCATTTGCTCGAACAAGTGCATGCACAAGTATTTTAACACATAACTTATTGGACAAAATCTAGAAACTGCACCTGTAGCAACCTTCATTCCAACAATTGATATCACTAGTACATTACAAATGCCTTCACATATTTTTACAAGAACTGTGTTTAAACACGAACTTTTATTATAATGTTAAAAAACAAACAAAGCAACTGAGACGTAATTTCATTAAAATTACCAGTCTTGATACTGCAAATGCAACTGTAAAATGATATTCCTCATGACTTCAACACTACCGCACATGCTAAAGAACTCATTTTGATTTAACATACCTCATGTTTACAAGACTCTCTGTACCTACTCCACACAAGACCAAAAAAACTAGTGTTTACACACTTCCGTGGCGCTGCTCTGAAGTGAATACTAACGCCAGACAGAATTAAGGCAATTTTCAGAGGCACACAGCGGAGCTGCGAAGGAGCCACAAAACAGTCGCCAAGAACTTGACGCGTTAAAAAATCCTAATGCCTAAATTAGGAGCCGACGACCGAGACCCGAAGCGAGACTTCAAGCCGAGATCAGAGCGCCGTGAGTGGCATCGTGCAGCGCCGCCTTGCTTCAATCGACCATGAGGCAGCTATGGACGCCTGTATTATGAGCGCCACAGGCAGGCATAACACCGAGCAGTTGTGCAGGTCGTGTGAGCGACAAGTGCTAAATTCTTAAATTCGGCCTCGTAGTTGTTCTGAAGCAAATGTTTTTCAAACAACTCTACCGAAAACAAAAAAGATCTGAATACAAACTTGAGCGCATTGAATGCGCAATATTCTAGTTTATAAGCCTCCAAACAGGGGAAGAAACTTTCAACAGTACATCACATTCAATAACTTTGGACGAAACAATTAGCCAGAGCGCATAAGCTAACTCTGGCAAAGTGGTGCACCTTTGTGTTACCTCACTACACTCAACAAGAATAATTGTTGGTGTAAACGAGGGTAAGTGAGAAGTTAAGGGATTGATTCGGCAAGCTCCCCTCGTAAGCCCTCGGCTGCCAACCCTCGATTGAAGCACTTCAAAGAAGCGGAGTCGCGCACGAGCACAAACAGGAAGGGTTTTTCCATTCCGAAGTTGGCGATGTGATTTAAATTATGCACGCCAGGAATCTGTTAAAGCGGCGACTTAAGAGGCCGGAAAATGAAGTGAGCTCTTAATCGGGTCACAGGGAGACTCCGAGAATGGAATTAGCATCACATTGGGATTAAAAGAATATCGCTCTTTCTACCGCGGACGAAATGACGGATTTAGTGGAAGAAGAGTTTTACAGCAACTTGAAAAGTAAATTACCCTTGATAAGGTTTTTATTACTCAGAAGTAGCGATCGTAACATTATTGAAACAAAGAAAAAACTACCCTACAGTGGGAAATATTTTTAGACATAATGCAAGTCCGGCGATAAATTGTAGCGTGAGCATGGTCCGTTGAAGTAACGGAAACAAATTTTCTTCCCTACGTCAGATATTGGCAAGCTCTCGATAGCGGATGACGGGGCAAAGGATTGGATGCACCTGGGTCCCGGCATGATATATCGCCGCCTGCGTCCCTTGCTCCATTATCTCAACTAGACGAGTGAACGTTCGTCTCCGTATCTGAGCATACTCTTGATTTTCCCTTTCCTAAACTCTGATGTGTAGTGTCTCATCTTTCCAATTGCTGTGCGTAAGTTGATTTCCTAAACTGATTCGTGTTCCCTAGCTTCCTAGACAGATGCGTATTACCTCATTTCCAAATATCATATGACGACCTAAATGAGAGGTATCTGCGTTTCAAATGCTGGACATAAGTTTTTGAGTTTTCTCTGTTAAATGTGTGTGGCCAATCCATCACGCACCTTACAGTCGCTCGCTATCGAAATTGATGGAGCCGAGACTAGAAAAAATAAATTATTTCAAGTACGATAAAACGGAAAACATATCCTCATTTCCCGACCAACCAAGTTTGGTATAGTACCTCTTATTTCTTAAGCTAAAAAGGTGTAGAACATGAATTTCTCTTATTTCATATTTGAGGAAAATGAAAACTATTAAAAATAGAAGCAACGCGAATAGTTGGAGCCATGAAAATTTTGTGAGCATGCATTATTTGCGCGCCACTTTCGGGAGTGACATGACATTTATGTTCTATTTCTACGTTTTGAAAGCTGCCTCTGCGTAATGCAGAGGCGTTAATAGGATTTAAGAGCTGAAAAATTTAAAAATCTGGCTAGCAGGAATGTTAATGAATGGTGAATAATTTTATGTTTTGCGCTAATAAAACTCACCTTTTCTAATTCTAAAAGATGAAACCGAAGCACTTGTATCGCTTGTACCATCTGCAAAAAAAGATATACACACATTATTTCGTTTTACAGGCATTGCTCATGAATATATTTCCAGTGTAATTTACAAGTAGAACATGGTAACACACAGTGTATTTCATGAATTAACTAAAATAGAAGAGGATCCGGGAGAGTTTTTTCTCTACATCTTAATTGGAGTAATCTTGCCGGGAATATTTCCGCTTAATGTTATAGGATTTGTTTATGCGTTACAGTGGAAATTACAGCCCGTGAGCTTCAATGTAATCTAATATTTCAGAGCCCTGGATTATTTCAATAAGAAATTGAGTTTAAAGTTCCAATATTTGACGGCGACTGTCAACAAGTCTGAGCTGAATTAGTCGCTAATTAAACTTCAACAGTTGCTAAACATTACACAAACTACCTGATGTACTCGTGGGGTGGAACTAAACCACCAAAAATCTCAATTTCCTAACAATCTCGATCACCAATCCGCAACTGCATTTGGCTCAGTAAATTAGCTACCATCACCACAACGCACACGTTTCGAAGTATTAACAAGCTCTGTCTCCTTTGTTCACGCAGCATCACCACGTTTGGCAGTTGTGCTTCAGTCCTCATACTTCTGCATTTGCGGCTTTAATCATTGTGCCCATAGCCTTGTTCTCGTCCGTCCCTTCAGGGAGGACCCCCAATATAACCCCTTTCCAGACCCCTGCTCTTGCAACCATTCCAGAGAGGGCCAACAATAGCGAGAGGGAAAGAGTGAGAGAGAATGGACGGGGGGCAAAATGGCTGCCGTAGATTGCTTGGCTGCTCTGCGTTGCTTTGTTTGCACTTTCATCTTCCCACAGATGGAACGTAAAGAGAAATGAGGCTATGAGGAATGAATAAAGCAATCCCTTAAATCTGTACTTTTACTTCAAAAGAATTGGTCTAAAATTGCTCTTTGAATGACAGCGTAGAACGAATGTCAAGAAGAAGCAAATGATATAAAGCTTCCGAGACGAACATATTCCCTCCTGCTACAAGTGTACTGATCAAGTCTTCACGATTCTTTGTAATCAACGTTAGCTCAAGTGACAACGTAGTGATGAAGCAGATAAATACGAGTTTTTAACAAAATGCACTTCCAAAAAAGCACATTAAATATTAAGCACAAATAAATATATCAGATACTCACTAAGCTGTCGAGTTCCGGATTTCCTTGATAATATGGCTTTTCTTGTCTGATCTGTAATAGAAAAACACAGCGTGTGAGAGACAAGATAACAAAGAATATGAAAAGTAATACAGAAAATGTTTGAAAATACGATCCATGGGAGAGTGCATAAGCGGTTCTGGACCATGAGAGGATATCTTTGAAAACGAGTATGTCCTGTGCTTCAGTTTTTCAAACGCAATGCATCAAGTGATCAAAATATATTTAAATGCTCGTTTGCATTATCTACAAACTTGAATGTAACTTGAAACAATGCCCACTTTACAGGCATCGATATATGGATAAAATACAGATTATCTTTCACGTGAACAAACCCTGCTATAATATACGAGACGACGGACATAACTTTAACTTTCCCCATAGTGGTCCACGGTAAGTTTAAAAATGACGAAAGCAACACACAGAATTAGTTAGGAAGGATACAATTCCATGTAGATCTAAATAAATTGTCATGTATATATTCTCGAATGGTTAAACACTACATAGTAAATAAAGCACAGGCTCGACATAAGAAGCAGCAAAAGACTTGCTGATGTTTTCAAAATTGCGCGATTGATGCGCGCCGCAGTTGCTGGTGTCTATTATAAAAGCAATGACGGTCGTGAACGAAGAAGAAAGCTCCTTTAGGGCACATCCGTCTTACAACTTGTAATCTACCTCAATTTATTTCTGAAACTAGCCTCCATCACCAGGAGGCCCATTGATTTAGTCAATAAAATACATAATGATATGCCGGGTACATTCAGGCGGTGCATGAATTGCGAAGATAGAGTCAATTCATATCAAGCAGACCGCCTTTCAATCATTCAGTACCGGCGGCTGCTTGAGCCACAATCTCCAGTTGTTATGTCGCTCCTGCTCTGATCATGATAGCAAATCAAAAAGTGAGGTTCTTCGAATTTTTATTTCACTGCCTGTGTACTTCTCTCGAATTTTTACGTCTTAGACTTGTCCGAAATCTGGTATACAAGCAATTCAAGTATTCTGTGAATGCAGATCATTTTCGATCTAAACGGATCGCTACTAAAAATAAACCCTGAAAATCTCAAGACACGAATCATCTGAGTTCAACTACACTTTAATTTTGCGCTGTCCATACAGTAAAGTATAATAATAATAGCTGACGTCATTTGACTCGTTTTAGAAACTGCATTTCACCATCATGCATGTAGATAATCACGTTAGAATTACACCATCCATCAAGGTATTAGTTTTTGTCGAAATTATTAACTTTGCAACCATATGAAACAAAATTGAATTAAAAATTACCTGTCATAAGATGCGTAAAAGGCAACGCTAAATGTGAGCCGTCTAATCGTATTGAGAGTTGAATTGATAGCCGCGCACGAACGGGAACAGCGGCGCGTCATCAGCGTCCAAATGAAGTGATTTACCGAGCCCGTCTCGTGCATGCACAGACGGCGGCCACTGCGGGCCTCTTGAGCCCCTTTACCAAAACTTTGCCAATTCACATTAAGGGATTGATCACAATAAAACTCCATTAAATTACATTGCAAAAATTAATCAGCAACTTTGAGAGAAGTTTGGCGCGATTCGTGCGGGCTATTTTCAATGGAACGTTCCGGCACGACGGAGGTAATGAACAGATTTAATTTGAGCGGCGCGGGACGCGAGGCTGCGATCGAAGTAGGAGCGAGATGCTCCAAGTGAGAAAAGAGGGAGTGCACGCTGTGTTCAGCAACGAATTAACCAGCCTATGAACGAAGGAAAAAGAAAGCAGTAACGGAGGAAAGACGGAATCAATGAAAGTTAAACAAATGGAAGGAATGGATGAAAAGACAATAAAGAAGAAGGAAGAGAGATTGCAGAGAAAACTACAGGAAAAAGTGCAGGAGGGGAGGAAGAGGGAGGGGGTGTTGAAAATCACATTGCAAACAGAGTTAAAGAAAAGTCTTATGAGAGGATTTGTGAAAAGATTGAACGGTCAAAGTGGAGAACTAAAAAAGATAGAAGAATAAATGCTTTAAAAATTGGTCGAAACAGAGATGAGTGAAAAAACAAAAGAATTAGGGATTTCTGGTAGAAAAGTGTAGAGTAACTGTAAATGTAACTAAACTGTGAAAATAAAAAACTGTGAAATCTGCTCAACAAAATCCCTCGTGAAATGAACAAGTAAACCAACAGAGAAAGAATAGTTTAAAAATGGAAGCGAGGAAAAATTGACAAAAAAGAGCAAAGACAACGAACAAAAGAATTGAGGTAATAACATAGGTATAACACCCCAATATTAATATTCATGACAGCCAAAATTTATCGGGTTTCCTCGATGCAGAGAATATGCACGTAGGCCTTACGCCTCCTTGTATGTAGGTTCCATATAGCCTTCACCAACGCAGTGCGTGGTGCACAGCTCCTCTGGGGTACGACATGCCATGGTAAGGCCCGCTCCAAACATGTTCACGAGATTATTTTATACTAAAGGTTTGACTTTTGCGTCTGCTCGGTTCAGCAAATGATGAAAAATAGAAAAAATTAAAGGAAAATCTATGAATACTGAATCGTTCAGAATAAATACAAGCGAAACGCCGACAAGTGTTCACATTTTATGTAAAAATAGGACTGCTATTTTACAAGCTTTACTTTAAAAAGGATACAAACGAACATTCCGAATGCCATAAGTAGAGTACGATCTCTCCATTTGCTTCAAGAAGTAGGGAAATTTTGAAGCTTCTCTAAACGTTTTCGGCACTAAAGTAAATGAGAATGTACAAGTATTATTGGGTAAGGTGTTTTACTTGGGTGCAAAAAAAAACGAACTCGTTTCGGTAAAAAATGACTGAGATATTCAGCATTGCAGTATAAATGTAATTCACATTAACTAGCCTCACAGACCATGATGAAAAACTTAACAACTTCGGTGTTTTGTTTGCTGCGTTCTTGCAGCGCTTCTAAAAATATAATATCCATAAGAAGCTCACAAATTCGACCACGTTAGCAAATTAAAAGAAACGGAAAATAGATTTACATTAATAATTTGAAAGTAATCCAAATCTACACGTACACCAATATATTTCATCAAACTAATTGACCAATTTCTTTAGTGAATACCAAGTCAAAATTTACATCAAGATTACCGAATTATACTAGGTTTATTTGTTTGAAACAACATCTCTGATATACTCGTATACCAGATCTATTCGTACATCAACTTCTTCTCATTATACCAGGTCCGTTCAATGTTTGCAGGAGTTTTATTTCGATGTTCAGCACTTTAGCAGCAAACGAACGAAAAGAAAGACGTGGGTGGCGGTCTGAGCGGCAAAAGGACCAGCAGGTATATATTGAAGTCCCCTGGGCCCACCTCTCTACACGAAGCCACCTGTCCGATGCAAGCACAGAGTGGCCTCGCACGCCGCGTCTCCGCAATCGATACCGCAGTACCTTTCTCTAGCTGGACTCCTCGAATCCATTGCATCGAATGACCAACGCAAAGAGAGGGTAACTGGCACGTTTTGCTATGCACTTCCAATATTTTAAATAATAAAATAATTTGGGCGTACACATCTAATGAACAAATATTCTAAATGAAATATTCGAATTAATGAGAGAAGTGACTTTATTCAAATAGAGCGTAGTATCCACCTTGCTTCCAAGTAAGTATTCTACAGAAAGTACCTCTTACTTAACAGAAAAAAAAATTACTGTAGCAGACATGGTTACACGGCAATGAATACAGCCACGTAGGGTGAACTTCCCAATTTAACTCAAAACCTTTAACAGAAATAGCTCCAGTCGTCGTTTCAAGCAACACTCCTATACGGTATATAAAAATTAAGTCATATTAGTCAGCTAAACCGTGAAAATGAGTGACCAAGATCAAAACACAAAAATACATGTTGAGGAAAGAGCTGATACGCCAAGTCAGTCCATTCGTACCAAAAGACGGAAGCAGGATCCATGGCTGGCCTCACACTAAACAACAGCCACAACCAACTCCTCCAACCAGCCCAACTGACCAATGGCAAGAGTAGCTAAAGAACATTTTGCTTTGAGCCTGAGTTTACTAGGGTAAAGGTAGATGACAACCACGAAGGCTGGAAAGATCGGCAAACAAAAAAAATGAGAATATAAAAAATGAACGAACACCGACCTTGATTCGAGTATATATTCATTATATTCGAGGATATATTTCAAGAATGACAGTAAAATCGATTAAAAGATATGAATCGAGCGTTCAAGCAGTGAAACACCTGATACATGGCGGAAATGGATATTTCAGAGGCAGAAAATATCATACTTCATTGCCTGCAACTCGTGAGCCTAGTTGTAGTTTCACAGCAATCAGGTTTCAAGTGTCAGAATAGATGAAAGAATTATTTTTCCAGTGAAAATTAGCAAATTTCTTCAAACGTTATCTTATTATCAGCCTGACATCTACAAATACATTTTTTTATTTCTCCTCTACTCCCACCCTAGTCGTATGCGAGACCGGTATTTGATGACATGGGACTCGGGCAATCTTCTGTTCCTTTGATCTATGAGAATTCACAGAATAGACAATTCTCTAAAACAGGCTATCAACAAAAATTTTGTGGAGAAAGAAAGACCAAGAAGTAAGATGAGAACAGTAATTCATCCAATTCTTACGATATTCATACTTTCATTTTTTTCATCTAGGTCACGAAAAAGAATTGAAGTAATTAATAGGCAACTGTCTAACCTGAAAATGGAGGCAATTAAATTGCACAACTTATGATTAAAGTCTAATTCTAAATATTTGAGAAAGTTCACATAAATCAAGCCTTAATGTGCTCAAAACCGGTATGATATCGATATAGTATCTAAATAGCCATTAGTGCTCTGTAAGCAACACTTTGCTCGATAAGACTCTTAAAAGATGATCAAAGCTACAAATTATCGTAAAATTACAGCCATTGCTCCAGATTTATGAATAACAATAAGGCACCCCTAACTCAAGTTTCTTCGCCAGATCGAGCAGTAGTGAAGTTTGAGACTTGAAAGATACCATCGAACCGAGATCCAGAGAGGGTCAGACGACGCTGCTCAGCTACAGGACTGCCGTCGTAGTCAGAATGTGACCAATAAATTGCGATAAGGAGGTCGCTTAATGGCAACGGACGCAATACAAGAGATGATCCATGGTAAGCAGTGGCGATACAAAACAGGGAAGCGCCAACACAACAACCAGAACTTAATCATGTTGACGAGACTTCTTGCTGGTCGTGGACTTGGAAATGCACAGAAGTTTAGCGGCCCGAGAACTCAGACAAATTTCTTCCATTCTCGCATTTTCCATGGAAGCCAGGTTCGGGAATGAAATTTAAGCTTATGTTAAAGGAAAGAAAATATTTTCAACTCGTGTCTTAAATTACATAGAACACAGTTCGCGTTTTAATTTAAACATCAACCAAAACTAAATCCCAGAAAGCGGTGCTTCATTACCCACAGGAAAAAGTGGAAAAGGCGAAACTCAGAGAATCGATAATTTTTTTAGAATTTCTCTTCATCCTAATCTTGACAGCCAGTGATTTCGATAAGAAGAAGTATGGCTGGGGGAAGCTATTGCACAGCGGAGCGCTGGCGCGCTGCTGCGGAGGAGCAGGAGCAATGGCGAAGAAGATCTAAATTACGAACTAAATGGCCTAGAAAGACGAAGATGAGGGCTGTCCAGGGGGTGACCCAAAACGAGATTGGAAACGATGGCAGAAAATTTGAGCGAAGCAATAATGCCTCCGATGCGCTCGACAACACTCGACAAAATTGCCTCTGCAGCCAAGACAAGAAGAGGCAGATGAAATCTACGGAAGCTGTAAGCAAGATATGTTACGAAGTGAATTGCGATTCTCAGATATTATATTTTATAAGAATTATAATGTTCGAGAGTTGAATGTTAGCTGCACATCATATACTCATGACAAAATACAGCAGAAAATTACAAAATGCATGGAACAAACTGCCACATTCCAGAAAAACAACAAAATGAGTAATATGTCGAACTAAAATTTTTGCGTATATGAAATTAGACAGTGGGGGCCAAGTTCAAATATTTGGAGTGGTTGATTTAACTCAACATGCGATAAAGTCCTGCCCAGGTCGAGAAGGATTAATTCACGCGCAACTGCAGACTTTAGATCGATTTAGCTGCCAGCCCGTGCACACGGCAGAGAAAGGCCCAGCTCACGACGGAACGCTTTTGAGGGAGCGCGTATTAACTCAAAAGTTGCCAGAAAACGCAGCAGCGACAGAAGGGCTGCCCGGCGCGTCGCGCTAACTCAATTAGCACATCCGCTAAGTGCGTTATGTGGGCCCTACGCACGACGAGCGCAGATCGCTGGTCTCTATGCCGAAATTTGGCAACCATGGAAGGCTGCAGACTTCATAACTTCAACTACTACTTCACGTACGCGTGTTTACTAGAGATATGGAAAGAGGTCAAGGTGGGTTATTTGCATATTATGAAAGATAAGTGATTCTTCGTACCCATTTTAAGCTATCTGCATGAATACTTCAACTACTATTCCCATTCAAGTTTGCCTGATGAGACAAATTAACGCTAACTAAATGTATCCCGACATCATCGTTATGTAAAGGACTTGTAGAGGCGTAAAATAATTTGAGAAGCTCATTCTAAAATGCACCCTCCTACAGATGACCTGGTTTCACAACGACGGTATACCCCAAACAATTAATACTCAAACATGGAGGCGAGATGCGATTGGTGCATAAACCAAATAAGCCATTAGCTAGTTAGGGAAACAATCAGTTAGGCGGCAGTGATGTCGATAGAACTTCTTCAAAGATCGCAGGTAAGGAGCAAAAAGCGGAGCGGGTCGTTCGAAGTCGGCGGCTCGACTTGGCCCGAGACAAAAGAGCACCTATGATGAGATTGTTTATGTTGTTGAGAGCTTTGAAAAAGGATCTGTAGGGCCTCCAAACAGCTCCGAGAAGCAGATAAGGGAGCAAAATGCTCCTTCTTAAGTGGAAAAGTGCACAAGATAAGCAAGCAGTTAAGGAGTTAAGTGAGGTGTAGAGCAGTTAGAAGCCCTATTGAACAGCGTCTCTTACACACGCGCTTAATGTGAACGCGATTCGTGATATTTACTTTCAAGATATCAAAACTACAAGCACCGCGTATAACCTTGGCTGAAATGTGCAAAGCTTGTAGCGAAGTAAGCTCAATGTGGTGCGCCAGTCGGAAACAGGCGGAATTTCGTTGTTCGAAGCAAATTTAACAATAGTGAGACGAAAGTAGTAGTTCAATTGCAAATAGTAATAAAATTCTATTCTAAGGACATAGTAATGTATAAATGGTTTGCCTTTCGCAAATTCGAATTAAAAATTGAGGTGCAAAGAAACACGGCTTCGATAAGATCAATATCTTATTCAAGAAAGTCAACGTTCAAAATATTTTTATTCATTGACTTTCTTAAACAAGATAATGATCTCATTAACGATGTGTTTCTTTGCACTTTTATTTTTAAGGACATATAAGCATTATTCACAGATCATCACCCTGTCATTTCTCGACTGGATAGTTTGGATTTTTCATGCGATTTGTGAGTAAATATGAATCAGTTCACAAAAGATTAATTAGAAGAAACATTTTAATTTGAACAATCCATTGCTACGTTACCCAACTAATATAAATTTTGTGTTTAATCCAATTTCCGAGTTGAACAGCTATTACGTTAGCAGTAACCCCATGCGCTATAAAAGGGAGACGCGAGGAAATGAAATGAACCTAAAAACAAGAAGAAGCGAGAGAGGGAGAAGTTAAGGACAGACGGAGGGAGCTGTCATAGCTACGACGGCAGCTTGATTGGATTAGGGGGCGGTGCTCCCGGCGCTAAATGACGGAATATTGACAGCACAGGGCGGCAGTGACAGTAGCTGCTACGAACCGCAAGCGTTGGACCGGCAGAGGTAGAGCTTCGGCTGCAACACTGCACAACATGTGCTCTTAGTTATTCGCTCACACTAGAGCTATTCATACTGACTTCCATCCTGATATGACCATCATTGTGCGACTTCGTCAAAAAAACATTCCGGATTCCCGTTATGTGTGTTCAATCATTGGTACACAAAATATTGTGGACTGATAAAAGGCCGTGCGTTAATGCCAGTATCTGTGATTATCTGTCCAGATGATGCGAACTTATTTAATATGATCACTGAGGTAGCAGCAGTTAACGTCTCAGTCGTAGTTGAATAGTTCACACCTCACAAATTGAAATAAACCGCACTTATTGAATAACCTTAAATTTTGCGCTTCAATATATTTTACAAGAACAGTTCACTTGAATATTTGAATGAATTTCAGCTCACCAGCAGGGTCAATTTGAAATAATCAATGATGGCGTGAGCCGCCGCCAACCAACGTTGCTTTATATAAATGCATGTGTGTAAATAATAAATTGACTATTGTGCTCAGAAAGTTGGAACTAATTTGAGATAAAGTAATTAATGTTCATAGACGCGGAAAAATAAATAATTTGATTCAAAGAGTGGAATTTTACATCAAAAAAGAAAAATTCAGGGGAATGCTCCTTCCCGTTCAGAGATGTTAAACACTGAAATATAACGAGCTTCCCACCCTCATGCAAGACTGTGCACCGAAAATGTTCGCATCCGCAACGAGGAATGACAGTCAATTCAAATTTCCGTTCGTAGTGATATAAACGTGTCACCAGTTTTTAGGCAATAATGTCGCCCGTCAATGAAAGTGAGCTCTTTGTTAACGCAAAATTCACGCGATATTGAGGGCGAGGGCTCATCTCCAGAACAATTACAGAGTCAACCTATAAATACGAAGTCAAACACCAGATCCCGACGCAACAAAGGAAGCTAACGTACTCTAGACCGAAGAGCAAACATACTTCTGTGGCTGAGATCCAGCAAAAAAATAGAGCAGCACATTTTTTCATTAAAGCTACGTGCTCCTGGCAGCTGTTCATGCACGAGTGTTTGGAAATAGTTTCGTAAAAGTGTACGTGGGAACGAGCAAGCGTGAGAGGAGAGCATCCAGCACATGGGCGATATAAAACAATTTCATAACGCACACTTCGTTCAGTTATTACGCAATACCTAAGAATTTCATACTCAAATCGGTCCGCATTTAATTTAGTAATTGTGTCAACAATTTTCCCAGGATTTTACTGACGTGCGTCGAATTTGTTTCCTCGGGAACAGTGCTACCAACCAGAAACTATTCAACACAGAAATTTCTCGTGGAATGCCATTTTCTGAGCAAATAGCAAAATATAAAAAGACTGAGAAAACTTGAAAAATTTTACTTCAAATGACAGATTCATGAAGTTAACAGCCATTGAAGAATGTAGTTACCGAATTTGTACCGGTTACACCTACGGCACACTCGAACAACTTTGCTGAAAGTACGCTTCAGTAGGAAAGAAAGGGCAATTGAAAAAACTGCAAGGTGAATTTAAATATACGATGAACAATGTTGTGCACGATTACGTCCACATAATGAAGATTAAATTGGATTATGAGTTAGTTAAAGCCTCTCTAACCACAAGAACGATACTCGTAAGAGAGGATGAGGGAGGCATCATTTAGCATGAAATTCAGTGAATGAGTAATTTTTGCACAAAGCGTGTCCCCAAACCCTACGCATATAGAAACAGCAAGATTGAAAGAAGTTTATGAAACGAGAGTAATGATGAAAAAGAAAGTGATAGGTGCTGAAAAAATGCACAGCAGAGATCCGAAAAAAATTGAGCATAACAAAACAGAAGTATATTATTTGTACAAAAGGAAGGCCTTCCTAACCTTTAGCTCAGGACCTCACACTTTTTCCCTGGGAGCGCAAGTTTTCACAGATACGACAGTTGTATCTCCCCAAGTAGGTCAACATATTGAAATAATTACGGAAAGCACAATATCTCATTAAGAAAATCGAAGTTGAATTTAACTCGAACTAATTTATCAAATTTAAGTTGTTCAAATTTGGGGCTAATTTAATTCCAAATATTCATTATGATAGTGAAGTGATGCAGAATGAATATTTAAAAGATTTTAAGGCTTAAAAATAGAACCTTCACGAAAATTTCAGCAAATATAACCTAGTGCACCACAAAAATAGTAGGACGCTCAATAGGTAACTCATTGATTGGTCAATTCGCACATTCGCTAATGCCATTGAAAAGATAGCAGTGAACGAGGTGAAGTCATCGCAAGGTCAACGATAACAACAGGTCGGCACTCAATACATTCTCTGCGCACCAAATTGAGCTGCGAGTGTTGTGCGGCCCTATACAAGCGGAGCGTCGTTCGAATAACTCAAATCTGTAATTGGTGCCACAGTGATTTGATCTCTGTCACGTTTTGTACAAAGGTGAGGCACTATAATGATAAGTGGGGCAGATCCATGCTATAATAGCGAGTGAACGAGATAAACGCGACTGAGAATCGCAGGAGTGACTGCGGCTACAATGAATTGCGTAGCGGCGATTTGTAAGAATGATTTGTGCCGAGGAGGAGAACCACAGGAGTCCGTATCCCGCAGGCGCGTCTCCCCTCGCTGCCTCCCGCAAGTGTCAAGTTACACAGAGGAAACGTTCCTAACCAAACTTCACCGCAGCCTTGCCACACAAGCTTTCCGCCAAACACTCGCTCGAAACTTTTCCTCGCGCTGCTCTCCACAACAGGAAACCAAAAGACAAATTTGATATCTGATATAGTTGAGTTCGCACAGCAGCAAACTCGATAGATCCGCTATATTTTGCAGCCACGATGGGATTTTCGAGGGGAATGCGACAATGCTGCAACATCCGAGGGCTGAAGTGCTGGTCATCACAGGTATCTAATATACTGAGCGGTTCAGCGAGCTGAGAAGTGGAAACAATACCTGGGACTTGACTGACACCAAACGAATCCTCAACGAAGGAACCATTTTTACGTTAGAGGTTAGGTTCGATAATACATTATTTTTCGCTTATCCAACCATATCGAAAGTGTCCCTAAGAGAGGAAGGAGGGGAGCACCATTTAGTATAGAATTAAAAACATAGAGAATCTAAGCACAAGATATTTTCTCACACCCTTCGCAAGGAAACAGTAAGATTGATCTAGGTTTATGAAACCAGATAAAAGTTGAAGAAGAAAGTAATGGGAGCTGAAAAAGACGACAAAAATGAACAGAAAAAAGATCCATAAAAACCAAAATACCTACTCCATTTCAATGAAAGGAAGGCCTACCTAGTCTTCAGTTTGGGACCTCACATCTTCTCCTGGGAACGAAAGATTCTCACAGATGCAACATTTGAAGGTTCTTGAGGGCTGTCACATCAGTGTGAAAAAATTGAGGAAAAGTAGGAAATCACCGCGCGCTATAATGAAAAAAGGTCCACGCACTAGAAATGAAAAACTCACAAGAAGGTTTCATTGAACTGCTACTCAAAATGTTGTACCTTTCACGATCCTTTTGACGTGCAGGTGATAGTTAATTATTATTGCTTCTCACTTTATACATTCAGAGTTTAGCTCCAGTTTCTGTAATTAGGGCGTGATTATCAGGGTGCACTACCGTCTGGGTCTCGGTTGACACAGCTGGCTACCCTGGCAAAAGCAGACATAAGTATCTCGATGAGACAAAAAAAGTCGAGAATATAGCATGCGAAACAGAAATATTTGAAAAAGCGATCGGTTGGATCGTATGTGGATCTCCCCCAAGAAATAGAAAAATAAATGAAAGCGGAGAGACAAAACTGGACTAATTACGGATAAAAATACAACAACTTTCAGCAGTATGAGTAAGTTTTAGGTAACTGGGGTTACTACACACGAGCGATAGTTCCCGAGGTAAAATGACGAGGACAAACTCCATCAGTATTCGTTCCTGAGCGTAGCTCAGAAGTCGTACAGACCCCCGTCAGCGAACTCTAGTGGGGAGGTGGAAGCTATTCAACAACTTGAAAGATTATCTTCGCGATTAATAGGACATCGCATCCCTCCAGTCCTGTCCATCTGTTTGCGTTGATTCTCGAAATCAAAATCCTAATTTTAGCTCAAAAATGAAACGCCAATTTTGTAATTGAAATCGTTATTCTTGATCAAAAAGAATTCGATAATAATTGTGCCATGCTTCGCTGAGTGGGTTGAAACAGCTCAACAGCATAGCTCCAAACTATAGGCGGAAATGATTAACTAAAACACCTTAGCGCAGCTTACTGACGTGTACGCTTTTTATTTTACTTACATTCAAAACAAACATTGTTTATAACAGTTCAAATCACACCCTCAATGACGGGTTGTGCATTAATCTACAGAAAACTCCTCTAAATTCAGTCATCCTAATTAATGCTCGTCTAACTAACAGTAGGAATCAGTAATATTGTTCGAATTGAAATGCTTTGCAAAAGTACAGTCTTAAATAAAACAACATTACGGATTTTTTGCAGTAGAAGTCAGACTCGATTCGAAAGTTAGCTTGCTAGTTAGTTAGCTGGATTGAAACAAATACTCCCATTAATTTTAAAGCATCGTAGTAGTAGTACAAGAATGTAAATACCGAATCAATGTAGGCTACCTCACTCATAAAAGCGGGCTCAAAAATTAAAATCTTAATCCTAAGCCTATTCGCTTATAATATGCTTCTGAGGGGCTGTAAAAAAATATTCTTTAAGAACACCATGAAATGGGTAAAATATTTTGACATTTCAAACATCTAACAGCAATATTTTCAGAATGTTTTATAAATATGAACGTAAGAACTAAGAAAATGAAACACAATTTGCACCTAAGAAAAAGTAGTCTTAGGAACCAGGCTTGGATAAGCATAGAAAAATTCTACTTACCGACTTCTACGCAACTACTTTTAGACGGATAATAAAAGCTTTCACAGAGAGCTCATCATTTCCATTTGGAAAATCGCAAACTTTCTAGAGCGAGATCAATTACAAACGAGGGATCCGAAAGTCGGTCGCAGATGATATGCAAATCGATCATTTTTAATTAAAGCCATTGATAAGGCAGTACAGTTGTAACCCGATATAGAAGGGTAAGGCCAGCCCAGCCCACCACCGCCTACGGAGGAACTAGCCTACGAGTCGCAATCTGACACCGCAGCAGATAAGACAGCGCAGCCACGGAACGGCGCGCTTCGTGCTATACAACAACACCGCGCGCGTGATGGGTGAACTTTGCTGCCTCTGCAATGCTGCCATCTCAGTTCGCACGCCGACTGTAGCATCGTGCGCCAGAAATGCGCACGCACGTATCTGCTTATCAATGCTATCGTTATCTGGCGCTGCTGCTGCTGCTGCAGTTCACACTGAGGATGCCTTCATTGGTGTGACCCTGAGACTTGTGTCATCACAACTAATTAGAGATCTTCAAAATTGTGGATGCGGCAACGAGCGGATCCCATTGTCGCACAGTTAATGCTAAAAGCGTTGCTTTTCATGTGATTATAAACTGCTTTAGAGCTGGCCTAATGGGGATGGTTAGGCACAAAAGTTATTTACTTCTCATTGCGTACAGCCGATATTGTACTTCCGCACATCCACAATTGCGCATTTTCAATAAATATGTTTACTATGAAGCTTTAGCATTTGATTTTTCTATCCTGTTACTTTATACTGCGAGTGGAAGCCAAACCTAAAAGAATCATATGGTATGAAGTGTTTGAATCTCTTTATATCAAAACAAATCACAGGTATCCCGTAATTACGAGAATAGAACAGATGACAAGAAAAAAAATCAGATTTCGCAAGACAGAATGCAATTGTAGAGCAGTAAAAAATGTAAAGAGTGAGAGAACAAACCCGCTCTCTTCTCAGAACATTTAGTGTCGACAGTGATGGGATTTCTTCGTTCGCTATTAATCTAATTAATGTCAAGCCAAAGCTGGTCCTGGCTCGTGGAGGTAATTATTGGCAGAGTCAAGGCGGGTTTAGAGCTGCTAGAAGAAGCAGGCGAGGAGGCGTGGTGGGCAGGCAGCACAGCACATCTGCTCAACACATGATCGGGTGCCATCTGGGAGAGAGGCTCGCACGGCGCTGCGGGCCCATTCCGGCCCGATCTCGAGGTCATCCAAACATATTCTTGCACTTTTGCGCTTTCATTACAACATACCTCAGTGCAATCAAAGCATCTTCTCGATCCCACAATCATTTTGAAGGAAAACTTTTTAAAATAATCAATACTCAATACAGAGCGCATCAAAAGAGGAACTGAAATTCATCACCTCCAAAGTTTGACAAAATTAATGAAACTTGTGGACTGTGTCAGTAATTACTACGGAATTTTCCAAGCTGCCCAATAGTATGAAATATTGATTTTAACGAGATCGTTGCTAGATAACATTACATTGACGCAAATATTGCAGCTTTTTAAATCAGTTCATGATAATGAACTTACCCTTGACACCACGGACAAAGCTTTTCCATTTTTATCCACAAATCAAAATTGATTACGACAGGGCTTGATTTAATGCGCAAGACCTCATTTTACAAGAGCTACAATATGTAAAGCGGTCCTACATTCATTTGTTACTAACACCTGAACAAAAGTTCATAGACATTTATTCAATGCATGATCCAGAATATATATATAAAATGTAACCTGCAATTTTACCATAAAATTTTCAGCGAGTCTTAGTTCATGGCTTTTATTTTGGCGCGATAAATTACAAATTCAATCATGTGTTTTGTGGATTCATGCAGAGAACAGTGAACTTAGAGGCAGAAACTTGGTGAGGGATATGAGTAAGCAGTAACCTTAAGCTGTTATCCTGAAATAAAAGATAATTACAAGATAGGAATAATGAAATTCATTCACCAAACCTTTACTGCGATTTGTTCCCAAAGAATCGTAAGCGTAGCAAACAAAAAAAAACCTACTGAAGGGTACGGCTTTAATAGCACATTTCATTCATGCATTAATTTAGTACGGACTACTTTCCGGAAAAATATTTAAAAAAATGCTCAAACGCTTTCCTTATAAGAAGGAATTTTCAGTTCATCGCGCATGAAGGAATTTTCCAACGCCTGTATGTTCTTGCAACATTAATCAAAGGTCAAGACCCACAAGCTTTTCATGAACATTCAGGTCGTCAGTCTAGTCATGAAACACTTGCTCAGTCCGCGAGTGGAGGCGAAGAAACAAAACTAGGGGGCAAATCGTGTCGAAGTGCGTCGGTACTCTCGATCGAAGTAGCATGCGCTGGAGAAGCCAAGTTGCCCATTATTGCCGCGTAATAACACTGCTTCAAAATTAGCGGAGACGGCGGTCAGAACGCGTGCATTACGACAGCTATCCACGTTCTCTGTACAAGTGCTGCTTTGAGTACAGGTACTACATAGATAAGCCTTTGTTTGGAATTTGAATTCAGGCAAAATGAAGCTTCCTAAAAACCATTTTCAATAACTTTTAACGGATAATTCACTGTGAATGTTCTTTTATATTTTTTAGAGTGATATAGATATCAACCGCTCACTGTTACGAGTAGTTATTAGTGTAAATTAGTAAGCAGGGAAGTAAGAACTCCGTGCCGTTCTATATTTAACTTCGTGCCGTTCTATATTTAAGATTTGTATCCAAAGGAAAAATTCTGCGAGAAAATGTCCTCCACTAGTAGCACATCATAAGAGCTGTGAAAAAACAACACATATTTAGTTGAAATTAAGAGAGGTCCTTAGTGAGAGAGAAACGGAATTATGTAAAAATCTCATACTGAAAAGCAATTCAACCTTTCTAAATAAAGAAAAGTTTACACCAAATACTCGTGTACAGTGCTGGAAAACGCCTAGCTAAAATACAGATTAAATTAATGAGTTAAAACCTCCCTAACAACAAAGGTGCTCCGAAAAGAGTAAGTAGGAAGGCTCCATTTAGCATGAGTTTAGTGAACGAGGAATTTATGTACAAGGCGTGTTCCCACACAAGATCCTCGACGCATAGAAACGGCAAGTTAGGTTGGAAGTTTATGAAACTAGATAAAAGTTAATAAAAAGAGTTTTAGGTGCTGAAAAAAAAAAAAACATTGAACCTAAAGAAGACGGCCTGTAACGAAACAAAAAACTTACTCCATTCTAATAATAGAAAGGTCTACTTAACTCGTGCTCGGGATTTCACACTTTTCCCTGGGAACATTAATTCTTAGAGATAAAATTGTTGTATGCTACCGGAGAGGCTAAAACATGGAACACATTTTAAGACTAATCCTGTGTAATTGACTCAGCAGGATTCTATTAGGAAAGTTTTGTTTCGCGTTCTTTTAAGGATAAATTTGGCAAGGGAAGAATGAGAAATGAAGGAACAAAATGAAGCGTGGTTCATTAAGAGAATAAGAGCATCAGCAGCAATGAGCTCCTCTCTGGTAGTGACCAGTTACGGGCTTTCATAAGAGCAATTAATCATGACCCAGCACCTTCATTAAGGCAACATTGATCGGAACATCTGTTTTACCGTGCATCTATAGCTCATTCCTGCAAGTGGGGGTCTCTCATTTACAGCTAATGATGAGCCAAGTCCGACCAAGCACATTCCAAAAGGCATCATGAGATCATAATTCACTAATTTAACCAGTACACAAACAATAAATTGATACCAGTAACAGAACACAAATGTGAGTATTTTCAATCTCGTGCACCAATCAAGCTGAGAGCCAGTCACATACTTCCAATCGTGCTGCTACATCCAATCATGTGTTTCCAATAATGTTAGTTTCAGAAATAAGTTTTATCAGATTCAACGTAGGTGTCCCAAAAGTTAATTGATATATCATTTAAATGGTGAAGGAGAGTTAAATGTCTAATTTGAATGGAAGAAATAATAAAATTTATCGATAATATTTTACAATAGCAGAAATTGGATGATTAACATTTCGATGTCTGACGACCATAAATTGAAAACTAATAACTAAGTGGATTTTCAGTAGCTAATATATACTTATATAGTTAGTGCTCAACAAAAATCTTCCGTTTGAGCAACAATCCATAATACAATTTCCTCCTCTGGCAATAAAAATGATTAAAAATAAAACTGTTTAACGCAAGCAGCAAAATTTTGCTTGCACTGGGAATTAATGTTTTTGGCGCCAACATCCCGATTTGTTAATTATTTAGTACACACCATAAATTTGCCATTAAAAGGCGAGTTCAATGGAAAATCGAAGTACTTTGTCTCAATTGATCACAATTGCAGCGGCAGTGGACAAGAGTAAACACGAAGATAAATACGGGGTCAGAGCTAACCTCCGCCTGCAGACGCTAATAAGAAGCTTGATTGTGACGGCCCGTCATAACACTGGAATAGCAAAGACAGAGTGCGCTTCCTCCATTTTGACGCAAACTAAGAGGAATGGAGTGTTTTATTGCGTTACAATAAATCAAGGAAACCACACAGTAACACTTCAAGGGCATGTTGCCACTCTTTACACCGCACAATTTGCGCGGCATTCTCCTCTTGAATCAATAATGATCAATAGTACACACATCATCGTAATGGGGGCGGCGTTGCTGGTTGCGGTGGCGAGCGGGCGCGTGAGGGAGGGAAGGGACGCGCTGTGCGGAGGGATATGAACGACAAGTTCTACACTACCTGCGTACACGCTACAATTATTGTCCTCTTGTTACTAACGTACTCCACGATCCCAAACACGTACCACTCATTCGTTTTTATCTTCAAGAATCATAACGTCATTCGTATAATTAAAAGTACTGCAGCTAGCAGAATTCAGAACGATTGGTAACAAAGTTAAGGAATGTATGTACTTATGATTTGAACGCTGAAAATAATCTGGCTAATTAACTCACAGACTCACGGTTTAGGTTACCGTCGAAAAAACTAAAAAACTAGTACAATGTCGAATAAAGATATTTCTTTTCAGTGACAGCTTGCAATGCAGAAATGCCACAACAACCAGAGTGACACAAGAGGGCGCTAAAATTGGTGACATCCACCGAAATGCAGGGAGTGAAGCACGCGTTTTGGGCGAGTGAATTTAAGGAATGCGCACCGAGCCGTGCGTGTATCGTAGATACAACGAATGTGGGGCTCCAGGCAGCGAGCTGTTCAGAGTTCAGCTGCTGCCATTCATTGAATGTGCCACAATAAAAGAGCTCATAGAAAATGGAGGAGCTCTGTACATGTGACAAATGCGATCGGACCGTTTCCCAACGACAAAAAATGGTCAGGTACATGGCAAGGAGAGTCATGGAGTAACGGCTGACGGTGATCCCTCATGAGCTCATTATTGTGCCTCTATGTGACAGCCACCACATGACCAATGACTTCTTCATCAAAGTCATCAGATTCTAAAATCGGCACTTTCTCCCTCCATAAACTTGATAACAGCGCTTAACCCATGCATATAATGATATAATAAAACGGTGTATTTCAAGTTCCTGCATCTACATAAACGTAGGAAGGTAGTAGTCAGTAAAAATGTTCAGTAATAATTCTTTCAGGTGCCTGAGCGTCCCTTTATGAGCCAACTAAGGTACAGAGGATGCTTCAAGGAGGTCGTAACAGTCATGAGTTAGTATTTTTACCAAGAAATGCAGAGCCGGTAAAATTTTATGAGAAGTAATCAAAGTCATCATCGTAATTTGTGACTTCTCAAAGTCTTTCAAATGTAGCAGAGTTGCAATACACTGACGAGCACAGTGCAGTACAATTTAGCATGACGTTGCACGCGCTTTGTTCCAGGTTAAAAGGTTCGCGTTTCAATTTGAGCGATTTTGATATTTTAAAACCCATTGAAAAGTACAGCAGAGCTACATCAGCCCATATAAATATGAACAATATGTAGTATTATCCTATCAATTAACTATTGTGTTGTCATGGATACCACTACACTATTGAGTTCATTGCATACACGTATTTTAACAATCTAAGTCTTCACTGAACGTAAACCAACCAATACTGAAGGAAAGAAAAATTTAATACGCGAATGAACTTCTTCAGAGAAGAATCAAAGCTTTCTTACGGCGCTGGGCGCTGTCATTTAGACTGCCACTATATATATATGCATATGATCGACACAAGCCGAGGTGAAAAAGACAATGTTGAAGAAAACTGGATATAAAAGCTACGTAAACTTAATATCGAAGACTATTATCTTTGAGGAAAACGAAATTTTAGCATGAAAGGATGGGTACATCCTGCTCCACGCGATGCAAATGGGAGAAACGTTTCAAGTAGAAACGTAAAAATTCACAATTCTATGCGAGCGCTCTCTCGAGATCTTGACCAATTTATTCTAAACTGCTGTCATATAAACAACATAGAAAATTCGAGCAAAGCGATCGGTAGCAACTATAGGAAATGAATAGGAATATGCAGCTGGGGTTGACATTAATTTGACCAACATGACATTCCGGAGAGCAAGTAATATAAAAAATCAGACCAAAAAACTTTCACATTCGTAGTTGTTTTCCTTCGAACATTTTCCCTAGAATGGTTATTTTAATTTAGGATTTTCGTAGATTACGACAGTGTTTGTACATGTGGCTACACTTCATGAACTATAATTGTATTCGAATAATATCCGTGAAATAGATTAAACTTATTGTTCTCAATGCATCGGGAAATTTACCAAATGCAGCTCTTCGGTTTGAATACACCTACCCGTTTGCGATAATATTTAGCGCGAGGCCGTTCATAAGAAATGATAAGAGTAGAGCGCCTCGCTACAGGAGGCCGTAACACGCGTGAATTCCCAAGTTAGGAGCCGCGAAGTGGCTTAATTAATGTCATGGCTTCAATCCATAGTTGAGGTAATCAGTACACTCATAAGGGAATATCGTACACCGAAGGGCAGTTGCGTTCTAAAAAAAACATGAAGCACTAAAATTTGAATACCAAAAAAACTAACACAAACCTATTACATAACAAACCATTTATTAAGCGTCATCTATTACGCAACTAATTACTTAAACTTTAAATATCTTCAACCTAAACATCGATCAACTAGGCACAAGATAGGTGGACTCCGCAGCGATGGTGAGATGACGCGGCTGAGATACGGTATAGGGAAGCACAGCTGGAGGGTATTCACACAGCCACCGCAGCTCGCAAAAACTAATGGTGGTTGTAACGAGGGAGCGAACTTCAAAAGTAGGGGTAAAAGTTGAAAGATCGTCGTAAAGGGATCAAGAATTGGTGGTTAAATGTTCTCATTGACTATAGTGGACGTATTAGGGGACGGATGCTCAAGCGTTGTACCGAGAAATTAGCTATTTTTTTTGCATGAAGTTCTTACTTCCCTGCTTACAAATTTACACTACTAACTACTCGTAACAGTGAGCGGTTGATATCATTGATGAAATTGGAGAGTCCTACTGCAGATAAACTCTGACAAATGGTCTAAATGTTGAAACTCGCTAAAACTGAGTCTCTCAGACATACATGTTATGGTAATTACAAGCTAAAATTTCGAAAATATAATCGAATGTTTTGTAGCTACCCACCACATTTTGCAAGCCATGATCAACGCGTTAATTGTATCCATTCGCTTGTATTACGTTAAAAGTTCCACTAATATTTGATGTATTACGTTAAGAGTTCCCCACCTGAAACTAAATTTTGAAGCGCACCCTCGACAAATTACGCAAAGCACAACACATGAAAAAATATTCTTCAGTGATATAAATAAATGCCTGGCTTACAGGAAAATGGAGAAATTCTGACGAGGAACTGCAAAAAAAATTAAGCAGCAGACACAATTAAGAAATAAGACACCCAGAAAATACACGCGGATGTGAAAAGCGCGCGAACTGCACGAACGACAAGGAGAAGCGAAATGTGGACCTGACTACACATCTGTTTGGTTGCTTAGCTGAAATATTTTGTGAACTATACTTGGAAAGAGGAAACAAAATGCAGTGGGTGACAGCAGAAAATACTGTGAGAGCAGGAAAGACGCGCCGTAGCAAAATCGAAGTTCAAACATGAGAGATAATCGCTGGCATAAGAGAAACAAAATAAAATATACGATGAAGATATTAATCAGCGTGACAATATTACAACGGAAAATGTGATGTAAGTGAAAATGGCTCATAAATCAAATACGAGTAAAAGATGGAAGTAAACCAAAATTCAACAAAAGGTGCATGAAAGGCAGAGACAAAATTCGATGGATGAGGTTGTTGTCAAAATAAGATAAAAATGAATACCAGACCAATGATAACAATAAACGAAAAAATATACAGATATAGCAAAATAAGAAATGAAAGACGAAAAATTGGATGCTCTAACAACTATAAATGCAACTGAGAAAACTTTTCAAGGAGTATAAGACAAGAATCTAAAAGAAGAAGAAGTCAGGAGAAGCGAGCGAAAGTCTGCTGGACACGATTAGAGCACATGTCCCTGATCCCCAACGTCCAGCGGCAGTCACATGCATGCTTCCTGCGCCACAGACGCCAGCTCTAGACAGGCGAACACGTCCCTTTTATGTAACTGCTCTCCGTTCACTTGTTTGTCTCGCGTTTCAAACAGTTAACGTGATACGACTAACTGACCTTCGGTAACTGAAACGCTTTCCAGGTCACTGAACCTTTTCTTCCTAATGAACAGATACTCCGACACCGAACCCAACTCTTGACCGGAATGCTAAAATGTCATGTGTACCATTGATGCTGTCACTCTTTCGGGCTTCATGCTGACAACGATAGAATTACGAAATGGAAAAGAACATTTATTAACAGTTAAAAGAAGACTGCACACATTTTCTAGCCATTCACAAGGTCTCAAAAAATTTGCACCATTTGCAACTTTGTCTAAACGTTTTCATCTGAAGATACTCACATACGTGAGATTAAACTGACGACGAGGAGTCAATAAAAAGATTAACAGATTTTCATTTTATTTTGAACAAGCAGATTTTCTCCTGTTTCTAATGAAGTTTATTTTAAATAACCAAATTAAATTTGGAACAGAACGCCATTCGACCTAATTTACTTCATCAAATGAATGGAATAGAACTTGCACTATCGTGACGTTACCATTTAATAAGGAAGAGGGTGACAGATGAAATTCGATGTTCTCGATTAAAAATTATCAATAAGAAGTATCCTTTGTGTTCAGTATATAAACACATGGTGTTTGATTTGCGTAAATGAAAATGTGCGAGTTGGACAACTTCTTGATCAAAAGAAAACAAGCATCATTCTAGCCAGCCAAAGTATAGAGGAACGCAGCAGGCATTATCCCGCTATTGGAATCAGGATTAGGAAGCTCTACAAACAGGCTCAAGTATTGTGCTGGTGTTCCAAAGTTTAGACAAACCAACGACGGTTCTGACCTAACATGCCTTCGTAATGACCACCCGCGACCTTTTCCTTCACTAATCCGAGAAAATATCTGCTTTCCATTGTTTCAGAGGCCTCGGGACAGCCGGTAAACCATCGAGCTCGTTAGACTGATACCCAACCGCTGCGCCTCACAAATATGAAGGGCCGTCAATATGCATGACTTCTTGGATAGAGGCGGGCCGGCACATTGTGCATGCAAGTGACTGGTCGACTGCACTCTGCTGAGGTTCAATTGTCATTGCAGGCTTCTACGAACGTAGTGGCCGGGAACTATTCTAAGTTGTTGGAGAGATCAAATTTCTTGATCTGAAAGCTGGTAGATCACTGAACTCCTCTATAGTTTCAATATAACTCACAGGAAAAAAGGGTTTCTTCATTCGCGAGGCCTTAATCCTTCAGGGGCGACAGTTCAACCATAACTGATAAAATGCAATAGTTAAAGTTATCGTACTGAACTATTTGAACATCACTAGAGAATTAAATGTTCAAAGACAGCGAGTGACTTCCTATACTGAAATAGGCGCACTACTAATGAAATGTCATATGTATACAAATGCTTTCCTTCAAAGAAATAGTGAAAATCAACCTTGATGTTAAAGAACAATCTCCAATAAAAAATAATAATCAAAAGCCCTTCCGTGTGATTGTATAGTGAATGACGCCTTTGAGCACATTATACCCGTATAGACCAATACGTGCGTTGTTGGGGGTCAAATAGTTAGCAAATAAAAATAATTTAAATTCATTGCTTTTCTAGGTAGCTCTTCTTTGTTTGAATCTAAATCGAGTTTCCAGTGAACAAAGAAAATTAAACAAGTTTCAGAACTGCATCGAATTAACGAAGCCAAGTTTCATAACATTGATCTCAAATTGATATAAATTTTTGAGTTCAACGTATAACTTCAAGCTCCGTGGGCGCACATGCTATCTAACATCATAGTTGAATGAGAGGTAAAAGCAGAAAAAGATAGAAGGCTCGAGGCAGAGCCGATGGCTACACATTACAGGACGCCCCGCTTGAAGGCTATAGAGTGGCACAGATGCGTGAGGCGGTCGTGTCACGTGACCCTCCATCACACGATATTCTGAAGCTTACAAATGCTCTCCGAGCTCTACACCAACGAATACGCATATCAGGTATACGGGTACGCTTCATAAATGTTCTTAATCACAACCTCCGTATTCTGTGATGTAAAAGTTCGCGCTCAATTTTGTCGCGGTTTTATTTCCCAACAACGTTTACGAGAACTGAAATGGTATAAAAATTCGGACACGCATTAGACATAGCCTTTCAAGGAACAACAAAACTAGATTCAGCCTTGAAACTTGAGTAGAATCTAGATGTCACCATTTTTTTATACATTTTACGAAGAGAATATTTGATGCATCAAACGGAAACAATCACTGAAGCGAATAGAATGATAAAAATGCGACTCGACAAGAGAAATGCGCTGCACAGATACTACTGACCTGTTTAGAGAATACTGCGATATCTTCATTGAAGGACTCTGAACTGCACACGTCGCCGCCCGCCACCCCCGCTTCTCGCGGCGTGCAGGTTGCCAGCTCGCACTTCTCGAAGATTAGCGCTAGTAGCGGGAATAGAGGGTGCCTGAAAGTAAAAATACTCAAGTTAGGGCTACGGCTTCCTTCATGTTCACTTACATCATCAATAAAACGGCAGCATAAAAATACGTCATCACACAGTTTCATCAAAGCATATAGGGACCAGCATGGCAGTGAGGATGTCGAAGAAAATACGTCATCACACAGATTCATCAAAGCAAATAAGGACCAGTATGACAGTGAGAATGTCAAAGAAAAATACGTCATCACACAGTTTCATCAACGCATATATAGGAACCACCACGGCAGTGAGGATGTCAAAGTAACAAGTGATGGACGAATTTGACGGATTGCAGTGTGGAGAAAATATTAGGTGTGCATGGGTCCCTCTCATGACCAGACTTTCGTAACGCGAAAATCGAGAATTAATGTTCCTGGCTGTCCTCACATCTCAATGAACAATGACGAAAAAAATTTATTGAGTTTTATGACACTTGTCAGCAGAAAAAATAGTGAAAGAACAAGCATGTACCAAATGTTAAGAATCAAATGCATCTACAGAAGTCTGTTATATTGAGAGCATAAAACACCTTCAGCATGCAGATAGCAAATCAATTTTAAGGACAGATCAACGAAAAATTAGTTTGAGCCTCCTAAATCAAAAGAAAGATGTTCCAAAGAAAGGAAAGACCAAAGCACTACTTCGTTTGGAGTAAAGGGAATCTATGCACAAGGTATGTTCCCTCACAAGATACCTTGCATATAGACAAAATAAGTTAGAAAATATTTGAAGCAAGAAAAAAGTTATAGAAGAAAGCAATGCTGAAAATATGACAGCAGTGAACCAAAAAAAAGATGGTCTTTGGCAAAAAAAACACTCTATTCCAACAAAAATGAAGCCTACTTTTAACTCTCAGCTCGGGACTTCACATATCCCCTTAGGAGGGCTAAGTCCCATAAATATAACAGTTCTATGCTCTTGAGGGTAAAAAATGTTAACGAGAAACCGAAATTTAAAATCAAGTTACCTTAAGACGATACTAATATTCACTAATTGAGATAATAGCCCGGCTAATACTGATGAAATCAATAGTTTGAGAAGCATAAGAGGGAATTCAGAAGGCATATGTCTTGCATCTATCATTTCTAAGTTTCAATTAACTGCATGTAACAGAATCGCGCAATTGCCCTTCCCCTACCTCCTACGACTGATACTTCAGATTTAACTGGAATTTGGGGGAGCATGTTCACGCTGCTCACTCCATGTGCCCATCGTACAAGGTAAAACCAATCCCTGAAAGTGATGGAATGGCATTAGCAGTCCCTCAATCGCTCATTTCAACCTTGATGGATAGCTCAGTCAAGTCGCAGTAACTCCCGGAAAAAGAGATGTAAATTACAGGCCTACTATAGGGTAAAACTGACGAACAAGAAAGTAGGTCGTTGAGAGAAGTAGATAACATGTGTTAACAATCTGAAATACCGTGAATTGTTTAGTAAGGATAGATGTTGTACGTTATCTTAATACACTGACGATGAGGACATTGAGCATGTTGGTGATAGATTTGTTATGCGATAATAACCAATAATTTGGTTTGAAACATGTACTTTCTGATATCGACATGCCTAGAAAATGTGACATTCAGGAAATTAAGAATACCTCAACGTTTTCTAATAATTCGTGTTAATTTGTGCAGAAGAATTTACTCTGCTTTTTATGAATAAATATTAATGTATGACAATATAAAATAAGATTTTCCAAATTGAACTTTGTCACTCACATCTTATATTTTGATTTTAAAAATATCAAGAAAGAAAAAGTGAGTTCAACTACCAGTGTTACATAATAAAATAAAAAATAAGTTATCCAAGAAATAAACGATACTATTTTAGACGGGTCGTATTTGAATGGACATAAAGCATTACGTTGAATCTGCTGAGTTTCTAACAAACGCGTTCGCATGCATATAAAAATATAGGAGTGAGCATAAGGAAGCTGAACTCAATATGAGGCGGGCTTCCTTGAGCGTATTGTTGCAAAACCTAATTATCCTAGTAGCAAAAATTGAAGAAGACAAAACATTTAATACATATATTTTTTCAATGATAATAATTTGACTAATTAATACATCCTTGCTATCCGAATAGCAACCGGTAATTAAATAGCTTTCACTCGTTCTGCACTACACAACAAATCTATTTCTAGTCCACTTAATTGGTCGCATCACGAAAATTTTCCACACACTTTATTCTCTAATTTACTAAATTAGTAACCTGTATTTAAAAATTACTTTATAAGTAAAGTTTACATTCTTTGAAACTTTACAATGACTGTTCAAAGCAAAAAAATTTAAAAGGCATTTTAAAAACTTAATTTAAACTCGAAGAAAGTAAAAGGCAAAACGGGGCCAGTGTGTTCCTCTAACTCAACACCTCGGGTAGGCAGGATGGAACTCTTCCTAGCAGTCGATACTTATTTAAATTGATGGGTCATCAAGTGGAATTATGCAGACGCTACAGCAAAACATAATATCAAATATATATAGTACAAGCGTTCAAAGTTATTGATGGGCAATCAGGTATGATTATGCACAGGCCATACCAAAAAAATAGCAGAAAATAGCACGTGGGTTGACCGCTGTTTATGATCCATCACCAGATATTATAGGCTTGGCTCCAAGTAATCAGTTCATCGCCTTTTCAGTGGCACAATTCGGCGAGTGTCAGGAGAGGCAACATCCTAGGCAACCACATGGCAGCAACATCCTAGCGGGTTCTTTGCTGGATAAACCACAGTATTCATTTATAGACTGAGGTAAAAAAAAACTCGCGTCGAGAAGAAATGTGCTTCTAATTAAAATAAAAAATTAAATTAAAAAATTTTTATATAATAATAATTCTTATTACTTTTGCATTCCTTAACATAAACTTGACAGCAGCAGATGTACAATTACAATATCATTTAAAAGTACAATTTAATTTTATAAGCTTCCAGTAAATAAGACTTGGGAGGCTTCCAGACCTTCCATTCATGGTTAAAAATAACTCGTAAAATATTACTCATTGAATGGATTAACATTACAATTAAGAAAAATTCAATTTCTTCTATGAAAAGATCTTCAACTAGAATTTAGCTCTAAAGAAGACACAACAAACGTACACGCTACAACCACTTTTCCAGACAAAATACAAGACCCAGTTAGGAGTAAGTCAGACGATTAAATTTTTCAAGTAATCAAAATTTTTCGTACGTAAAAACATTGAGTTCATGAAATGGTGAGAAGACCGTCCTACACGGTGACCAAAACAAGACTCGCCGAGTGGCGGGAGGCTAGAGAAGCGGATCAAGTGAGCGAGGCCAGCCACGAAGGCCTGTGCGCATAAATATGAGTAACGAATGAGGCCATCCATTTAGAGTCGGTGTAAAATCGAGAGCAAATAATAAGGGAGACTGCGGGCGCATCAGTTTATTATTGGCATTAAGGGAAGCGCGGTGGCAGAAGCGTGATGACGCGGTAAAGAGGCCGGACGGCTGCCTGCTTTACTGTCTACAAAGCTTGAGTTTGTTTCTGCGATATCTTAGCACTTAACGATGCAGTCTCATGATGACACCTTCTGCAATCATCATTAATATATATGTAACTGTGGACGCGGTACGTAAAGAGCTTTGGTAACGCACGCAAATATTTTCACCCATGTTTCAAATTAATGAGACCCTGAAAAGGACAGCAATTACGTTCCTTTAGACTTTGTGTATTGAAAGCAAAAGCCCAATTCACGGAGAAACGTGTAGATGATGAAGAGGGCAAACCTCAAGGGGGCAATTGATTTGCAAAATGTGCTCAACCGATTTTGCTTTATTTTCAGTGTGATTTTCAGAAAGTGATGGTAATACTCTATTTCGATATAATAAATTGGCTCGAAGGGAAAAAAATCATAATCGGCCAAAAAAGGCCTATTAAAAAGTAAAAATATTGTCAAAACGACGTCACCTTGTGAAAAATGCAATTTAAAACATTTTAATCTATCAGTTTAGGTTAGCTAAGTACAGGTTTAGTTAAGTAATAGTAGGCTAAGTTAGGCTGAGTAATGCAAGAAGATAGGTTGTGTTAGCTCCTTTCAGCACTTCTTGAGTTATTAGCAATCATTATACGCAGTTCAATTTTAGGCCTTAAATTATTCAAGCAACACCCTCTTGCATTCAAGTCCCTATGTGTGATTTCCGAAATACATGCACAATTCTTATTCTTCGCATATCGCAGAATTAGGGCGCAGAGCCTTTTTGATTGTCATCTGTTTCGTCTAGCCTGGACAAAAAGTACTCTCAGATTTGATTTTATCGCCAGTAGGTATCTCCTTACTGAGAACAATTTCAGTATTCTTCCTCAATTTCATAAAAAATATCCCAACGGAAGTTATGAAAAAATAAAACTTTAAGGTCTCTCGCTGTTATAAATTTCAGTTTCAGTTACAAAGGTTTCAATCAATAAATTAAGGTAAGGCTTGGTTAGGTTAAGTGGAAATAAAGACCACTAAGTGCTAAACCTGATCGCCCTTATCCCCCATGAAAATACCTCAATTGTTGGAAAACTCGAAAATAAATACAAATAAGTCTATACAGAATAAACGAGGAAAATTTCACGCTTAAATATTTGACAGAGCAAAATTTCCGTAAATATTTCCCAGAGCACAAGTGAGCTGAAATTAGGAAAACTGAAAGTATGTAAGTGCATTCCCAACGAAAAACGTCTGATACCTCTTCACTTGTAACGAAGAATGAGAAGATGAAATTTTGAAGGCGACCATAAAGTTGTCACAAAAAGTTTTCACAAAAAATTGCTCGGGAACGCGCGAGACAAAAACGCGCAAGGAGGTGAAAAACAGACTAAATTAAAAGTGAAATTTGTACACACGAAGGAAAGATTTAAGGTATACCAGTGGCGGTACTTGTTCGCTCCTCAAACTATTTACTTTTTCACAGATCATTTGAGATAGCAAGGAAAGTGCAGATGCATTTCATTTCGAAACAGATGTACTGAAGTTTGTGGAGACCTTGTCGAGGAAATAGAATATTAAAGAAATTACCGACATTAGGCCATCATGCTGCCAGAGAGTCCCTTTGGACCACCTATTTCCGATCAAAGCAATCATAGCAAAGCGGAAGAGCGCCCTATAGCCTCGCTAGCTGTGTGTGGCTGCAGATCCACTGACTAGTACAAATCGAGGCTTGCAGTCTCGTAAAACATTTTTGGAAAACAGGCTCAGACATGCAACGAGAAATATCAGAAATGGAAAATCTGCAAAAAAATGTTTGTTTAATTATGAATCCGTTCACACCGTGAGCGAATATATGGAAATTATAAAGCAAGAGAAACTAGCGAACTCTACGCTGAAATAGTCATGCACATGCTGAACTTGTGTCTACGTCTCTGTGGGGAAAATTGCTACACAGTAAAAAAATCGTATCTCCCAGCGAACAGGTGGAAGGCAAGATGTCGAAATAACCAACTGGAGGTAGGTGAGAGTGAGTTCTCAAAATTATAGTGCCGACGTCAGTTCTGGCACATAAAAATACGTATTAGCTTGAAAATAAAATTGCAGGCAGAAAAAGCGACTCGCATACCACAACGAGCAGCAAATCCGTATCATAAATAATAGACTGTTAAAGATATTCTTATGGAGAGGTGCAAAGTGAACCGCTTCACGAATTGTCAAATTTAACGCTATAAGAAACTATTTTGAAAGATGTCTAAATGTCGAGGGATATGTAATGACTTTTGCAAAAATTGTTTATTTACAGCGAAATTTCTAATCCAGCCTTGGCCGCAGCATGAAATGCGTGTGTAGCGATGAGAGAAACCAAAGTTAATGGAAACTAATTAAATAATGCAAATTGATACATTATACAATTGTCAGTAGCGAAACTGTCATTCATACGGGAATGTTCAGTTTTCATTTGTTTGATTGATTTAGATGAGAGCAAATTAACAATATTTAAACGGAAAAATAAGCAAACTTATGCACAGCTTATGTACCACACACCCACAACCCAGGGTATCTTCCGAACATTTTGCGTAAACTCTATTTTTTGCACGCTCTGAATTATTCAGCGAGTCCTAACATTAGAGCTTATTTTATTTAACGCCATGCTGGAATACTTCACGCAAACAATGCGAAATTATTTGTAAGATGCATACGCAATTTACCCCGAAGTTGCTTTCATAAGATAAAACTTGATTAACCATGTAGATTAAATTGACTAACCATTAACCTTAAATTATTTCCAAATAACATAGGATAGACAATATGAATGCAGTATGAATCAGTTCACAGTGAAACTATTCTATTGAATGTTCAAAAAATTGAAAAAATTGATCTCGATCGAACTTAACGAATAAACTACATGCAGTTTAAGAATGCAATCATGGCATGCGGATCAGTTCTTGAAGAAATTCGTTATTTTAAGACTGCATAGCAATAAATCACTTATCTCGGCAATCAGGCTGCCATATACAGTCGCTGTAACTAATGCTACCGACGCCAGTTGCAACAAGCTGACGATCTTATTTGCACAAAAATCCCATTCATTTGAAGACTAGTATAACCAATCAGCAAAATAAAATACTTTGCAATCCTCGTGGACTTGATACGCGTTCGTCAGATCAGCCTAAGTTGTGTTGCCGGACCATACCACGTACGATTTGATACACCAACCATTTTTAAAAACATGTATCATGTTACTAAATTATTTTCATCTCCTGTGTCATACGTAGACGAAGACGGATTTTGATCAATTTTTGAAGTTATCTTCTACTCTTATGAAACATCAGAAATACGATTGAGTAATGTAAATTTTGAGTTCCAGTAGATAATTATAAAATACCTTTTAACGTTTTAACGTCGCACGCAGCGGGATTTCTGGCAGCGATTTGGCAGCAGTGCGTGTTCAGAAATTAAAAGCAACGTGACTATAATAAACTAATCTTTTTACAGTGGCCGCAGTACATATACGAGCAACAAATTATAATACATGAAATAAAGGCACGAACTTAAGATTGAATCGACATCATTTGCTAATAACACACGACCATGTCAAAATTAGGTGTCGAAGCCAAAACTTCCCTGACGGGAACGTGAAGAAAACTCGTCAAACGCAGCACAACGTACTCGTATAATTAAGGTTGAAGTTAAATAATAGTAATTCCATTCAGCAAGTCAAGAAACATAAAGCTAACTTTGTATGAGAGCTAGCTCGTTAATTATTATGCTTCGTTTCACGTTATAACTTCCGGGTCACCGAGACACTATCGAATTCTACCGTGTAAACGAAAAATCGAGATTTCCAGCATGACCGATGTGCCGCTTTTCGTCTGCTGGAGACGTACTGCAAACTACCCGCTTTTCTGCTGCTCTGCCGGCTTAGGAAAATAGGCACACTCGCATCGACATGGACAAAATTACATTGACTTCAAATACAAGATATTGAATACGCTTGCGGTCAGCCTTTACAAGCGCTGCGTGCCTAAATTGGCACCTTTAAAATTGAAGATGGGAAAGGAGAGGAAGTCGGCGTGCTGGCCGAGTGGATGAACCCGAAAAAAATGCGAAAATTAAATAAAATAAGGAGGAAATTAACAATACCGCTTCTCACAGTTTAAAACCCTCGACAGCGAAAAAGCATCACAAAATGTGTCAGATTCACAAGTGGCGTAGATTGTTTACAGTACGCGCGAATGTGTGCTGTACAATATTAATTATATTCTGATACCAAATGTAAAATCAGAATGCAAATTGGGTTACAGTTGATTACTGTTGATTAAGTTAACATGTTGATCGCAAACTGGCATTTTACAAGCATTTTACAAGCATTTTTCAACAAGCACGTGTATCTCACGAACTACAAAACTTTCGAAAAACCTGAAATTGAAGCTGATATTAGTTTTGAAAATACAATGTGTCGTTAGAAGGATATCAGTCTACAGCCCTATATATATAAGCGCTACTTTCTTTGGAGTCCTGCCGTTTTTGGCCAAATTTGCCATACTTTATCGCTGTCGAGGGTTTACAAATACTTTCTAATACAGTTCCCTATACAGGTTTTCAGGAGCGCTATTGATAACTATTGAAGGAACATACGTAAATTTTCACATTTTTTAACCATAAAATCGTTAAATAAAACACTCCATTAGGACTTCTAGGGACAAATCGTAGTACAGTTTCAACATAGAACGAAATCATTTTTTTTAATACAGGTTTTCATGGGATGGCTCGGCATGCTCAGAATCAGTAAGAACTATGCAACTATGAACTATGCAAATAAGTAAAGAGATCCTTCTTTCGACGGAGAATACCAAAAGATCTATATCGCTAAAATACAAGAGCACGCAGAATCGCATCACAAACGGCATCATAGCATCTTTGACGCACTGACGTCAGGGTCAAATAATGATGGACAGGCAGTAAACAGTCAAACAATAGCACAAAACACCAACTGCAGTACACACCGGATAGTACACGAGTCGAGTGCACTATCTACAGACTGACATCGTTCACGACAGAACGACATCGTTCACGACAGAACGACATCATTGTAAAGTACCAGGTGAACTGCATAGTAGCAGTTACCAACAGGAGCACCGTGCAGTACACAGCCAAATATGAAGGCAGTGCAGTGGCAGGAAGCAGAAGAGAAACCGAAACAATTTAAACTCAACGCTGGCGCCGGGATGTTGAGTTTTAGTTCATAACTTTTCATTAATTGAATATATGTAATGTATAAAATATTGCGTGAAACCTTGAAACAGTTCAAAAAAATAATCAACAACAAGCTGAAAAGAATAGCCTCGCTCGGCAGCACCAGGCAGTAAAATAAAGCGCACGTCAGTGAAGGACAGAAAGAGCAGAGTAATAGCGGGCAACATGACAGGCAGAAAGAAGCAAGTATAACCGTAGCAGTAACGGACAGCAGTATCGACACAAACGTCAGTCAACACAGGAAGACGTCAACTAGTGTCCATTTTCGTCACAAGCGGCGGCCTCTTCCATAGCACTTCCGCGCCACGCACCCCGCGCCTGTTCGACTCGCCTACCTTCATGCACAGTGCATGTCATTTCTAATTTGAGCCTTTCCAAACCATACTTTCGAAGCGGTCTCCCTGCAAGTCACGAAATAACACGTAATGCAAACCCGATTACGTTCATTTTGCAACTATTACGCGTCCTTCACACAGCGAATGAACTTTATGAATAATTCGATATTTCTAAACTTCCAAAACATTTACACAGAAATCCATGCAACTGACCAACAAGACAATTACTACTAACATTAAAAGCCCCTTTCGTTAGATTTATTAATAATGTTGGTAGTTAATAAACAATTCTCAAGACAAGCGTTTTGAAATTATTTTCAAAACCTGCTTAAAACCGAAAATGAAACTGTAAAATGCTGTAAAGTTAAGACTATATTAAATGAATTGAAATTATATCTAGCCTGAAAATTCAGTAATCATTTACGCTACGAAAATTCATCACAATAGTGAATCGAAAAAATACCTCAACAATATGAGATACAGTTAAGAACCAACATACATGCTGGGCAAAGAGCGACGAGCATCAGGTCAAGTTCTGTGGTGGGAAATGTTTGGTCATAAGACGGTAGATATAGTTACATTGGTAATGTTTAACTCAAAATTTGCTCACGGCTTCAGGCAAATTTAGTTTTCAAGTATTTCATTATAAAACTTATTTTACTATGAGACTTTCCAAACAAAGTAAAAGCCTTCAAGTGAGGGCAATTGAGAAATTAATCTATTCACAAGGTTTGTTCCCACACAGAATCCGCTTCGCATAGAAACGTTAGGAAGATAACAAGAACAGGAACAATAGATAGCGAAGAAGGCATGAAATTGAAAGAGCAAAGTGGGCACGGAAGATGAGTTTCCCTAAAGCTCATCTTTAGCTGAGGTAACCTAACAGTATCACTCGGGGGGACTAGACCTTCTGCTAGAACCAGACTAACCCAAACCCACTGCTTATCCTATGATCCCTGATGGGTAATTTTTTTTTTAGAAACAATCGAGTCAAAAATGTTGAAATATTATTTGACAAATTCAGCTATCACAGTCTTATCTTTTAAAAGAACTATCCCCTAATTACACAGCTGTTTTAAAAACTGCAATTTTCTGAGCCTGAGTAAAAATTATGTAACATTTGGGAAAGTACAAAGGAACACACAGTTTACTTTTTTTGGTGTCAAACATACTATTCAGAAAATTTGCGGTTTGATAGAGGTTTGTATATGTGTTGAAAGAAAGCAGTCTGATAATTCAGATATGCGTTAAAGTAAAACAAGGTAATATGTGATCCACCGAAACAGAAATTCATGACGAGACTCGGCCATCACCTACTTGGAATTAAGACCTGTAAATGAGGCCCTCCAGTCACTCTCCCTCCTCGCAAAGCCATGCAGAACATTGGTGTCAACACACCGTCGTGCACCATGCCAAAGATACTAAAAAACTGCAAAAAATTAAATGTATAAAATTTGAATTGTGATGCTAGGAAATAGTTTTTGAAAAATTGTCAGCATTATCGACTCCAGCCATCAGTAAATAGTATTCAGCGACAGTTTGTATTGCAGTTAAGGAGTGATTAACAAGGAATGATTCCTTTAAGGAATGATTAACATTTCCAAAGCACTTGGCGCAGTGAAATTTTTGAAGTCGCAACCCTTACAATTATTACAAAGTACAAATAATTCCACACATCCTTAGAGAAAGTATCATAAAAATAAAAGATGTTCACTTCAAGAGAAGAATATGCTACTACTGCAACAAATATTACACGCATAAGTAATTTCATCATAGGAGAATTCATTAAAAAAACATTATCATACATCATACTTGCTTCAAACGCATAATCTACCGGAACGCTTCAGAAGCAAAAGTTCTAGGAAGCGAAAATCGAGACTTCAGAGAGCACTTTCCCACATCCGAACGCTGAAGTGCGCTGCTAGACTTATCAAGCGGCATCTAGGTTTCGAGTAGGGGGAATATAATTACTGGTTTTAAAGCGAGTACCAACAAAAGCAAAACCACAATACGGTCACGGAGAAAAAGAGCAAGTCTTTTGTGCTAAAGTCGTGGCCAGGGTAGAATGACAGGACTTCATGTGCCTTCCCTTCCCTCCATGATACCTCACTCTCTGGTTCCTTCTTTTAAAGTGATGTAGAATTTCCATGTTATAGTAAACTAAACACTCAATGTCAATGATACTACTTCACGAACACGATCTGGGCGTTTTATCGACACTGGATTCTCTAACAAGAATTAAAAGCGTTATTAAGGTTCTTAGAGCTCATTATTCATCATGAGTAGATGAGCGATGCAAAAAAAAATCGAGGTAGCTTATTCGCTAAACAAATGCAGAGGTATCACCAGTGACCAATTACAGAGTGGGGTACAATGGTGATAAAAATAGGAAAAAAAACTCGTTAGCTATACATGTATAATGACTTGTTAGAAAATTTTATTCGCTTACTAAGTGATGTTATGAAGGAAAATCTCGTAAACGTTATCCAGTTAGCTTTTTTTAGTGTTCTACTACCAAACGAATTTTTTTTTGAGAGGCTTGGAGGCTAGAAAGCTTAGATTTCTGCGGTTTGGTATACTCTTTCATCAGTTAATTTACTCACTGTATTTGAAATATTACAGATGGAAATTGAATGGGTGCAGATATCATTCGAACATGAATACAAAACATTACAAAGTATCATTCAGAAAGTTAAAACCTGACATTGAGGGGATATTCTTCTTCTAAAGATGCGACACATTTATTCACCAGTAATGTCTCACAAAAGTAGTCTTTAGCTATTTTTACTACATATTCTTCAGCCTAAACGCCATGACTATAAACTGCATACGTATATCGCACCACGACATCTGTGTGTTTGAAATGTATTTATATACAATTTTTTCAGCTTTCATTCTTTGAGATAAGAAAGAAACTAGTTGGAACTTCCATCGCTGTTTTTAACATGTCTACTCAAACATCTACACGTCTATGAACTGTACAGAAAATCAATAGAGCATTTGATCCTGAAAATGAAATTTGTCCAAGTAATATTGACTTGAACCAGATATGAGGAAAACACTTGAGAATACAAGCTCAAACGTATTGGGCTGACCAGTCCATTCAACAATTAATTCAAGTGTTCGGATACACCGACGAGGCAGGCAACACAAGTAAACAATTCCATAAACTATTTTTGAAGTTATTTGTGCATTCCGTAGAAATTATACTTTATCAAGAAAAGTAAACAAATATTCTAAATGCACCGAGAATTCGTCCATTTTAAATACGACAATTAACTTTTCTCTTAGAACACTAGCTAGAATTCGATCATGAAAATTTAAATTTATTCTTTAAACAAGTCATGATGTCGTTTTCGTCAGCGTTCGCACTTTAGTAGCTTAAACGCTCATTAAAATTGCACATTCAACTCCCAGTAAAAAATCTCTTTGGTCCATACATGCATCAATTCATGTCGGGGATCTGAACATAGTTTTATGAAACTCTGATAAATTTAAAATAACATTTTAAATTCGCTATTTAAATTTATATTACAGTTATTATCATAAATATTATTACTATGGGGAATTTTCTACATAGTGTAGATGCGCATTTGCAAGAGGGAGGACAGGCAAGAGGGAGGGGGAACAGGAGGGGACGAGGCAGGGGATATCGCGAGCATAGGATGGATGAGCAAACCTGTAATTTTCGTAGCCTTGTTGGGCCCTAGGCGGACTGGAGTAAGTAAGTGTGCACGAACGTACAAGCGCACCTTTCGTCAAACACACGCATGCACGAGCGGCGGCAACAGTAGTGTGGGGATACGCTCGCCTTCTGCATGATAACACGAAAGGAGCGTGTCTTTAGTAATTACTAATCCTACATTCTTTAATCTTTAAAAAATTAGGACAACAAAAAACGACGTATGACTTCAAAGCTCCAAATATCGGAGCACAAATTTGCAAGGTCAGGTCTCACGTCCGGAAAACTTTTAAAATTCCCTGAATCAAGCTTGATTGTTCAAGAGCAAACATTCGGCGAACGTACAAAAGATCAGAGATATCAGCAGAATCCCCATACCTCTTTTAGATACTGCAAATTATTAGTCGAAATATATTTCACACATGTATGTCTTCCCAGATTAGATTAGATTAGTTAGTTTAAGCCTCCCTATCCTCAACAAATGAGATCCAAAGAGAGGAAGGAAGAAGGCACCATTTAGTATGGAGTCAAGGGAACGTGGAATCTACGCAGAAAGGGCACAGAAACAGTAAGTGAGAAAGAAGTTCATGAAACAAGATCAAAGTTGAAGAAGAAAGTAGAAGGTGTTGAAAAAACAGGACAGCAGTGAACCGAAAAAAAGTTGGTCCATAACAAAACAAAAACCTATGTTATTTTAACACAAAGAAAGCCTACCTAACATTTAGCTCGGGCCCTCACATTACCCCCTGGGAGCGCTAATTCCCATAGATACAATAGTTGTATCCCCCTGAGGGGTGTATGTCTTCCCAAATTGTTCTGTTATAAAGCATACAATTATAATAGGTGATGCATCATTTTAGCTCAATATAACAGTAGGTATTGGATATTCTTCACCGATTTGTACGTTTCGATGCTGTTTTTGTAAATTAAAGGTTCATTCGACAACATTCAGTGACCATATTAATCCTCGTTCAGACTCCACTATCTACGCAATTTCAGAAATCTAAACAATTTCACATGGATGCCAAATTATACAGTCGCTATTCATACAACTCACATCGAATTTCTTAACAAGACGATGAAAACGGCACGAAAAAATAAAACGAACATAAAATTTTAAAAATTTTATCGCCAGTAGCAAGAAAATCTATCAAACACCACGAGTCACCCTGGTGTTCATTCGTTTGTACAACATATCTCTTATTTATACTTGAACTCTCTTGACATGTTCAACGGTTATCGTGTGATAAAGTAAAATGACGAACATACGTCATTTCTTTTTACATACGAGTCTCCAATTGTACTTTGTACTCGTATTATAAATGGTACAAATAGGGGGCAGGCCTTGTACTAATTTCATGAAAAACAAAAAACATGAAAGATTTCGTGCTCGTATTTCGTTATTCTACTTGATTACTTATTAAATCCACGTTCGATATTGAACTTCCGTAAAACTTCGGTTGAAGTGTGCAGTTAACAATCAAAAATCAAGCTGTTCCTGAAGCTAGAAGTTCTATGGTAAGTCGAACACTGGTTTCGGTGCTCGAGTAAGCGATTTACTTCGTGCAAAGAATGTTAACATCCACGGAATTTAGTCTCATTCAATAATAGTGTATATAGTTTTTGACTAGAAAGGTACACTGTACATGACACAAAAGAAATATAACGCTAGTATATAGGCACGTGGAATAACGAGCAACGTCAGCAAACAGACTCAGAGTGGCTTCAAAATTGAATAGGGTCAGACGGACGTACGTGTGATGGGGTCTTCTTCGGAAGACGTGACAGCCATGTTGTTGCACTGCGATAATGGATGGTGAGCTGCAATAATCGACGGAAGAATATTCGACCCTCTCGTCTAGCCGTCATGCACGCTCAGATGCGCGCTTTGTTTCATTCAATTCAGAGTTAATATATTCGTCTATCTTCAGAAGCCATCACATTTCCTGCATGCGAACCGGATATAATTACGGAAGTTCCAGCCGCACACCTCACCACTCAGAAATCTCGAGGTTCCGTTCTCTCATGTATCTTAAGGAAAGAATCAATTACTGAACACAAGAAATTGACACATTTCAGTACAACTGTTTCAAAAGTGATATGAGGAAATGAATCATTACAAAAACTCACTACGCACTGGATAATACAGAATATTAACACACTTAAAGACAATAGAAAAGCTGATTCTGCACGCAATCGCCAACGCATGATGTGGACAGGCCGGCTTGTTACTTGGAGAACATATGCATGTTAGCGGCAGCTGAAGCCGTGCCGTGGTGGTGTATTTGCGAAGAAACAAAGTGAAGCATAAGCAACGCAAATTTACAAGAGCAACGCAGAGTGAAGCATAGGCTGTGCAGATGCAGAGCAACGCTTTAATTGTAATAGCGCGATTTTAAAGTAGTGTAGAAACGTGATGCAAAAAACAGACTCATATCGGCAAAAGATGTTCTAAAATGAGCATAAAAGTCATGTGTGAGATACATGGTTAATGTACGTGTTCTAGCTCACAATGTGTCTGGATTGCATTCACATACTAGACAAGTTGACCTTATGAGCTATTGAGCCTCCCAGTTCACCATGTTGTCCAGATCCATACACCCAAAAACAGCGGAAGAACATTCCAGTTAGCAGAAGCGCCACCACGTAGACAATAGTTCATAATTTTAAGAGGCATTACACGGACCAATTTTTGCTTTTATTAGCAATTTCCATCGTTAATATCCCCTGATCGCTATAATTTCACATAATATAATAACGAAATACTCTGCGGAAAAGAATGAGACTCCATAAAAAGAGCCCTGCTTCCAAAATGAAATGTTTTTACTCTAACGGGACGGCTCAAATGAACATATTGCTGGATAGATCCCGGAAAATTTCAGACTTTAAATTTGAGGTACAATATAGATTATTGAACTTAGTCTTAACGCAAAATCGAATGAGTAAAAAAAACTATCTTGTTGGTTGCTTCAGCATACAATAAATTTTCACTAAAGCTAAATCCATACACGACCCAAAATACAGTTAAGTGTAATGAATTTAGAAATGAAAGGCACAAAAAACAGCATTTCATTAAAATTTAACGGATTACATGATTGCACCACGAATGCTGAGATGGTCGCCAAATCTGACAAATATACTCAAACAATTTCATGAATTTTATGGCCCTTCCGTTACTGAATGATACACGAAAGCTACATTTTACGCATCTAAATAGTAGTCAAATACTGGTTAAAGTATTGGTGTAATTTCATTCTCGACAGATTATCCAAACAACATACATAATTAACCAACAGTACACGGCCATGCCCAAATTTACCTGCGAATGTTGTTCACTCATGGCCGTCAGCATCAAAATGCCGGCGTTCAGTATAATCAGTCCAACACGGTTTCTAAGATATCTTCAAAATTTTATTGACGGCTAAAAAGTGTATTTCACAGTATTTACTTCATGCATATCAAATCCAAAAATTTTATTAACTGCTGCATGACTTAAATCAGCCCACCAGTTTGATGACCCAGTGAAATTGCTTTAAACAGTTGTAAAACAATCACGGAAATTAACTCAATGAAGTTATTTGGCAGCTATTGAAGTTTCTTGCAAGAAGAAAAATAAGTTAGACATGAAAGAACATCACTCGTCAAATAAAATTGGAAGTTAGTCTGAGAACATGTCCGCCTTTTTTTTTTTGTGTGTCTGTGAGCCAGTAAAAAATTCATTGCCCCAAAATTTTCATGATTGAAACAAGGAAATGTTGCTTCTATTGAAATATTGAAACAAGGAAATTTTAAATGTGTTTACACATTCAAAGCACTGTCGTGTTCATAACAATTAAAATGGCGATAAAATGAAAACTTAGTTGGTATGTCATGCAACTGAACCATCTTCAACGAATAGTTTCATAACACACTGGTTATTTATCTGTCAATTTCCTCTCCGCATGCATATTATAAGTTACCTCGTGTTCATCAGTGTTTGAACGTGTAACAAATAATTTACGGCAGTCGCGCTGCACCTAAACAAGTTTGACAGAGCGAGTGAGATCAAGTTCAATTTTTAGGTCGCGTTGGTTCTTCAGACATTAGAGCAAGAAACGCACATGAATTTCCAATAGAAGTCAAAGATCATAATTTGAGCAGAGACTGCACAGCCTAGCGTTGGGCATAAATCAGGCGCAGGTGCATGCGAGTTCATTGCAGCGATGCATGCGCAAAATAGCGCCAGAAGTATGGAGGGCCCGCAGCGCGAAGGCGCGCTCACATCACATACCGTGTCCTCCGAAGCCTTTCACTACGACACACTCACTTCCTCCCAGCACTTCATGGAGAGGAAATTAGCAAAATATATTGACGCCCTAAAAACAAGGTAATTATAGAGTACGAAAATTTGTTGCCTGGCTTGTTTTTCGATGAACTTTTTTAAGCGGAGCTAGCTCGCTTGTCGTTAAATTGCGGAATCGCACACACGCGGTCGCACACATGGCGGCTGCTCAAGCGACGCCGGTCCAGCGTGCGTGTGTCGCGCTACCACTCCATCTCAATACATCCACAATAGCGCCTCAAAAATTGGAGATCCTGTGAAATAAATTCACCTCAATTACCATGAAGGAATGGAAAAATAACTATACTTTTACGGACGCTACAACATTTGTTGAACTTTAATATTCATCACAAATAACTCTTTCATGGCAGCGTAACTTTATAAAAACAAAACGGAATATAGGCACGACTGAAATCCACTTTGTTCGTAAATCAACAGTTGATTTATCAGTAAATTTTTAGTTTAGTTCTCACAGCATTTAATTTATATTTGTGTAATCCATAACCAATTTTGACGGTAGATTCGCACTGCTGCATAATAGCGCAGAGGCATACTGAATAATAATATTCATGCTACATAATGCACGATACTAGACATGAACTGCGCAGCATGGGGTAGAACGCCACTTGGAAGCCTCGTTATATACCTTCTTTTCAAGTACAGCACGGATGTAAACTAGGCACTTGCAGGCACATGTATCCTGTACTCTACGATGCCGTGCGGATGCGGTGCACATTCTCATCTTAGACGCATCAAATATATCCAATAAACAAGAGTAAGATGAAGACACGGGCCTATACAGTCACAAACTCGAGGGAATATAAGGTCCTAGAGCTAGCTGGTCGGACACACAGCGCGGTGCCGGCCCGCTTTTATACGTGATCGAGCACGGCGCCTCACACCAGCCATCCATCACACGCTAGGGCAAATCAATGACATTCACCACGAAAATTTTTGGGTGACTTTCATGCTCTTGACGTGGCAGTGAATTCTTAATGGATCACATAAGAAGTATGCATAAGAGGCCTCTAGCAACCTCCAATCTAAATCTCGAGGTTGTGTCACCGTCACCCACACGTCTCTCGACGTAACAAGTACACCTTAAAACTCCCCGTACTTATACCCTTACTTGCTTAAAGGACAACCGCAGCGCATAAGCAGTTACCGAGATTCAGGTATGTGATATCCAAGCATATAACCCATAGGCAGTATCTTGAGAAAAATTCTGACAATTGTACAAGAATAATGGAAATGAAAAATGCTTTCATGGAAATCGAAAATTACGGATTTTCCATTCTCTATATTTCTTACAAAAAATTTCAAGGTTTGAACTTACAAGAAATGGACGAAATGTGGCTATGACGAAAAAAATGTAATGCAGCAAGGATTATATAACTAGAGCATATATTCAGGAAACACGCATGACACCCAACTGCATTGTTAAATTAGACCAAGTGTCAAGAACCGCTGATTAGAATATTGAGACTAAGATAAATATTTTGGATTTAAAACATGAATGAAACTTGCTGATAATGAAAAGCCAAATAGAATTGATCACCTTCATAGCATCAGACGTAGCAAAACAGGGTTCAGTAGCTGTACGAGATACAAATTTAAGCGCTATACTTTATAATAACTTGAAAAGTCTCCAATATTTCATGAATTGTTTCCAATTGATGAATAATAAATTTCGCGACTGTTCGAGGATGTTACAAGGCTTTCGCGTAAGCTATGAAGAAAATAAAATTCTAAATCTACGAAAAAAAACTTGAAAATTAACCAGCGAGACGAAATGATCATCGTCAGGTTTGTTCTAAATGAAGAAATTTCAATCGGATTTCTAGGTGTGTCACACAATTCCCCTAATTTTTTTTTAACTATTCTTCAAACTTCATCAACAAATTTGGATGTCTTCCGTAAATCGGAATGCAAAACAAGGAACAAAATATAACTTGGCCCATGAGATAGGGGCCTGGAAACTCTGAACAACAGCAATCAGTGTACGATTATTTGACGGTAATTAGAATCCATAACTGAATAGATCTTGGAAAATACGTCTAGCTCTAAGATAAAATATGAACATGAAAAATATGTCAAGAAAAATTGTTGCGCATTAAAACTTGAAGAATTAGTGTATTTCACATGAACAATTCCAACAATTGATCAATGTAGATACCACGTCGCCTCAAATATTCGTTGGGATATTCAGTTGAAATTAAATTGAATGTCGGCTGTTGGCAACCGCTTAATTATGGAACTTCACTCAAGTTTTTATAACTTAAAATCTCATTAAATAAGCTGTAATCATACTGATCCGCTATATGCACCACTCAAAATATCATATCACACAAATAAAATGAAAAAATTACGGGGCTGAATTCTAAATTCATGCCAGACATATCAGCATTTACATTCTGTTACCAGCTAATTAGATAGATGCAAGCAGGACAACAGAAAAATAGAATAAATTATTTCAAGTTATGGAATATATTTAACTGGGGAAAATGCTGAAACAATTTTGGAAGTCGAGTTTCTTATAAAACAAATATTTAGAGTTAAGATGTAATTTTTATAAACTACACACACACGAATTTTATAAAACTTATGAAACGCATTTAGTTAGGACGAAATTGTGTAACCTCTATAGTTTGGGTACATAAAGACTCAGTAGATGTAATATGATTTTCTTAAAAATTTAGAATGTGTGCATGAGTAAGTGCTACCTAATCAATTTATTTGAGGAATCTTAACCCTTACTGTTTGAACTCATGTGAAATTGGTGGGGCATTTAAACTTGTACTACAATACTGCACTAGGTTCAGGATAGCAGAAAAACACTCAAGCTTCAATCTAAATTGTTTAACTCTTTGAAACGTTATTTTGCACTAATACTGATTACTGCTGGTATATGAAGTATGAAATGTGGCTATATATGCTTAATATGCGAGAAAAAACCATGGGTGTGAATTTAGTTTGCAACAATAATATTATCTACTCAATTAGAAGGTGGAGAAAATTTTTCAAGAACTTCTTCCTAATACATAGAACAGCTAACTCAGCTAACTCATGAAAATGTGTATTACTGGTCAAATAAATGACTAACATGTAGGACTCTTACTTAAACAATGCCAGAGACTCAAGATTTATGCTACATAATTTCCATTGAAGTATATTTATACGAGCATAAAAAGATGTGATTTCAAGATGCTGCATTGCGTCACTGACTTGTTTACTTATATTGCACACAAGCACAAAGCATCCTTCAGTAAACCAATAAAGCCCCTTATATTTACATTTGATAAGACTTGTTTATTCCAACATTTCACTCTTTTTATCTCACTAAATGAGACTGCTAACCTAGTCCTCTTTTATCTCAAATTAACATTAGATTACTTCAGTCAAGTAAAATAGTCATGAATAATTCAGTACATTTCAATTAATATACTCTAATGAATTCTTAGTGCTTTCAACTATATCGCAGCCAGATTATGAATTGCAAATCCTTTTAAAACTTTTTTTTAATTAATGCACTTACAAACGAGAGGGGTGAAATTTGAAAGCATAGGAATAAGTTAATATTAGGAGGTTGAGCTAACTCATAATCGTGCAAATGATTCTCACCTAATTAATAATAAGGTCTAAAAAATAATAAAAACGTGAAAGGGACTTGCATGAAATGTTGAGAATCCTATCGAGGTCCAGTATGATGATCGAAGCAAATAGATTTGAACACCTCACATTCTCATAACCAAATGCCGAATAAATTTGCCCAAAACATTTCAGCTAGCTAATATTTTGACAAACAATTTTTATGACTGTGTTAAGATTATAATAAGCGTAATGGAAGATAAATGACTAGTTTGAAAAAATTTTTCAAGACACTTTCACTCGCTCACTCGCAAAATTTAACATCTTCAAACTCTACAGGAAACCTCATTGGTGTCCACTCAAATTTTAGGCGAGGTTATAAAAACTTTCAGGTAATTAAATTGAGAAAAGGCCCTCAAAAACAAACTATTTCCACCAATCAATCTGGTCTAATTAAGCCTATTTCAAGTGAGTTCTACAGTAAGACTCCTGGAAAACATGACAAAAATCAGACCCGGTGGAAAATTATCAAGAATTTCTAATCACCCTACATTTGATAGATTTAGTTCAAGAAATTAGATGACATAAATATCTGGCAGACTGTTTCCTTTCTTTCTCTTATTTTTACACAAAACTGATTTACGAATGTTTCGCCAAATGCAGAAATAAGCAGATGCATTTATACAAGTGCCCAAATATACTATTTAGACATAAAAATGTGCATCCAAACATGTAGAGTTTAGACGTTAACAAAATTACAGCCCTGATTTTGGCTAAAACAATCACTGCTAGTCGAACACAGATTTTTCTGTTAACACCTAAAAATTATCTATCGTTCACCGAAATGTCAAATACGTCATCTACGAGACGGTTTTGTTGAAATCGTGGGTTTCACACGTATTAGGATATTTAATCTGGCATCTCGATGCAATTTGATTTGGAAACAAATTTTTCGCAAACATTACCAATCATTTGACTTCGCCGCTGTTCATTCACGGTATTTTAATCTTAAGAAACATATCTCAAAAGTGAGTTACTTTGAGTTTGCCCGGAATGACTGAACTAAAAGTGGTCGGCGGATGGGCGAATATAAACAGCGACCGCGCGCCGCTCGCTGTGGCATGAACAAAAAAGTCCACGGCGCGCTCTCTTACACTTCCACAGACGTAAACAAAACTACTCGAACTCGGACGCCGATAAATTCTTGCCAAGTTAAAGTGAACGTCAGGTAGGAAGGCAAGGCGAGAAAGGACAACTGCTTGACTTGGAATGAATTATTCATAGCACTTCCACTGTCGAGGGCAAGCAGAGAACAAATTTGAAATATATTTAAACATTGCATTGGTTTTGGAAGAGAAATACAGTTGAAAAGATGAGAACAGAGGCAATTACTCACCCATATATTAAGTCCTTATCCCGCTTGTGTACATCAGGTACGGAGCCCATGACATGATTTGCTGAAGGGTTGGTCTGTGGTTGTGAGTGTGGAGCGTACATGGCCGGGTTATGTGTTGCATGATTCATGTGTGTCATGAGGGATGCTGGCTGCAGAGCAGCGCTGCTTCTATGGTCGTACATGGCTTCCATGCCCGCCATGTAGTTATCGAGCTGAGTGGGCACAACACAGGCACAGATTACACACTTTTATTACTTTCCTTTTTGTGTGTGTAACCACACGATTTAAGATTTTTCAACGAGACACCAGATATCATACATTAATGGCACTATTTTTATTTTTGGCGGGTTCTCGATCATAAGCGCAAATTTTTAATTTATTTTGGCACAACTTCCTACAATTTGGCTGAGGAACACTGCGTTAAAGCACCGATATATTGCTTGAGCGGAACACTGCCGGAATAAAATGAACAGGTTAGTTGGGAGATGCTTGGACACTTACCCGGCTTGAATCAGCCATTACTCACTAGCACTCACAGCTCACCTACTTCCTATCTTCGCACAACTCGATAGTCTTCAGACACAACAGAACGACTATTTCGGGGGCTCTGGCACAGCAAATTAAGGCCAATGAGATCTTACTTTTATTCGCAAAGTTCAACGATACATATTGCAGGACGCGGAACAATTTTGAATGGCAAGTAATAAACAAAACAAACACGTGACACTCGCGAGCGAGACGGAGACGCACGTCAACAACACGTCATGAAGAAGAGACTGAGCGCAGCATGCGTGTCTGCCTGTCACTGGACCCCAACTGCTGTCAATCACCAGAGCAGCCGCCTCAAATGAATGAGCTGTCACGGAGAAGGCGGCCCTGGCGCAGGTCGCCACGCCTACCGCACGATAAACCTCCCAATTATTCCCACTGCTCCGTTTCCTAAGGCCGACCACGTCCGATAAACCCCGCAACTGTGATTCCAAAGTCCCTCCTCGAGGAAAGAACCCCTCCTCCTGCTCCGTTGCCCCGCCCCTTCTCTCAAAAGCTCCACCCACGCGGCGGCGCTGTTGCCAGCTCTTAGAAGTTAAGTCTACGGAGAAGTTGCCTCCCTCCACTGGGGAGTTTTAATTCAGCCTTTTGCCTTTTACACGACAATTGTTAGGTAAAGCAGGTGAGCAGCAGCGAGCAGGTAGACAAGATACGCGTACCGACCGTGATACCTACAAGGGCGTGTTCGTTCTTAGCCTTGCAACTCACGCGGGTCCTTCGCTTATGGCGCAACTTAAAATATTGCATTTTTTGTGGCCTTGTGACACTCATCTCGTCAACACATGTGCCACATTACCAAAACTAAATTTCAAATACAAATTTGTCCTTACTTCGAACGAGAAATGAAATAGTCTTAGCGCATTCTCCTAGCAGAGTTCGATGCCTCACAAAAAATTATGGAAAAAATAATTTGTAAATTTATGATTCTATGTACTAAGGAAAATTTGACGTATTCGAAAATGCGAGTATCACTCATGCGGTCACTTCGTTCTTCGCAACCACGATTATGTTGAGAAACCCCTCTCGAGTTAGATCAATAGAAATACAGAATTGTTTTAGTTGCTCTCTCACGTAATATTTGGAGTCAAATGGTCAAGAATTACTTAGAATCACATGAACTTGAAAGCCGCCTCTTCTCGGAAGATACTACAACAAATTGTGTTCCACTCGGTAGCATTCGAGGGAAGATTGTTTTCAGCATACATGCAGAGGATGTAGTCCTATAGATTGCAATATTAGATATTAACAATATAGAGCGAAAAGCGCTACATGCATGACTGCCTTTCTGCAAGCACTTTCACTCGGATGCAATCGCACAATCGTCATAGTTCGCCTAGCCAAATGAATGACGGCCACGCGGGGCGATGCACTATAGGTTATTTCGACTGTCATCACCTCGCAGTTATTTTGCAAACACGCAGCTCATACGTACATGAGACACAAACTATAACAAATTCTCCAACATTGAGAAGAGTAATTTAGTATATTGTGGTCTGTATGGGCTATGTCACCACAAAATGACCGCGAACAAGCCCACGGTAATGACCGTCGAATAACCCAGTGTATCCCAGTCCAAAGACGATGACGACGGACTTGTGACATGTGCTTGAGGTCCGAGTGATCAACTTCGCTCGTATACAAAGGCGCACTGCAGTCTGCGTGAAACATTTCAAGTAATTTTATGGTCGTATATGCTGTAGGTGAGGGATGCACGGTCGACGTATTCGGAAAAATCACATTCCCATGAATTCGCAGTAACATAAAGAGCTTAAAGAAGAAGTAAGATCTGCAGATTTACAGGCTAAATAGAAACTGTTACATTTCCCTTACGCTGCAGATGATAAACCAAACTGCGTTTAAGAAATCTGTATACATGGCTCCGAAAAGAAAAACCAACTTCTCGTACATTTCTGATTGGATTTTACCATAGAGAATATTTAGAAGAAAAATTATTAAAATCAAACGCTAAATTATAAAGAAATTCTTCACGTTTCAAGACACCTGAAAGGCAAAAATGTTGACTCTATAGCAGCAATGAAGAGTACTTGTTTTACACAACAATCTCATGAATTAAGAAGTAATGTCCTCAAGAAATGCACATGACGTGTACATATGCGCGTACCATTAAGTGAAACGCATGCGTTATAACTGTGCAGCACTGCTTTTATTCCATCATCCGGGTTGTTGCGCACACTATATGACATATTGCCTCTACTTTGCTAGCCACGTCTTCTCTGTATGTAAGCAACTCTCTCTTCTTGATCAAAAGATTACTTTAGCGGGTTGCATGACATGTTCTATATAGTACATACAGGTATGTGTTCTGAAGTATTGTGAGTATATATGTTGCGTATTCTACGACGCATATATCAAACCTCCGTAACGCGTACGCCAGCGCCGCAGGCTGAGGCAAGGTGTGTATACTGCAATATACAATGGAACAGTGTTCAAGGGCTGTAAAGTCAAATTCAAACTTGAGCTGGCTACGCATATAGAACAGCTCGCAGCGCTTTTATATAGCGGCAAAGAGCATAAAGAAAATAGATGAAGGAATGACGAGTGAAATGGACAGGAAAATCATCTAAACAATGGCGTTACGTAACCCTCGCAAGGGAGAGGGAAGCGAAATGTTAACTAATGTGAAGTACTAAGGGAAATTTGTGACCACCTTTCATTATAGTGGTTTATCTGGGAAGAAAATACTCGCACAGACATTTGTGATCAAGAAATGAATGTGTCGAATTATTTTGACGAAGACACACAAACCGCATTTACATTAACTCAAAGATTTCCAGAAACCTAAGCCCATCGAATTTTCATGGTTTGAGCCTGAACTGACAATTAAATGATCTAACATTAGTGAGTCATTCCTCTCATTTGTCTAGACAAAACCTAAAGCATAGCCTTGTTTTTCAATCGGTCTCCGTAAAAACCGTAATTTGATTTGCTGCGTGACATAATCTTCAAGTATTTTCCAAAACAAGGTCGCTTTCAACCTCACTTCATTCCACACTCGTAAAAAAACGAAAAATATTTTATGAGTACTCATCTAGATGATATTTCATAGGATTTTACGATGTCTCATGTAATTATTTTATAAAGCAAAGTCAGCACGACATGATCTGCCCTTTGTAATGAAGGATGTTATAACTGCTTAATTAAGAGGATTTAATTAAGAAATGAAGATTGGGGTCTAAAGTTGAGTGCATGGTATGCTCATTTTCTCAATTTAAACTTTAGGAATTCACGTACTTCTTCAGATTTCTCTTTAGAGAAGCAATCTAAAGCGGCAAACTTACTATCAAGAAATGTAGATGGTATTATAGAAGCGAAGTTCGTTTCAAAGTTTGAAATGTAGAAAATTGAGGAATAAAATTTTCAAAAATCCACCTTTGTAAAAATTAAGCGCGGCAGGAAACGAGTTGAAAATTTCATCTGGAAATCCGGCTTGACATCACCAGCATTACAAAACAAATGCAGCATATATATAATTGCCAACATAATTCGAAAGCGATTTAGTGTCTTCGCATCATTTAAACCTTTCATCTTTTGTTAAATGTCATATACACTAACTCACTTCTTTCGCCGAAATACATGTTCAAATTGATGTACTAGTCCAGCAACTTGCGACCATTGTTGCAGAAATGGGTAAATGCGAGTAAAAATATTCGCATGCAAATGTTTGCAGCATGTCTCTACCCTTTAGCAAGGAAAAAAAATTTAATGGCCTCCCATAAAAAAATATACGGATCTCTAACTGTTCAAGGGAGGATTTAAACACGAGAAAAGATATTTTTTAACTGTAAAAAACTGAAGAATGACGTTGGTATGAAGATTGCAGACGGTCATCCTCAAGGCCGGGAGCTCGGACATCGCTTATCTCTCCTCCACGCGTAAGAACGGAGAAGTCAAAGTACTAAAAAAATCAAAGATAAAGATAACCTTATCAAAGAAATTAGCTCTCGATTGTTTCTTGATTCTGTTCAGGCATACAGGCGTTTATCATATCACTGAAAAGAGCCGATTCTTCCATGTTTAAATGTATATGCTTGCACGTAAAAGTGCGCTGTCGTCTTCTCAAGTGTGAAGCTTACCCAGTCTAACTTTTTCGTCGCCTGCATGCATGCATGTTTTTCGCCGCCTAACGATTAATCGCTTGGGCGGCGAAAAACATGCATGCAGGTGGCGAAAACGTAAGACTGGGTAGGAGTCCTATACCTGCTTGTACATACGACTCGAGCAGCGCTAATTGTTCAAGACGCGTTGCACTATACGCGATGCCTGCTGGCCCTTGCAAGGATATAGGGCCTAAGACCTCCTCAAGAAAAGAAATTATACAATGCGCTGCGTATATTTCTCCATACCAGTTTTGAACAGTAAGCATATGGCTCAATTCAATTCGGCTATTAACACTTCAAGTCCGATGGGACCACCGGTGGTCACTGAGGGGATTTTCATAATGCTGCTGACCGACCAGCAGTCGTTAACTCAATTCCGATAAATGCTTTAAGAAAACTAAATGAATGCGCGATCTATTTGATGTTCTTTTTTTTCAAAATTGATCTCCAAACTTAATTTTAATTCGAGTTGAATATTGAACTTCAGTTTAACCCGCCGCACTTGACGTGTTAACAAATTAAACTGATTACTGTGTAGACTTGAATATAGGTTCGAAAATTGGAAATTCTCACTTAGTGAACTTCCTCAGCTAGAATTTTATTATCGAACTTACGATCAAATTTCACTTCTCATATCACCGTTCAAGGATTCGAGAATGGCTGTTGCAGCTGTTGGGTATGCTCATCACTGAAGAAAGACTGCATGCAGGCGCCCGCGCGATGAGACCAATACAATATGCTCCAATGTATATAGCATCATCAGGCTGAGGTCAAGTTGTAGCTAAGGTCAAAAAAATTAAATATAAAATCCAATGAAATTGGATCAGCTATTCTACAATTTTATCACCACCTCATACGGGAAGCACAGCTATAATGAACATTCACCTTATAGCTCCACATGGCAGTTTTTGAGTCAATAGAGTCATGCCCTGGAAGCACACTTTCTAATATATAAGGCACGTGATTAGCTGCAGTCTGACAAGAACCAGAACGAGAATTCGATTGAGCTTACGCCATCCTTATCTAGAATATTATTAAGACGATAAAAAAACTATCAGGAATGAATTTGAATCAACAAATTTCCCCGTAGATGGTATCGGTATGTGGAGAAGTTTTTGGTTCAACAGGTAAGGATAGTTTGCTTCATTTAATTTTGGTACATTCTACCCGATGAAAGGAACTTAATCAAATTTATAAAAGTTTAGTTAATTTTTTGGTTTGGCGAAAGATGAATGATGAAAATAGCGTGTCAGAAATATTCAGAAAAAATTATTAGGTGTGGTTTGATGAAAATCTAAACCAAATGTAAACAAAAAACTAAGCAATTGTAATTTACATTTTTATTAGGTATTATAATTATGGATTATTAAATCATTTAGCTTAATTAAGACATCCTGGACCACAGAGTCGATCCCAAGTGAATGGGAGGAGAACTATTAGTATGGACTGCAGAAACTGCAACCCTATGCACAAGGGGTGTTCCCACACAGGATACCCTGCTCATGGAAACAACATGCTAAAAAGGAAGATGAATTAAATACAAAGATGAAACAGCGGAAAAGGAATGAGAACTGAAAGGCGTAAAGCGGGCACGAATGACAGATTTCCCGAATTCCTACCTATAACTCGGCTACCTTAATTAAGAGGATCTCCCCTGCACGGAGCGCTAGTCCCTATATACAGCGTATTATAGTTAGACCTAAATAACCTAAACTTATTGCTTACCTTATGCCTCCTGAGGAGTTTTCAATACTCGTTTAAAAATAGACATTTCTGAGAATATTTTAAATGAAACCTAAAAAATTACACTTCTAGATGCTCTCATTCAAACACACTGTGCCCAAATTATGCAAACGGAAATGAAATGACATTAAAGAAAAAGCTCCACAGCTCATAATCTTCACGAACACGGCTTGCTTCCTCGATCCGCTGTATCCCTATAGTCGAAAAAGGGCGCAGTATCTTCTACGGTTTTCTACAGTTCGGCGCAGTATAGTGCTTTATAGGGTCGATTTAGAGCTGAACATTACGCTAACAATTATGGTTGAAGCGAAGATCGATGGCAGTCGCTAGATATCTAGTGCCGTGAAGACTGTACGCAAACCGCAGTAGTGTATGCTGTCAGGAAACACTATAGGTCAATCAATAGAGAGCATTACTGTGTAGCCGCCCACGTACTCGGTTCGTTTTCGATTACAGGTGTTAACTGACGGAAACGACTGGTGACACTCGCAGCCACGGTGCAAGAAAACTGCTGTAAAAACGGACATGACATTATAGTATCGCTGCATTGTGATTACTCCAGTCCGAAATACCATGGTATACAGCGTTGATATTTGTAAAGGGGTTACCAAACTTGCTCACAGAACGCGAGTGTGACGAGACTAAAGTGGTCTTCACTTCAGCATGTATTCCGGCACGCAAATTTCCTGCGTGTGGCTGTCAACAGTTTAAGGGCTAAAAATTACAGCACATCCGTAGAGTTTCCAATATTGGTTGAAGTTAGATTAGATTACATGTTAGTTTAGACCTCCCTAACCGCTAAAAAAAACAGTTTCAAAGAGAGGAAGGAGGACGGCACCATTTAGTATGGAGAATAGGGAACGCGGAATCTATGCAGAAGGGGCATAGAAACAGTAAGTTGAGAAAGAACTTTATTAAACAAGATAAATGTTGAAGAAGAAAGTAGTAGGTGCCGAAAAGCAGAACAGTGGTCAACAGTAAAAAGGTGGTCCTTAACACAACAAAAAGAAACATTTTACTTCAACAAAAAGAAAGTCTACCTAACTCTCAGTTCGGGCCCTCACACATTTTCAACCTGGGCGTGCTAGTTCCCATAGATACAATAGCTAGCTGTGTCCTCCTGAGGGGACTTTATGAAATTTTCCTATTGCCTTTTCTTACGAACGTTTGAAATAGTTGTTAAATTCAAGCACACACGTGTAGCTGATATCACAACTAGCGCTGTGTTGAGACTTTCTCGTTAATGAGCAGTTAGGTCAAAAAAATTATCTGATGTGGTTTAGTGCATATTTAGAGCCTTTTTGATTTGAGTCATCTTAAAGTATTGGTAATCAGATACAATATTTGGAGTTAGATGATAGAATTTACAAATTATATGCCAATAAGTAGAATGTATTTCAAAGCTATCCGTTCCAATCACGCTAGGATAGCGATGCGCAAGAAGAGAACTTATACAACGAATCTAAGGACCTGAGTTGAATTCTAGTTATTGTTTGTGTATTTATTTTCACAAACATATTTCAGGAAATTTTTATTTTTGCAGCAGTTTCCAATTAAGGAGTTGTTTATACAAGTCTGAAATTAATTCACAAATATCCTACTATTCACAATACGTTGTCATTAACGACGCAAAATCGGACCCACTGAAAATTAGCCATGGAGTCCCACAAGGATCTGTTCTTGGGCCCCTCCTATTTCTGATTTTTATAAATGATATTATTAAATCTACATCATTCTTCAAATTCATACTTTTTGCCGATGACAGTACGCTTTCTGCTGTCCTTCCGAATCAAAATCCCGCTATGATTGCGGAGAGTATAAATAATGAACTTCATAAGGTTTCATTGTGGCTTAAAGCTAATAAAATTAGCCTTAATATAGATAAAACTAAATATATTACATTCTCTTACAAGAAAAATGTATCTCTCCCACGCATTAAAATTGGCGAAGGTGAAATCGAAGAAACCAACTCATGTAGATTTCTAGGCATCATAATAGATAGACATCTGACCTTCAAAGAACACATCGCTCATATTAGTTCTAAATTATCAAAATCTATCGGAATCCTAAATAAAGTTAAAACTTTCCTGCCTGAAGAAGCTTTGAAAATGATCTACCGAACGCTCATTTCTCCA
>JACJUY010000015.1:86015-187429 GCA_014220935.1 Platorchestia sp. MABIK | reverse complement strand
TAGAAGTCGCTGAACTTGTTCGGGCCCACAGGTAGCTATACTCTAGTTTGACCATTGTACTAGCCTTAAGAATCATTCTACCTCTGTATCACCTGTGGTAAATAAATTGTTTAAATTGTTTAAATTGTTTGTTGTAATTTGGATCAACCCTCACGAAATACCCTTTCATTATATGAAAATTTACTTTAAGAATTTAAAAGGTTTCAGAGTCTACTCAAGCCCATCATATGAAAATTACGACGAAAAATGTCAAAAAAGTCAAACATTACAAAAACTACCTCAAAAATCTAAACATGGAATTGAAGTGCAATTGAAAAAGTCTTTGTCCCCTTGCACTTTACCTTCTCTGATTGTATTGTAGTGGTTGCATTAGAGCTACCGCAGGAAAACTTTGGTATAATTCAAGGAAACGACAAAAACGTATTCATGTACCGTGATGTTTTCCGTTTAGTTAAGTGAGGATATTCCAAACTATGTCCGATTCTAAAAGAGGAGCTTCTCTCTATAAGTAAATACACAATGAGAATGAGTAAACAAGAGGAATGAGGAAACAAAAGAAGTAAGTAAACGCTGGAAGCAAGTTATAAAACCTCCACGGTTGCACAGGACCAGTGCTGAGTGTATGCCGGGCCAAAGCAGCGCGTATGTTCTCAGACGTCAAGTATCGATCAACTTACCTGAACTTTTTGTGTTCTTCATTAAAGCAATTCTTCAGTGAATGAAAATATCACAGAAACAAAGTATTTTAGTACAGAGTATTGATATGTAGACTGAAATATAAGCCTTTAACTGGAAACAGGTTAATGTCAAGTTTCCAGCTTCAGTATCATGAAACGCTTCTAAATTAGTTGCATTTTGTAACTTTTCTCTTGATACCACGCTCGAATACAAACATAACCTTGAAATAACATTTCAATGTGCCTGTAACATATCGTATACGTTTTTATAAATTTCAAAAGTCAAACATTTTCTTTTCTATAGCACATAATCATAAAATTATTACTAACACTGAATATTAAAAATCAGTTTTAAATGATAGATGGCTTTATATATAGATGGCTGGAACCATCTAAAAACTAGAGAATATATTTTTGAACACTGAGTTGAAATTAACATTCCTTACTACATCATAAATAGTCAAACTTCATTATTAATTGATATTTTACTGAATTTTCACTAGCAGGAGATCAACATTACACGATCAACTTCCAGAAAAAAATTAGGAAATGCTAGGCATGGCGTTGGCGTCTCTACAACTAAGCTTCTACAGCAAATGCTGACAATTCCTTGGTCAATATCTACGGATATCGCTGATCGAGAAAAGCTAGTTTTTCGAGTAATATGGATGTCAAGAGATGCAACCAGCAAATCTCTTCCCAGTGGTATAAAGAAATTCCACACTTTCCGAGAGGTAAAATATCTACTCACGGCCATCATTTTCTGCTCAGGAGCGTTACGTTTCTGAATTGAATGAAAAATTGCAAAATTTTAACAGCGGAAACAGAAAACACAATTTGAGATCATCTTACCTTGAATTATAGAAGAATGTGTTGTTCCCGGAGATGTGCTTCCAATTGTGGTGCACTTTTCTACTTCGAAGTAACTCTCCACTCAGTCATAAGGTAAATCTCTTGTTTAATCATTTGAAATCAATCAGCAAGTGTCTTGGCAAATCCCTCCGCTGATCCTTTCGGAGATCCCTTGGTAAATCCTTCAGCAAGTCCTTCGACAAATCCCGCACTAAATCCTTCGCTAAATTCCGTGACAAATCTCTAAGTAAATCTCCGAATAAATCATTAGAAAATCTTTAGATAAATTTCAACACACAAATCTTCCAGTGAATCCCTCGATGAATCCTCCGGTAAACCCCACGGTAAGCCTCTGGATAAATCCCTCGATAAATCTCTTGATAAATCTCGTAAGTCTTCAGATAAATCTCGTAAGTCTTCAGATAAATCATTTGGTAAATCTTCAGATAAATCCCCTCATTGATCTTTTGTCCTATTTCAGCAACAATTTCAAAACCAACGGAGAGTCAAACTTCACACAATATTAAAGAAATAACAATTAAAATTTTTATCTTACTGTGCTAAGGCGAAAAAAAATCAGTTCGTTATATTCCCGGACTATATTCATGTGCAATTAAATAAACTGTGGAAAAATTGGTATGTGTGAGAGCGTGGGCACGACTCACAAATTGAGCTAGCGTTACATAAAGCAAGTCATTGCATGATTTGAACATTAAAACAGGGAGCAGCCGAAGATGAGTTATTCAAGGGTCAATATCGGGTTTAATGCGCTCACGGAAATTAAGAATTCCGTTCCCAAGAATCACTAAAGGAACACATTAAAGAACGTTTTACATAAATGGCATTTTGCTCGCCGATGCGTAATTTTCGAATTATTCAACTTCGAAGTTATAGGAACGTCGTATATAAAAGTGAAGGAACGGACACGTAAATTTGCTGTAATACGGTATTGACGTAACGATGGGTGAGGTTAGGGTAGGTTATGTTAGGTTAGTTAAATAAACTAGCCTTAAATAACATAAATCAACCTAAAATAGGTTACCTGAACTTATCCAAACCGAGGCTGTTAATTTCGCGCCAAGAAGTGGGCGTCTCACGCCAGAAAAGTGGGCGTGACCCTACAATGCGGCGACTAAGCAGCCGGCCATATAATGTTATTCCTATCTGAACGTAATTATTGTCATATCTCGAAAATAACGCATCAGCGAGCAGAATGTCATTCGTGTAAAACGTTAATAAATGTGTTCCTTTAGTGATTCTCTGGAACAGAATTCTTAATTTCCGTGAGCGCATTAAACCCGATTTTGACCTATTCAAGTAATTAAAGTTATTCCAACGCAATGTTATGAGTAGTTTATTAATGCAGGTAAATTCACATGTACGTTAAATTAAATACCTTCATTGAAATATAAGTAATTCTATCGATTTTAGATAGGAAGAAAGGGATACGGCTGCAAAATAATGCAGTATAGTAGTAGTAGTATACAACGGTATCAACTTTGCCATCCTCATCGTGCAGCGTCCGCATTTCCGTCAGTCAGATTAGATTAGATAAGTTAGTTCATGCCTACCAAATTTTTTTAAGCCGTAGTAAAGGCTTTCCAAAGAGAGAAAGGAAGAAAGCACCACGTAGGATAGACTTAAGAGAACACGGAAGCTAGGGCACAAGGGGCATAGAAACAGTAAGTTGACGAAAAGAAGTTACGAAAAAAGACAACAGTTAAAGAAAAAGCGGCTGGTGCTGAAAAACAAGAGAGCATCGAACCGAAAAAAGGTGATCAGTAACAAAAAAAGTTTATTCTGTATCAACAAGTTAAAGAATACCTACCCTTTAGCTCAAGACTTCATATATTCCCCCCAGAAAGCACCAATTCCCATCGATACAACATGGTTGCATGCCTCTGAGGAGGTGTCCATCAGTCATGGGTGCAGTACGTATACATGCAGGGCGGGGCACAGATGCCCAAATTTTCATGAAAAATTTGTAATCTTAGCACAGTATCACGATTACACTCTTGCTTACCAGAATCAGAAACGTTCCAAAATAGTATAATTAATCATAGACTCGGTGCCATTCAACATCATATAGGTTAGCTTTTTGTGGCCCAAGTAGTGTATAAGTGGGTTATCTTCCGTAACACATGGGCACCTCTGTGAAATATATTCATGATCTTTTCATCCTATTGAGTAAAGCTTGACTAAGTTTAAGTGCAGTCAGCAGAGGGTGAGTTGAGTTCCGTTCAAGAATGTTTCGCTCGACCAAAATTGGCCCTAAACTTGACTTGTGCCGAACCATAGAGGCCAAGAAAGTAATTTAGGTTTCAACAGCTAAATAATTTCGGCAAGCTAATGGCTTCTCCAACCAACATGATTGCAAAGTGTGTAAACATAGCGATTTCTTCTCCACGTACGGCCAGAAACATTTAAATTGAAGTACAACACTTTAATTTGAACACACGCAGCGCAAGAATGAAAACGTTGATTCTGGGCGAGATATTACCTCATTATACGAAAAAAGAAGTCATTCTGCGATTTACACGTGCACAAGTAATACAATGCTGCAGATCAACCACCAGGTAAAATATTAGCCTCGATGATCAACTTGTGCCAATTCCGACAATAAGCACATCAACAGACAACAGTTCTGGCTGCTTTGAGCATGCTGCCTACTGCGTACGAAGTTGCAAAAGGCAATGACAACGACACCTGATGTACTTCAGCAATGGAAAATTCTTGCTCGTTTCTACTAAATTCAAAAGAGTGTGAATTTTCAAGTCCCCAACGCACTTCTCATCTGAGTTTCTTGTGGAATATGGGTTATGTTTCTTGTGAATCACTCGAATGTTCCGTACTTGATTGTTTAAATACTCAAAGTGAAATGAGGCGTGAATGAAAATTGTAACAAAGGCAGTGATGATTTAGATTGAAAATATTCTAATTTTTCGGGTTGAATTTGATGTCAAAATCAGAAGTGCGATCACATCAGTTACATCCGATCTAAAGTTCGAGAGTGCTTTAATGCATGGCAAACTTTTGTTTTTTCTCCTATTCATTTTAAATTTGTATCTTGAAGGTCCTCATAACACTTCACTGTGTAAATCAGGATAGCAAACGCTTCAAAAATTTAAGCCTGTGTCACGCGCAAGTTTTCTTGACAAAACGCACAAAACTGAATAAATAACGTACGACATTTTGAATTAAAATAATGGAGCGCATATCAAATTCTAACCAGATATCAAAATTGTACTGACACCTACTCCCACAACAATTAAGGTTTTGATATTTTGGTGTACATGCAGCGCAAGAGGATGGAGCTAAAGCAAGTATCTTACAACAAAGCTGCTATAAATGATTTCATTTTAGGTTCAAGTCAGAATCCCAAACTATTTTTCATCTGTTAAAGATTTGAGTAAAAATTCACGTGAAAAGCATTTTAAAACATCACTGAAAACTGTTTCTTAAACTGAAAAACTATGAAAATGGAAATAGCTCATCCTGAGTAATTAATAATTGATTCTCTCGAACACATGGAAATAAAACACAAAATCTCACCAAAATATGTTGTAACGTTCTACTTCAAAGTATCAAATGTAATCTTCATTGAATATAAAACTTCTGTATTTTGCTTGCGCACAAGCCTACCTGATGAGCACGAATGGCCCAACCACGAAGATCGAGTGGTAAGCTGGGAATAGAATGCAGCAACGCCACCAGCGCTTGAACCACGTGTTTCGGAGTGTGGTCGAATAAGGAACTATAGTTTCCTACAGTGCAGGGATGAACTCGTGCACGAAGCAGACTCGAGGCTCAAAGCTCCCCCTTGAATGTGAGAGTTCCGTTATGAATAGATCATGGAGCTGTGAAGTTGATTGTAATATTCGGTCACAGCGAGGACTGACATAATCATGCTATTCTAACTAATTCCCTATAAAATTGCTTGTATAGAGTAGTCAAGAGCTAATGCCATGTGGCTGAGAACTATTACCATACACGTAATTGGAAGTTTGCTCAGTGTTCAGACCCAGCAGGCATTTTTTGGTGATTTTGATAGCCATTAAGAATGCTTTTCTTGCTGGACCCGATGTCCTGACACTGAGGGTGTAACAGCTTTGAGAAAAAGTTTTAAATTCACGGTAAGTTTTAAAGTTTAGAAAAATTTGAATAATGCTAACAATTTGTGACTACCTTTCTAGCCAAGAAGAACAGACTGAAAACCAAAATATCGTTAGAATTTTACATCTAGGAAACATTTGTCTATAAGATTGCTCAGGAGCACTAATCTAAATCAACTGATTGCTACACTAAATTAAGACAGTAAACTTATCAAATGAAACTTGGTTTGGTTTTAAAAACTTTATGAACCCATAGTGTGCTCAAGAAGAATCCAAAATATTTGTCAAAGTATTACAACGCCACACTATTTTCAAGCTTTTAACTTCAGATTCATAAATAAACACTTGAGATTATTTTAAACAGATAAATAGAATTGAAGTGCAAATGACATTGCACCTTGAGTGCTCCACGATCATTCGCTCTCATTAGCATAGGTCGCAATACAGACGATACTCATCATTCAGCTCGAAACGTCCCACCAAATTTCAAAGAATTTGAAAGTGTAGCACATCCAATTTGTTTTCATTTAGTTTTTTACATTTCTTTGGTATTATTCCTTAGAACTTCAAACGGAAACCAAAGGTATTTTGTGTCACGTAGCGGACATTAAATTATTTTGCTGTGAGAGGTGCCTAGACCAAACAACACACACACACAAGTTTAGACGAAAAATTAGGAACTACAAGTATCAAAAGAGATGAACAGTTACAAATAATAATTTAAATTAAAAAGTTTCATAAAAACTACTGGAATTGAATTGTTCACATTTCGCCCTTTATTTGTTTCAATTGCAAAAAAATTAGCAAAATGGAACCATGCTAAAGTCCTCCTACACAATTGAAATGCGTTCTACTGCGTGCTCGGTTAAACTTAAACTACCAACCAACTTTAATCTCAGTTGAAACTGCTTCGAAATACATCGGGATAGATGGCCGGAACTAGGAGTACTGGCGCCACAATGTCTCATCAATTGAGAATTACTTCATACTTCAGTTGGAAAAAATGAGTAAAATCACAGGAGTATTCAAACTCGCACTATCGGCATTAATATTTTACTTACAACTCGAAAGAATGAAACTTTGGATAATTATAAGTAAAACATAACTCTCATCAGTTTACATTGCAACAGATTTCTAATGAGAATATTTATATTGAGACCAAAAACCAAAATTAACAAACATTTCTAATATGAATGCTAAAAAAAAAAGAAAAACGCCACTCAAAGAAATCCTTTCGCTGAAAAGCAACTAACTTTGATTCTCCATTATAGTAGTCGAAAATGAAAGATAGAGTTAGGCACAATTTAAGCTCTATATTTTGCATCATTATGAACAACAGAACTATCTCAATAAAACAGCCACTGAAATGTGCAACTGTGGATGGAGTCAGAGGAGATAGTTTGACCGAATTTAAAAAGCCAAGACAATTGAGGTCATACCATAAATATCAATGCTCATGAATGCGAGCATTAAAAGTATTTTTGACACTGCAACAAGAAGCTGCTAAATAAGCAGCATGTCTTTCCTATTGGCCAATCCATTCATATTTTTTTGGTATTTTTGCCGTGCGCTCGCTGGGACCTGCAGTAACTCACGATAAAACTTAAATTGCGCCCCAAAGTTCGGGACAAAACTCAAAACGATCTGCCCGACTCGAGGCGGACTCCGAGGGTGGTACCGGCCTTCGCTAATATTTAGTGTCTTTTATAATGCACAACTAAAAGCTAAAAATTCCTTCCCTCAACTTATTTTAATTACATTGAAGAACGTATTTCGCAGGTAGTGAAAATTTGCTCGTGTATCAATAAATGTGTTTCAACTCACAAATGTCGCAAACTTCTTGTGTCACACATAGCAGTTATGATTTTTATCTTGTTAATTCGAAGCTGTTTCAAAAAGCTTTGTCTCATTTCACAAATTATTTCGTGGTTTGGGGGAAGAATGATAAGTTGCAGAGCTGAAGTAAAATGAGCATTTTCTTCTTTCCCTGATATCTATCTTCTGCTTTCAGATGTCTGTTATTGTTTATGAATCTCGTGAGCTTTTGTGATAGCGATCAATAAAAACTTAATAAACCCTAAATCTAAATCATAGCTTATCTGAAGAAAATCAAATTCGAAGTTCCATCTTTCCGGCTTGAAAATATCTATTGTAATCTTATCTCCTTAGAGTAGATTACACATAGGTGAACAGATATGGGTAGAGAGTAGATACGTTAGGGAAATGGGTATTTTAGTGTTGATGATCTATTGTCAAGCAACAAGGACTCATAAATGAAATAAATAATATACCGAGGCAGGACAAAAATCGGTCAAAAACTGTGTTAGAATCGCGCGTAAATCTTCAAACCCCGTTATGCTGTTCTTACACTCAGTCTTTTACGCTACTGACCTCTTATGCTATACATAGTCGCATTTGCCACTCAAAAGAACTTGAAACGTCACTTTGCTACACCACACAGAACTTGTGGAAGCGATTCAGCGAAAATCTTTATTGACCATTGACATGATAAAAGAGTGATCATCAGAGTTCCAATTTAAAGTTATTATGGTGGACCAGCAATTCTTGAAGAGACCTGGAGCTGATTTTAATACTACAATTCAACTAAACAGTATTAGTTTTATGCTCAAATATTATTTCAGAGAAAGCAGTGTGAATAGCTACATTCGTGTCTTAATGTGAAAACCTATCTGTTTCCAATGTTACACATGAGAATTTGTAATGTTTGATAACTATTACAAATTTCTGTGCTGAAACTAACTGGTTAATTACCAGTTGCATCACCATGTCATACTCTTGGGAACGTGAAACCATTTCAAAATTAACATTTAATAGAGAACATTCCTAAGCTACTTCAACCATCTAACAATTCAATCGTTAATTTCTCAAAAATGAGATGAGATTATCGTACAACAAATACATGTCTCTTTAATTTTTGCACTCCTTTTAAGAGTTTTAGGTCATCTCCACAAGTCCAGTTGAAGTATTCGTGATCTAATAATAAAAGCACTGACATGCAGGCTATCTGCCTCAACATGCACACAAAAATCTCCAAGTTTGGAACACAGGCTACGTGTGTATTCAATTGAAGTGGATGGATTGGCCCAGTTTTTAGGCCTGATAATACTTCTACCACCATTGCTCAAAGAGTCACAAATAGTAAACATTCTCAAAGCAATTTAGCCCAAAGTTAACGCACGTCCTTCTCACATTATAGTAGGCAAACTGGAACGCTTTTTAGCAATTGCCATTATAAAATTAAAAACTGCATTTACATGTTTCTGTGCATTCCTGTGCTGAGTTGAAAGAGGCTCATAAAAAACAGTCGAGTGAGGTATAAGTAGAGGGGATGAGCCAAGGTTGAGAAATAGATATCGCCGAGTACTCAATGCCATGCATACTCAAAATTGAATGTCGTTAATCGGTAATGAAATTCTTGAAATACAAATCAACTTTTGAAACATGTGCTTTTTTAACCTGAAACCTGCCACAGTGATTTTGCTGATAATTTGAACTTCTTTACCAATTAGCAGATGAAACAAGGGTTTCCAAGTTCTCAATTTGATCGAGATTTTAGGCCTAAAATTTATATTTTTAGGCACACATCTCATACATTACGAGTATGTTCATTGATCGTTAAAAATATATGAAACTTTATTTGTTAAAAGGTATTTATAGGAATTGAATTCCTTAGAACAGTTAAGTATAAGTGAACGATAAAATGTTAAATTCACTTAATCCCCACAATGAATGAAGTTTAATTACTATCCATCAAAAGTATTTCCAAATCCTAAATGTAAAAAGTTTATTCGAAGAATTAATAGTCATACAACTACATTTCATGCGTAGATCTACATTCATTCCTCGCGCGAAAATGAAAAAAAAGAAAGCCAAGGAAAAGAGAAAAATTTTCAAATCTACGGACATGTCGCATAATATTTAACTTACTATTTTTGAAAATTCAAGTCTGAATATCTTTGAAATATGGGACTCAAACTAGTTTAGATCATTTTTTCACAGAAATAAGAGCTCATGATGCTAAGTTCAGCTTATCAGTGTGCTAGTTATGGTAAGCTAATGGTATTTTACCTTGATTTAAAAAAAGAAAATTATGTTTACTATGAAAGACAATTGTAAAAAGATAGACAACCAACATGTGTTTTTCAACTTTACGCATCAACTCGATATTCATTAATAACTACTATTGATATTTAAAAAATACTAGAAGAAACATCATCATGATAGAAGTTAGGCAAACATAGTGGTTTAACACATTCTTCAAACATTACTCGTACTCATGGAGTATTCATTATGAAGCGTGTTCGCGACACATCTCAGGGAATAAATAGAAAACTGCTAGTACTCGTACATTCAGCTGAGAGGAACTTTAAGACGACCAGCGCATCTTCGTCAAGTTTATAGTGTGACTCTACAAAGTAAGAGGGAAAGATTACATTGCAAAAAAAACAGTTTCTAAGAACAAACTGTGATTTTTACTTTAATTTGGTCCCAGAAATTCCAACCATTCTAAATTTCTTGCAGAATCCAGCAGAACAAAAAATCTGGAGAAAATGCCTTCCATCTCACAGAGAGTCATAATCCCATTGCAATAAATAAATTTTAAACTCGTCAAAGTTGGAAGTTGCCGAGGCTGCTGCGTCGTGCGGTGAGATATGGAGATCCTCGTGATAGCTAAACATCAAATAACCAGCCACAAATAAGAAAGTCAATTTCAAAAACTGCCAAGTGAGGGCTGCAGCCTGATCAAAAGAACCAGTGAGGGAGCTTCTTGAAGTAACTTGGGCTTCTCTGGCTTGCGTTTCGAGGCAAGACTGAAGTGAGTTTCCAGCGAGCCTATTTTGCCAGTCTCCGGAAAGTGGACGTGAGCGTAAGATATTGAGCTATGAGTGCTGTATATATTACGGCTACATGACCATATCTGTAGGGCATATAAGCAACATACAGAGCATATCTGTGAGCTCAGGCATGAAAGAGAGGCCACGCAACTTTCTTTAGGAGACTCACCAGCTTGGTCTGCAGCGCAAAACTTCGCAAAATCTTTAGGGCGAAATTTTTGGTTGAGTGAGCCCTTATTTGTTTTCACGTTCAATCTTGAAGACGAATGGGTCCATGCAGAAGCCTTCTGATGCGGCTTTTTTAATCCTTTGATTGTATAAAATGTGTTTGATTTCTATGATTCACTTCATGAATTTTGGAAGGAAAGTATCAAATGAGGTTATCAATGAGATTTGATTGTGCATGAAAGCCTTTACCCAAAATCCCCTAGAATTAAAAGGTTGCAAGTTTTCCTTACATAATACAAATTTTACAATTATTAAAATTAACAATATAGTTGAAAAATGTAGTTTAGCAGAATTTGATATTTCAGTCTTCTACACGAATGTTAAATTAAGCTTTAGATGTGAAAGGGCCATACGTCTACTTTTAAGTTAATGTGGCTTAACATTTGTAGAGCGACAGAGCTTGGGAGAAAGTACAACACAGTTTGAAAGCTGCCATTTTACGCAGCGCTCACGGAAGAGGTAGATTCAGACACGTTTGGAATATTTCTACAAATTTCTATGAATGAATTTCTTATATTATGCCAATTGCAATTTGTGAACGAAGACTTCCTAAGCTAAATTCAAATGACTCAAATGCGATCATAACTTCCAACATCACGATTCAGAGCGATGCATGTGTTTTTCAAGGGGTACCCGATATCTTAGGTGGTAGCCCTATATAGGTTATACTTTGTTCATTACTCTTTTTTATTAATGTCGAATCAAATTCGCATTTTTATTTAGAGCTTGGCTACTCGAGAAGGTTTGCTCAGTTGAATATTTTTTCTCCAGCGTGGTGTGAACAACAAAATTTTAAACTCAAAAAAGAGATTTTCATTTTTTCACCTTCCACTTACTTACAGCGCATAGGTTCAATAATATAAAAAACTTATTTTGAGCTAATGACTGAACATGATCTCGTAAAAGTTAAATTTAATGAATTTTTCTTCTGTTTACAACACATTGAAGAGATAATTTTCGATAAGCGTTCATAGTCACACCATCCAAAAAGCAGATTTCAGCCTCCAAAAGAATAAAAACTATACTAACTAATTTCAGCCTTACAGTAAAATGAAAAGATCGTTAGTCCGATAGTTTTAAGGTATTCAAACATGGATTGGGTGTGCCGTAGATTTTCAGGGTTGACTCCTTGTATGATTAGAATGCTAATTTTTAATTTTCATTTTACTTAGATTTCAGTCGCCTTGATTCATAATTACGTATCGTTTCTTATCACACTGACAGCGTTAAACTGACAAAAATATAATATATTTAAATAAACAATCCCGCATATTCTTCCAGCCTCAAAAAGCGTATAATGAAAAGTATTGATTGAGAGTCAGGTTTCGTGACTATTAGGATGTATTTAAAACTTCAAGTTCTATGCCATGAAGGGAAAAAAATACACTAAGACAAACGATCAATTCCGAACTCAGGTCTGTAAGACGTAAGGTAAACCTGCTTCCAAGAAGCCAAAAATCAGTCGTAAGCTAAGATATGGAGTTCCGGGACGAGATAAGAGAAAAAACTGGCACTCATAAAACCACAAGAGAGGATCCCAAGACAGAGACGCAGGACTCCCTAGAGCTGCATATTGTAACGTAATTAAGTTGCGAAATTTAACTTTTACACCCACGAGTACATTAAAGTATTAAACATTAGCTCACCGGAGCATTGCATTACACGCCTCGGCATGTACTGCAAAGATAGTTCACACGCAGGGTGGCGGTGATTCGAAGCACAAGTATAGTAGCCGCGTGGGCCATACAGTATCTGTGTGACTGTGACGCGTTCTCTAGGGTCTGGTGCAGGGAGCTCGTGATTCAAGGCACTCGACGTTATTCCTTTATTAGCGAAAAAAATCCCGGAAAAACACGACACCGCTGAGAAATTTGCCTGCTTTACGAGCGCCGCTCTGGAGAGAAACGAAGGCCTCCGGAGGAGCGGGAGCGCGACTGCAGAGTTTATGGGGAGGGGGCGGGCCTGATGTTGGGCGAGGAGGGTATTGCCTCTTTTTCGCAGGGTGACCCTTGGCAAATCGTACTCCTGTGACCTGCTTGGTGCCAAGAATCCGCGCAGAGAAACCCTGTTTCTAGAACTGTCACGGGCTCAAACAAAATAAAACTGAGAAATTTGCAGCTTTTAACAGGTATTGACTCAATCCCCTTGTTTCAGTGATGTGCAGGGAAAGTAAACATTATAATTTGTGCTACCTCAGCCGACCGGGAACTTCCACTGACTTGTCTAGTTATCGCCCTTAAGAAAATCATTAACGCCATGTATTACGGTATGGCTGGTCAGGGCGCTAGAGCAACATAATACTCGTTGAACGCTCATACATTAATCGCCTAATTAGAAGGTTCTTGACAGAAGGAGAGGGCCTCAAGTTCTATCCAATCGAGATTAACGATAAAAAAATTCAGTCATCACAAAAAGAAACGTCATCACTTACGTTATTGTGAGCAAATTTTAAGTTAATAAGTCATCTGTACCATGCATGTTATTTAAAAAAATAATGAAAGCTAGTGCATCTGTACTAAACATGTCGGCCATTTTTATTTTACGCTGTGAAACGAAGAGATTAAAAGGCGTTCTGAAAGTTAAAAAAATAGATAACCATCGAAGTCAAAAGCTGGAAATTAACTGTATGTGTTGGTGCTAAATATTAAGGCCTAATGTATTTAATTGCAGTGAATAAAATAGTGAGAGCCACCCAGAAAAGTTCAACCCTCTAACATAGGGTGTAACTAGAGGGGTTTGATGCGCAAATTGTTCAACTGGAGAGCTAAGCAAAATATGTCACCGAATACTAAGTTGCCTAGCGCAAACGCACTATAATATCTTTCGTATAGGAAATGTTTAAATAATTGGAGCTATTTGATAACTAAGCCCAATCCCTTACCACGAAAATGTGCGCACTGCCTTTTTAATAAAGACCCCTGACATCACAAGGTTGACATTCATCAGGAAAAAGGAAAGAAAAACAGTTAGTTATCAAAAAAGTAGATCCAAAACGCTACCACGTTGATTGATTTTAAAAAAATTCCTCACTATCTGATCGGTGCAAATACCACAATGGGAATTCTAATACCCACGACAGAGTTGAATCAACTGTGAGAAGAACAGTGAAAATATAACAAATAACAGTGAAGAGACAGATATTCGGTAATGTGTTTTTCAGCTATTTGAAAGTAATGATAATTCTTTGATGATGTTCAGAATTGCCCCATGCAGCTCTACGTAGAAGTGCATACGATGCCCACAAGAAAATCAGTTAGAAGAATAATACATTTAACGATCACATAAATTACAACAGGAGCAGACACAGCTTCAAACAGGAAACAAGAGTGCCATTTATATTTTAATGGAAAAATCAACAGCAATCCCTCTTCAGATCCAGCTCTCTCAAAAGCAAAAACCAAAAACGTCTCAATTGGGGGGAGATATTCTCTCAAACAACAGCCCCTTCATTACAAAGGAAAAATACAGAGTATTATGTTCACCATATCTTCTGGGGTGGGTGAAATATGCAACTTCTTAGAACAAATTTTCTATAACTTCATTTTGAGATTTTTGGTGAGTCAGTAAATGAGTATACTATGTAATTTCGACATTTTATTACGTGTGTTCAAACGAAAGCTGCATGCATCTTTGGAAATTATTCCAATCGGTGAATCCAATTTCAAAATTAGGAAGAGTAAGACTTTCACCGTAAATATATCAGTAGAAAACTTGTCAATGCTGCAATTACTGGAGCAGTACGAACAGTGTTGAAAAACTATTTAATTCTAAATCTATTGAGAATAAGACGTTAAAAAAGAACATTTAGAACAATTGCTAGAACGGATGCCAGGAGATAAAACCATTAATTTTTCATTTCTACTCGCCCTACATAAGACTCCTTATTCTTGGTTATAGCGTAGTACAAGAAATCTGAGGAATAAGAGCCGCAAAGGATACATCGACGCTCTTCGGGTAAGTATTACGACATGGGAAAGCACTCAAGTAAAAGACGCTATTGGGTCAGCGGTAGTATTATATCATTAATACTAGAAACTTCAGTTGGAGCAGCAGCAGCAGTAGCAGCAGCAACCGCAGTCCCATCAAAACTAGCAGTAACAGCAACAGTAAGAGCATCAACACTATCACCACCAGCAGCCCAATTGCAGCACTAGCAGCACCAACACCATCACCACCAGCAGCCCAATAGCAGCACCAGCAGCACCAACACTATCACCACCAGCAGCCCAATAGCAGCACCAGCAGCACCAACACTATCACCACCAGCAGCAGCAGCAGGAGCAGGAGCAGCAGCAGTAGTAAGGGCAGGCGGTAATTACGGCTGCCAGGAGCGCAGTCGTAATTCAGCAGGCGCAGTAATTCAGGAGCTCTAGCTCAGCGCTGCTATCGCTCCTCAGTTCCGCCCCGTCTCTGCCGCTCTTGTGCGCGCTCTACGGGTAGCAACGCCACTGGCAACTCCACTGGCAACATTTCTCGGGGCAAACAGGCAAAACGGCAACATACACCAATTAAAAATAAGCAGCAACATCGGTACCAACTTCAGTGAGGACACTGTGAGCATCCCACGTTACAAAACAAACCATCGGTAGAGCGCGCAAAATATCAATGTGGACGTCGAAATATACAAACAAGCTCCCCCCATTGCCCGTACGAGGATCAGAGCTTGCGCGATTCCTGTAGCCAGTGAGGGCAGGGTGCAAAAGGCAAGTGCAAAATGTAGAGAGTGGGTTGTATGAATTTATCCGTTGCCATTTTTGCAAGTTAGGCAGTCATTCACGAGTTGCATTTCATCTTATTACAAACCTCAACTTATACGTGCAATAAAGAATCCCAGTTATTCCACATGTAAGAGGGTCAATTTAAGTTATGAAAACAAAGCAATAATTAGGACTCATTTTTATCAGTATGGGTGAGAGTCGTAAATATCGTATGACCACAAGATTGACTGCACTTCCCCGTGGGAGCCTAACAACTTGACCGACCACTAGTAATTCGTATTTTAGTGGGATTACGTGGTTAGTTCTATATATTCTGGAATTAATCCCGGCAATAGGCAACCAATCTTTAAAAGTTACCAAATCATCATCAATATGACATAAGAATAGTGAAGTGAAAAGCAAGACTTTCATATTTATCCTTTACATAGAAATTTGAAAACTGAAAACGTATCTACAAATTGGTGAGATGAACTACTCGAAACTCAACAACTTTACAGTCTTATTTGAATGATCTCCTGAATGAATGCTGACTATATGTAGGGTAAAAACATCTTATCTTGATTCGCTGGCCGAAATACTAAATCAATGAGATATGATTATTGCAAATTTAAACAAAGGAGATGGTCAAATTGTAGTTAAGGGCAAGCGTACTTGTCAAGAGGTATTTTAGGTCTTATTAATGCTAATTACATCTCGCAATTAAAATGAGCTTTTAAAACCGATAACTTTTACGTTATTTTTGCCTAGGATACTCAAATTATGCCTAGTGAAGCCAAATTTTGATACGAACAACGGCGTTCACCCACAAACAAAACATTCTGCGTTTATTCCATCCCTCCCACACTGCGATGCGACGCAAGTAGCTCATGAGGAGACGAGACAATACATTCGCTAGCGTTTCCAAACTAAGACATTTATCATTCAATTATTCAATTTTCAAATTAATTCTAATTTGATACATATTCATCGATGTATAGTAATGTATAAATTGCACTCCTATATGCTGCCAGACGGTAAAGTTGGTTATTTTCTTCACTGCAATTCATCGTTCCAAATGCTTGACCTAATAGGACATTCCACTCGCATAAAATCTGGTTTTTGCATTAGCAATATTATTGTTCATGATCATAAAATTAGGACACATGTTTTTCTGAAGTAAATTGCAATTTTTTAAATAAGGCAGAAGTTATGGTACTCAATTCCACGCTTCAGATGTGATACAAAGAAGACATCACTGAGTGCAAAGAAGAAAGCTTCAATAATTTCTCGGACATATCTCACTAAAATTTTAAACGAAATAAATTTCAATAGAATGAAAACATAATATAAAATAATTACTGCAACTAAAATAAAGATAGCTGTATTTAGTTTGAAGCGATTCAGAAGAATTATTTCATCAAAGTGCAGAGAAGTTAAACACAAAGCCAAACTCTTACGAAACGTTCCTGAGTATGCTGAAGTAAACATGACAGGGAACAGAAGCAGCCTGGTACTTGCGTGACAACTGTGCTACACGTGCAGCTCTCCACACAAAATGGCTGCCGAATAATTATCCAACTATTACAAAGCAACACACGATTCCGGTGAGTGACAATTCGCAGTTGAAAATGCAGTTCAGCTCCCACACAGTGCGATGTCAAGCGACAAAGCAGAGCAAGACTTTGCTTCATTCTAAACGTATTAGGGCATTTGAGAAATATTTTCAGAAACGATTAAATATGGCGCGCACAAATAACGATGATTCTGGTAACACAAAGTATCAAGAGCAAGATGGCTGGCCTGGTTGCAGCGAGGATCGGAGGCCCCCGGCCTGCAGAGGGCGCCGTATATTGGCATTAGTTGGTGAGAGCTGAGCAAGACTTACGGCTCCATATCGAGGCCCTCCTAAGATTATGGCGGCTGCATCGCGAGCTTTGCTCTGCACTTCGCAACGAGGCTGTGCTTGTGCCCTGCACTCTCCATTTCAGCCAATGCATGCTTTCTAACTAACACTCTTTCTTGGCATTATCAAAAAGTGCAGTGGTAAAAAAATATCGATTAATAGTTATAAAATATGTGCATTTGTACGTTACAAAACTGCAAACGCGTCTCATTTTTATTGAGTTAGAACTAAAACCCACGCTTGGGAACTGACGTAATTTTTCCGCCGTGATTTCTTTCATATGACAGATTATGAAGGGAAACTTGATGAGGGCCCGTTGCATTATTACAACTAAATGGTTTTAACTCATTCAAATGTTTCCTTAAATTCAGTCACCGATCGAAGCACATCACATTTGTCTTGTGTTAAAGCTCGACTCAGTCTCTCTCACAGTTCTCATAATTTAAATTTGAAATTGAATTAAATGACCAGGAAGTTAGTGCAGCTAAATTTAGTGTCTTAACAATAGCGGTTTACTTTAGGGTGATTTAAAATGTCCATAGAAGTACTCTGACAATCTCTGTTACAATTAAACATTTATGTATAGAAATATTTCGCTCGAAACTAATTCATTGAAAACTTGCCATACATACCAAAAAATTATGTCGGTCTAATCTTCAACTGAAAACATTTGTACGAGACAAACACACCCGTCAGACGAGATAAATTTAGTGCATGAACTTTTTACGTTCGCCATATTCACAGCGTAAATTTAAAAAATACGGAACACTCTCAACAATTCACTTTGCAATACATTTTGGCTTAGTTTTATAGCACCCGTTTCGAAAAATCGCACTGCAACTCGCTTCTACAGTAGATGCATTGTAAAATGTATACATTCTGAACTTTTCATGAATATTCAGCAGCTGTAAATTAACATGTATTTTAAAGCTGGCTTATTTTTTAACTAGAGTAAGGATGCAGTATTTTCAAACAATTGCCCGAGACATCAATACCTTCATAAGATGAGAGACCAATTCTTAAGCCCCAAATAATGCTGTAGTAAATTTCGACACTTCTGGGGCTGAAAAAATGATGGTATATTCGAGTGTTAGTTTTTGCCATGATGATGTACAAAAATGCAAGATTTTCTCCCACATTGTGTCTGATGCATTGTTCCAGCTCCAAGAAGTGCTATTCTTCAGAGCATGCTGATGTATCCCAAAAAGAAGAAGTGGTAGTTCAGAGAACTGTGCGTGTGGTGAAATAACTCTCTCCATATTCATGGCTTCCAGATTATCTAACAAGACAATATGCGCGAGAGACTCTGCTTCAGGCGAGATGGCCAAACTGATAGGCTGAGCAGTGGCGTTCCTCAGAGTGCTGACTAGTTTCTATTCATAGGAGCTTGTTTATTTCGCAATGGAAATTTATTCAGGGCTTCCATTCTTCTGGTTAAATTTTAATAAATGAAAGATAAGACGTTTGCATAAAATCTTAAATGGGTTCATTTGATTTAAAATGATGATCGTCGCTGGAAAAAATTCATTTAATGTGATACAAATTTACAGTTTAAAGAAATACTGTCACTATTGTGTAAGGTTTATTGTGGCAGTTCGTGCAACAATGAAAATCGTGAATTTGAAAAGAATTATGAGTGTTTCTGTTGTGGACCAAATCATGTTTTGCATTTTGATATAACAAACATTTACCCAAAAATGGAGAAAATTGGGAGTTTCTTTAATACTCGAATTTAATTTCCACACCAACGATAAAAAATAATAGTTCAAACATGCAGGATACTTGAAATATTAGGAACTCATTATCCTGGAACTTTCTGCACGGCTTTACGCTTTGCAGGAGAAAGAACAACTATTTCTTGCGCGCACAATGACAAGGTGAACCCTCACAAATATTTCCAAAAAGAAAACTCTCTCTTGAATTTGGCGACAATGGAGGACGCTGGAATGGCGAAGGAGGAGCGACGGCACCAGGAAGAAGTGGAGGCGCGGAGGAGGCCGGGAGGCGGAGGTAGGGCGCGGCGCTCCCTCGTAACTTAGCCCGAGTGTCCACTAACTTTAATTTGGGCTTTCTTTATGATGGCAGCCGCTCTACAACTTTACCAATAAAGTGTGCGCAGGTGTGGACTTAGAAAACACACCCCAATATACGGCGGCCGCGACAGGCGCACGCTAGCCGGCCAGGACTGGCAGAGATATGGGTGCTCTTTCATGCAAGTCTTGCAGCACCCGCTCATATTAATTCCCTCGCATCTTGGCCAGCGTGAGAGTCCATGGCGTTCTTGTCCCCTTCGTCGGCACCTGGGTGTTTCTCACTCGCTTCTGTCACGCTCTCCAGTCCAATAGTAAAACGAGGCAATTTCGAAAGCGGTATCACAATATTAATGTTCTTAAATTCTTTCTTTTAATATACAGCTTTCTTTTTTGTTTATTTATAAATAATGTTTTCAGTCTCATTGTGTAACCGTACTTCATCAAGTTACGTCTTAAAGAAAGTTTCAGAGTATTCTAATGGAATAAATGCTCGTGAAATTCTAAATACACGTTTGCACATACGTAAATTATGACAAAATATATGCCCCAAATTATCCAGCAAATAAATGGAACAATTAATTAGCTGCAAAATCACTTACATTTTTAAAGATTTGAAAAACTTACTTAGATGCTATTTTCAATCAACATCAGGGACTTTTGTATAACTAATTTATTAAGAACTTTACAGTCACACACATCTGAAGCTAGGGATACTAACGCCTCACGCTGCTTGCTTTCGAGCCAGATTGGCGGAGAATATTGCACTGTTGTTCTTGGGTACTGGCTCTGCTATTCAATGCATACAATCTCGTTGAAATTCCCCTGAGCGATGATCCCACCAAACAGCGTAGCTATTTTACTCATGTTTTGTAATGAGTTCCTAATTTGGTCCTTCAGGTGAATTTAGAGCAATTCCCTCTGATGGCTTAGATAGAAGCTTGCACAATTTTCAGCTAGTCCCTCAAGTCCAAGCATTTCAATGTGCATAAACTGATCAGAACTGAGCCAAATATCCTGGTCCTCCTCTCCTCGGATGAGAAAAGACGGCAGACATGATCGCAAATATTGAACACAAATGTCAATCTTTGTTACCGCTGCTTTAATTTTGCAAATATTGTGCTTATTAACCACGACTGAAAAGATACATGATGATATGAAAGTTTGTTTTACCAGTTTGATTAGTTTCGCTCATCCCATGAAATTACGACATGAAAAAAATTCAAAAATCATGGAAAATGGAAAGTTAAATTCAACGTGTTTAAGCTATAGCTTGGGAACCGAGGAACTGCTCCAATACGTGTTTATTCTAATCAACGCTGATTACCTCCAATTACTGAAGAAGTCCCAAGCGTACCACTGGTGACAATAGGATTTGAAAATCATTGTTATTGATCAAGTGTTACATTTCAAATTTACCTGCATCGAGTTTTCTCACAGTTCCTATACCTTTCTACCCGTTAATGGTAGACGAAACGTTACGAGTAAAATCAGTTCACAAAATCGTTTTTCTTTTCAATTCAAAAAGACCCATCCGCAAGAGCGCAATGAAAAATTAATTTTGCGGTACACCGTTCATGATCTCAAACATTAAAGAGATATTAAAACTCTTAAAGAATTTACCTGGAAATATGTAATAATTTCGTTTACGCATGGTAGGAGCATAATGCTTTTTCGAAACATAAGAAGCATAAGCACTGAGGGAAAAATAGTTATTCATGTTTTCAATGTTGAAAATCGGTAAATGCCAAGAGAAATTCTAGGTTACTTTATTTTACTGCACATTTCTGATACCGCATTTTTGTACGATCAATTACCAAAATTTTATCATCAGTTCCGTTAATGTTAACTTTGTCTAAGGCATTCCAATTGATTTTTACGATATAGTTGATAGAACTCCTACAGCTACATATATATTGCACATAGTTTCCTCGTGCTACCATGAATAAGGATGACACCAAAGGATGAAAAGAATGGAAATTTTTAAAAGAGAAATTTCCATTTATCGATTCTTGATGTCTCCCTCTACAAGTGCGGCTATTTTTGTTGCTTGAACTGAATCAGACCGTTGATTTTTCATTGACTGTTTATCACAATCCCATTATTCAATAAGGAATTAATTCCACCCATTAAAAACATAACTAAATTTTATTCAAATAAGGTTGGGGGCTATTTGACGGAATTTTCAGCATGCTAAATAAGCCACAATATTTAAGCAAAAAATGAATGTTTCAAACAAATTTAAACAAGCACCCTTGATGATGCTTCTTTATCAAATTATTCTGGTTGATTGATTGTTTATAAATTGGTTTTAGCCCCTTTTTACAACAACAAAGATGTTCAAAGAGAGGAAGGATGAAGGCACCACTCAGTATGGAGTTAAGGGAACGTGGAATCTATGATCTAAAGGTGTTCCCGCAATGGATCCTGTGTGCATAGAAACAATAAGATAAGAAGGAAGGTTATGAAACAAGATAAAAGTTGATGATGAAAGTTGGAGGCGCTGAAAAACAAGACAGCAGTGAACCTAAAAAAGATGGTTCTTAAGTAAACAAAAAAAATATTATTTAAACAAAAGAGGGACTACCTAACTTTCAGCTCAGGACCTCACATTTTGCCCCTGGGAGCGCTAATTCCCATAGATACAATAGTTATATCCCCCTGAGGGGATTAAGTTATTCTATGCAATGACTTTTAGCTCCTATATATATGACCGCCTCTATTCGGGTTTGAAACCGTTGACAAGCTGAAATTAAGTGGTCCTTATTCATTCTGGACATAACCTGGACAATGACAGCTTTTAGTAACGCTATGGTACTATAAAGCTGTCGATTTGTCTCCTTTTCAACGCAGCTTCATAAGTACTAGTACATATAGGACTTAAATCTGGCGAGTTTGAGAGCCACATGCTGGTCACACGATTGTAAAAATTCTCTGAAAACCATTCTTTGGTTACTATTGCTTTATGAGGTGCCGAGTCTTGCCGAAAAATGTGTGGCATTATATTCGATACTTTATTTATCCAGAGCTTAAGAACCGTGTTAAGAAAATTAAATGTTTTCAGCAGCATTAACCCAAAGACCCTGCGGGAAAATGTAAGGCGGCTTGACATGGCCTTCACGACTCACAAGTCATGTTTGTGGGGCTTTTGACTTGGTTAAGTAACCGCTTTGAACGCATGAGACGGTTTTTCTTTGTCTTTGCGGATACGAATTCACCTTCCCTCATTACACATTACTTGTATGATATGTTCTTATGCGCCACAGTTCTGATAGTCCACTCTGATTCATTGAGTTCTTTAGCAATGGTCCTCATCGACCTTCCGGGGTCCACATCAATAATGTTTTGAACAATCCGTTTCAATTCTAGTGTCCTTATGACATCATCAGAGCGTTTAGAATGATTTCGTCTCTTTGCAATAGAGAAAACATCGCCATCACATCCCTTTAGCTCCAACCGAAGTTTTATGAACAAATGCTCTAGTAATATCTTGAAAGTTGCTGATTTTTAAATCGACATGTTTCACAGTAAAGCAACCATGACTCATGCCTTTTCATTGTTTGAGTTAGTATCTTACTGTGAATAGGTTACCTGAAATAAAGATAATATTTTATATGACTTGACTGTGTAATGAACTAAAACGACATGTCCTCAAATATCCCTCGCTTCCTGTAAAGTAGTGCTAATTATGAGTGTAACCTACAGTATAAGCAATTTAATAAAAAAATGTTTCAATTCATAGAAACTTTGCCTCTTTATTTTTTTAATTAAAACATCATGAAAGATGAATGAAATTAGCTAAAATATTTGAGTCTGAGTCAGTCGTTTGAATTAACATCGTATTCTATTATCCGTAAGTTGAAATTTATGTTCATACTCCTATTGAATGCTCTCGGGTTTAAAAATTCGACAGGCATTTCTAATGGATTATTTTAAGAGCAACTTCATCTTAGAGTGATGTCACACCTAAATGCGTTCACTAATAGCTTCATTTAAGTACAAATTTGTGCAACTTCGCTGCTCAGGTAGGTTTTGTCTAGAAATCAACTTCTCCTAAAAAGCAGCTCTAACTTGAAACATGTACGTGTAGAATGGGGGTTCCCACAATAAATGCTTCAGAATGTCACTGCTTTTGAGTGTTCGAAAAAAAAATTACAGTAGACTTCCATGCGGTATTAAGGACAGTATAAAAATTACTTGAATTACGTGGAACTGACTGGGCTTAGCTCGTCAAATTTTGAACAGCAAGCAGTTGTCCATCAAAATGTTGAATGGACGCGAGGCAGAAGGTTCAGCTAGTTCAAACCTAGTGAAATTATTGGTTTGTTAATTTTGTACGAAGTACGAGTAAGGAACACGTCATGCTCATTTGAAATTCCCCTTGCCCGTATCATATGAATATAAAGTCTCCGATTAAAAAAAATTCTCACTCATTTATGTCCAACTTATTAATACACTTAGCCCTAATAATGAAAAGAATATAATCATGTCTCGGGAGTGCTATACGTTATATATGCTCAGGCGAGTATTTGTTACTTTTTGCAGTTTTCACTTCCTTCGGAATACAGTAGAATGAATACTTCTTCATTAAAATTTATTGGAAAACATGATTGCTAAGACAACATTTTATCACAAGCCAACTTCAAAGGCCATCAAAGATTTACAGTCGGTGAGTTGACTGTGTGAATCATCATTGCGCTCGCTTTTGAATGTACCAATTAAGTCTCCCTAGTGTTATTCAAGCACCATTTACTGCAGAATACCTGAAAGTCTTTTAACATTTTTATTAAATATTTTCAATGAGGCCTTAATCGAACAATAACTAATTGTATTCGGAAAATTTATCGTTGACAAAGAAACAGATGTTCAGCAAGATGCTCATTTTATTTTTTCTGGAAGAGCAAAAGCTAAAATAAATGCAACAAAAAATTAAAATATATTATTGAATACAGATTAAATATGCCATTCAGCTCTAGATAACCCCTCCAAAAATACTCTGAAATGGCAAATGATATGTTCAGCTAACTTTGAGAAATTTGGCGGACTGATAATTAAATGAAATTAAATACAAACGATTACTCTTACTCGACAAAACCTACAAAGCACAGTGAATATTTTTCCTTCGGATGCGTTTTAAATAATTCCAAGCTCAAGCTGTGTAGACACAAACGTTGCTGAAAAATTCAGTCAAGAATTATCGACTGAATTTCACAGTAAATATAGACGAGAACTTCAGAATAAACATTTAGGCCAACTCATCCGAACGTCATCAGGTGCGAGAGCTGCTACAGATAGGACCATATCGTAACAAACATTTTTGCATTGAGATGCACCGTGAATTTAAAGCACGGGAAAGTGTAATTATAAATGTCTTACGAAGGAAAAACTTTCAAAACTTTTCTTACCTGTCCGAAAATTGAAAGATGTACAAACTTGTAACCAACAAAATGTACAAAATCTGTCAATTGTCAACCAACTAAAGAAAATTAAAAATTTGTTTTTTATATGATTCATTTTTCGTTCTTTTCATTTGTTTACCATGCATTCAATCCTGCTAAAGTACTTGACATATTTTTTCGACCAAGAACTTCATTTGAATCTTAGTTCTCCATGAACCTTTTCATTGAACATTTGCTCCAAGTCAAAACACCTGAACCAACATTTCAGTGTTGAAGTACTTCCGCATATAAATGATCTCCATTGGTCGAAGAATCTCTTCAGCAAAAATAGCTCATTTTTTTTCGTCAAACTTAACATCATTTTAAAGAACAGGGCATGTTTCTTTTAGTTTTGCATCATCGTTGCAGGACTGTATCATTTTCCAGCCGCTGATAGTTGTTTGGAAACAGTTGTTTTGTCATTATGTCAAGAGGTTCGCAACTGCAATTTGCTACATTTGCACCTCGTAAAAGTCATAGTTGACAGATGCATTACAGCATAAAATAAATGCACTCGACTTCCCAGAACCATTTTCATAGAAATAATCTGAACGAAAACCAGGCTACGATACGCTCACATTAAATACCAATAATTAAATTCTGGCCAATGTGTATTTTCCAAGAGTTGCGATGACATATTTTAACTAGAACCAATAATAGTCGTCGCATTTAAGTACAAAAAAAATGAAAGTATTCGCTTCATTTTCTTATAAATTGATGAAAATACACTAACTAATCATTAACAGCTATATTTTTGGGCACCAAGTTCATTTCAACTCACTTCTGGGCTAATTATTGATTGATTGATTATAAATTAGTTTTAGCCTACCCTTTACCACAACAAAGATGTTCAAAGAAAAGAAGGATGAAGGCACCATTTAGCATGGAGTTAAGGAAACGTGGAATCTATGCACGAAGGGTGTTCCCGCAAGGGCTCCCGTGCGCATAGAAACAGTAAGGTAAGAAGGAAGGTTATGAAACAAAATAAAACTTGAAGAAGAAAGTCAGAGGTGCTGAATAACAGGACAGCATTTAACCGAAAAAAAGCTCTTTTACAAAATAAAAAACGTTTCACTTCAACAAAAAGAAGGCTTACGTAACTCTCAGCTCAGGACCTCACATTTTCCCCATGGGAGTGCTAATTCCCATTGATAGAATAGTTGTATCCCCTTGAGGGGTTCTGAGCTAATTGTTCATGCTACTTAACATTGCATTTAATCGAAAAATTATCTGACTTGAAATAAAAATGTAAGCTGCACAAAGGTTTTTGAAGTGAACGCATACCCCACTAAAAATCGCCGCAGACAACACCGCAGGTTCACGCGCAGCACAGCGAAAATCCGCTCAGCGCATTTCAGTGCAGCAACATTCGAGCAGCCTGCCACTATCAGGCTGCTCGAATTTTGGCAGGTTGTTTCCTCCCGTAAATTATAAAGAATGACTGCTCATGATTACTCTCCAGTTCTTCTTGAGTTTCTCGCAGAGATAAAAGCAAAGGCCTATCAGGTCGTGAGAAATACTTTTTCTCTGCACAGCTGCGCCAAATGTGAGTGGTTGGTTCAAAGCATTTCAATGAAAAAATACTTGACCATGAATAAGCAATTCGCATTCAGTGTCGAGAGAAGTGAAAAGTAACTCATTAAATTTTGACTAGAGAAGTGACGTAAAAAATGAACGTTTGGATCGATTTTTCATTGGAAGGCAAGGCGGAAGAAAGATGGGTGCGCAAGTGTGCCGGAGCGCAGCGGCAAGTGTCCAGTTGGCGGCAGCGGCGGCGGCGGTCTCTGCGCAGCATAACTGATGATCCATGCAACGAGCTTCTGCTTCGAACAAGATTATCATGTCTTGCCTTGAATAAACATGACCGTAAAATATCAATGATATGAAGTAGCATTTAAATTCGGTGGCATTGATGAGAGTTGACTGACGAAGCTGTCAGGAGCATACCTCGTTTCCTGCGTGTGCGTTCATATGCAAATAGACCCGCCTTTGAAAGAGAATAGAGAATTTAACTTTCATGGTATTCGTGCGATGCATTCATTTCGTGAGAGAGAACACAACATTTCACTGAAAATAAACTATTGAGAGGACTTGACCCTCAGACTTGAAAAATTTAAACGATTCTTGCGTAACAATATTTAACCAAACAATACACGAACAAATAAGTGCTGCATGGACAGTTGAACTTACATCTTATTTAAAAAATATTATTCTTCCTCTTTTTGACCCGGAAGTTATTGAAGTTATCGTTCCTCATTCTGGATTTCTGCAAAGAACAGCGGAAACTGTTGGTGACTCACTATCCGTTGCAAGCCATCAAAAGAGGATAACTTAAGTTTTCTTAACGGAGCACTGGTGAGAGTTCAGTTATGAAGAATTTCTATAGCGCCGTGAAACACCGAGTCTGTCCGTAAAAAACGAATACTTTTGAAACAATTGATTGTTTAAAATTTCGAATTTTACATATCAATGCAGCATAACATCAGATTTTCTCGATAGAAAAGGATCATATCACAGCCATTGTCTACAGAGGCACACATGCAGCGCTCTTACGGACAGTTGTACGATGAGTTATCGATAAATTTAAAGACTCTTTTACGAATGTTCAAAATAAGGTTTTACCAGAGGCTTCCACGTCATCCCTATAACTTTTGAAAAGTATTGTTTCTTTCTACCGTTTCATCAAAATTTTCCCATTATTTTTCAAACAGTTAAGAGTTTACCTATCTGCTATTTTCATATTTATACACCTGAAGAATTTTCAGCGTCATGTTACCCCTGCTTTTAATCAATTCAAATGTTTAAACAGCGAGTATTATATCAATATTCGATTCCTAACTTAAAAATCAAACCCTCATAATTAACTAACCTCTCAAAATCACCCGTGTTACAAAATATGGAATAGCTAAATTAGATTATAAATCAGTTTAAGTCTCTCTAACCACAAAAAAAAACTCCATGGAAATGAAGGAGTAAGATATAATTTTATATGAGGTTTTGAAAATGTGTAATCTATGCACAAAGTATGTTACCACCCGAGATCATAGAACAGTAAGCTGGAAGAAAGTTTATGAAATAAGATAAAAGTTGAAGAAGAAGGTGGTAGATTTAAAAAAACCAGGACAGCAGTGAACCGCAAAAAAGATGGCTGGTACAAAACAGAAAATCATTCTATTTTAACGAAAGAAAAAACTATCTAACCTTCAGGTCGGAAATTCCCATCCTCCTCCTGGGAGTGCTCACTCCCAAGGGAAATATAAAGGCACCTACTTAGAACTGACATTCAACACCTATCTTTTCAAAAATTTAAAACTGAACACCAGTTACTGTATGAGTGTTAGTGAAATAGTGAAGAGTTCCTTCCTTCACGTTCACGTTCGTGATGACCTACGTGAGGGTAAAAACCGAATAGCTGGATAGTGTACATCTTTCTCATTCTGAACTGAACTGAATCAAATTCTACTTCAAAATAAGCTGATCTAACACCTACCTGGAACCTTCTTTTAAAAATTACGAATTTCTGCTGTCATAATGTTAACTCTATACGTGAAAGTGTTCTGCGTTTCTATGCTTGCTTCCCAACTTTATTGAACTGCTCAATTATATGCAAGACTGCGTATAACAAAAGTGTAAATGCTGCAGTCTTCTGTGCATAGTAGCGACGTCAAAACTAAAAAAACGGGGAAACTCCTCTCAGCTTCACCTAGCTGTATACGATGCATGAAAGGTTAGGTTCCACATGTGACAATCTTTATCTTCTGTGCGCCTCAAAAAAAAATTTTCAAAGTGATGAAGCTGACTTGAGCATGGATGACATATTATTGATATGAAAATTAATACGAGTATGGCTGTGAAAGCATCGCACAATGTCAATAACTATATGCTTCTTTAACAGGATCAGGAGTCTTAGTTACATTTTTTCATTCCTCATTAACTGATGAGGTATTTTTCCGTATTTGAACATGAGTATTGTAGTCCCCTTAATACAGAAACAAAGATGCGTTACGTCAATTTCAAAGAAATCAGATGTCCTAAACTAATAATTATTATTCAATGCAGTTAACCAAAAAAGATCAATTTGAAGCAGTTTCTTCAAGTGCGGAACTGTTTTAACACAATTCAAATGAATGAGATATTCAAAAAATCCTTCAGATATGACCCAACCTAAATCATGTGTTATGTGAAATCCTTTCGGGTAAAATTTAAAAGCACAAGTTGGGATGATTTTGAAACACATTCGTCATTTGAGAGCAGACTCGTGGCTACTCATAGCGCAGTGGGCCTGAAAATAATTGTTCAGGCCCTGCGCTTTCGTTTAGCTGGAAATAAAATCCGAACGCAGCCGTTTTTCCTACAAAACTCTATTTATGCCAGCTAGACGTTTTTGACGTTTAGATAGATTTCTAGGAATTAAAAGCAGTGAGATGTCTTGTCTCAATTTACTCTGCGCATAAAGTTAAAGGCAAAATTTAGAAATGAAAATACGACAATCATGAATTTCTACTTAAAATTCACTTGGGAGAGCTTCTAAAGAATTCTCTGAGCTCAACTCATAACATTTCACGTGTGCATCTTTTCCTTGAGTCGGCTGTAACAGACCAGATCATTTACTTAGACTAGAGTGCGACCGCCGAACCACAGCCAAACATCTTAATTGGACTTTCTGGAGTGAGATAACCGACAGTTAAATGGCTCCAAAACACGGCTGTTTAGGAAACAAGGTTGTGGACGCATGAAAAAATTACGCCTTATTTCAGGTTTTCTCTATTCTTCTCGGCCTCACGCTCACATTTTTGCAAACTTCCTACCCGAGCATTCCCAATTGTGCATATTGAAGCGTCAGTCTGCCTCTAAGATACCATTCTCTCATTTTCGGCTTGGTTATTCTGTTTAGAAGACGTTACTCATTTAGTCTCTCCTTACGTTCAAACAGCTTCATCGGTACGATTTACAGTATATCTCATTTGGAAATAAAATGCTGACTTGAATTTTTTTAACGTAGTCTTCTTATCGTGGTACGCATCACAATTGAAATAACATAATTATGAGATTCGAAAACTACCGGCACTTATTAGGCTCTAAATCCCTATAAAAGTCACAGACTTCTTATCACAGACTCTCAGTTGGCGAAAACTTCCTGAGCGGAATAAATTCACTTTTGATAATTCATTTTACAATATACAAAACTGAAACGGCTTGAATAACTAATGAATTCACAGTCAGATCGGTACATTGTACAGAAAAATTATCCAGTGTTACTACGGCCTTCAGCCTGTCAGCCATCATAGCAGAAGTGAGTGTAGCCCTATAATTAATATAGCGGATAAATATTTATCATCCGTTTAGAAATGTTGACAAATGCCTTGAGAAAATAATTAATTTTTTGGTTTCAATTAACCCTAAAATATTTACTCTTACATAACACGCAAGAAAATTACACAACTCGTTACAAGACCCTGCCAACAAACGTCAACGAATACCAAGTGGCTTTCTAGACAATCAAAAACATAATTTTGAGGTTCCGTTTCACTCTTTTACAGAGAAGGCTACAGTACCAACGAGATTACTCATAAGTATTGCCTTTTTTCTGATAACATTGCTGGTTTATCAAGGTGAAGGCATAGACATATGCGTATAAACGTGATTTTTCAAGACTGAAGAATAGGGATGAAAATCGGCTCTCCTCAAGCATGGTGACCAGCTGTCTCGAGTCAAGCGTTCAATAGTGAAGTGCAGCAATGGTAATTGAATCCATGAATTATTACAATCTAGGAACTGGTTGTTCAAAATAATCAAATGGTTAATATTTCTTAATTGAGAAGGAGTTTTTCGAAGAAATGTAAGAGCTCAGCTTTGTTTGGTAGGAAATGCGAACCAGCCAAAATTTTTGCACCTATAGCTACAGCTACGGAGAAAAATGAGTGTTAGATAATTTTGCATATTCAAATTAGTTAGAAAAACGCTATACACGAAGATAACGATTTCAGACATCTACCAAGTCAACCAACTGAAAATTCTTGAACATACAACGAGCAGCACGTATTTCACTAACCTATCCAACTAAGACGATTTTAAATAATTCCAGAAAGATCATTTATGAAACAAGGGCAAAATTTGACTGGTGCTCAAATTATCCTGAAGAAAAATTTGTAAGATTCGTTAATTTAACACGAAGTTTTGATTTTTAATTTCCACATTTCACTCTGTTACGGAACTATCCTCTCTTTTGCGCCAAATTTAACTTTTATCTTTTCAGACAATGAGTTTTTTACCAGTCGTAGCGAACTTGCACGACAGAAAATTAGAATGAAATAACTCGTTAACCATCATCATCATCATCCTTTATTCTCTTTCAAACACTGAGTTCAGTGATACAATGTTAAAGCCTATTCCCTCACTTGTTTTACCTGCAGTTGTCAATGTTACCAAGGAGTTGCGCGACAAGTCGCGCAATACCTATCAATCCCACGATAATATCGAACACAATGAGGATGTACACAATTAAGAAGTTGAAGTTTCTAAAAATTTATTAAAAGGATAGCTCCGAATGGGCCTGCGAGCACGTTGTAATGAAATAACCAAATTTTAAAATTTAAAATGGTTTAACTACAATTCGAAGTAATGGAGAAGAATACGTCATATGTAATTTAATTTCGACCCATTCTTGTACTGAAAATGCTACTCCACGATGTTTTACGGCAGTTGAGCAGATCATCCTGTCGATGTGTAGAGGACGCTGTAGGAAGTATTGTAGCTTGTGTTTCATACACATTTGGTTCATCTTTTGAATTGATTATTGAGACTCTCTTGTGTCAGTAAATCCGACCAAACTCAGTCGCAGCCCGCAACCCATTCAATGGTTCCATGTGAACAAATGAGGAGGATTTAAACCTAGCCGTAAATGAGGGAAAAAACTTTCACTTCATTGTGTAAATAGTACCGTTGAAATGAAATTAATGTTGCTTTTGTTCCACTCATACTATGTACCCAAATTTCATCAGCTCTTAATTTCATCAAAAGCCCAAAGAATATTGACCGCTGGACTGCTACTCAACGGACAAGCAAAAAAAATACTCTCACTGTAAAATAGATGAGCATGCATGCACTCTACAGATAACGTACCTTCTATCGCCGTGTATGGTGAATGCAAAGCAGCGCTCTAAATTGCAGCTGCTGACGGCACCTCGGCAAAGAGTTTGGCCAGGAGATTCAGTGCAGTGTTTGGCATCACGAGTCTATGCCTAAAATCGGTGGAGGACAAAACCTAGATAAGAAATATTGGACGGACGACTTCTCCGTAACATGATTCGCATTACGCGCTCCCGCTAAATGGAAATCAAATCGTCCCGCAGGAGGCTTATGTAAATCTTTTAAATAGTACACGCATAACCGATGTCCATTGTTTCATCTATTGCTACTTGATGGCATCTTTTGTTTCTGTGGCTGCCATTCCCGACATTAAGTCGATCAGTTTATGGCGGGGTCCGTGTCATGTTTGAGATTCAGGTATGGCGGCCGGGCGACGACGGCGGCAACCGCCGGCTGCTCCATCAGGCGCACCAGGAATAGTCACAAGACTGAAAGCTTTCGTCATTATTTATGCATCCACTTTGGGCTAAATGAAAGGACGAGTATCTCTTCGGTTGTTCTTCTCTAGAACGACTGGACGATGAGAGAAACGCTTCAAGTATTCAAAATTTGCTAAGAAAAACTTGAAAGTTTGGAAAATGACTATTTATGCTTGCAGAATCCGCAAAACGATCTCGAGATATAGTACCGGTTCCAAGCATTGACAATTTTTGTTCGAGCTTGAAAATTAAATCACAGAACATGTAGAGATTAAATTAGATGGATAAATATCGAATTTAAGAATATCGTTGACATGAGTGAGGAATAGATAATTTTACAAATATTACAGTCCATGAGAAGTACTGAATACTTATGTAGTTAATAATAACGCGAAACTATTTTTTTAAATGTTTCAATCTTATAATAAAGATTGCTCAAACAGTATTCCTTTTCAGAAATGAAAGCCCTCGTGGTGAGAATCACTCTGGACTGTATAAAGACAACTAAACTGACAAATCGTGAAAAAGGCAATAAACCAACAAACTAAATTCAAATTCCTAAAGATCGTTCAATGTCAAATATAAATACAAGAAGCAACATAAATTTTTCTGCTTATTGTTGCATTTTAATATGTTCAAACATTCTATTGAAAGTTCTTGAGGTAAATGACAATTAATAAAGTAAAATTATTAAAAAATAACGAACGTTTTGTCATCAGATATGAATTCTGTAATGCGAACGCTGGCATGGCAATATAAACTCATAATTTTATGTTCCGGCAGTGCAACCCAGGAGCGTGTCAACGAAAAATTTTTTTAATTCACCAACCGTTGTCTTGTAACACCTAGCAATAATTCAATCATTTTTCACTTTCGATTTAATTCAAAATACACAACTAAAAAAATCAAATTACTGAAGATACATGTATATTATGATTGCGATCGTCGTTTAATATTGTTTTATAGTTTTCCAAGTAAACGCCATAGTAATTTGGGTTACGGACGTGTTTTTCAAACAAGAGGCCTGTACACCAGTTGAAAAAGGTATAAGAACATAAATTATGAATAATTTAGAAATTTTTCGAAATTATTCTCATAATTCACACTAATCCAATAAATTCACAGTGATCCAATAAATTCACAATGATCCAATAATTATTCACAATATCTACACGTTTTCCAATGAATGCTGATTCATAACACTCATCTTATTCTCACTTATGGAAGTGAAATATTCATTATTATATTGGACGTAAGCGACGCACAAGAACATGCAAGAAGATACCGTTACTTCATAAAAAAATCTGTCGAAAATTAAAAAAACAACTCAAAACAACGTAGATGAAAATGTCGAAAATGAACTTGCTAACATTTGACCAATCCTAAGTTTGAAATTTCGTAAATTAAAGTCGGTTAACACTCTCTCGAGCTCTTGATTATGTCACATCTGAAACTTTCGCGCAGAGTGAGTGACTTAGTTTCTTAATAGTCTTACAGTGCTGAGTGCGCCAATTTCATTTACGAATTATTGAAAAATCAGATGAAAAAGAAGAATGGCACGTCTGAGTTCCTCTCAAAATCTAGTTCTTATACTTAAATAATAAAATTCAGCATCAAAATATCGAAGAGCTCACCATAAAGGTTCTGACCAACACTACACTTACAGTATCGTCTATAACGTCTGAAAAACCCCCCATTCATAAAATATCTAACAATAACACATTCTGAAAACAACAGAAAAGAGGAACTGGATGAAAACCAAGCAGTTTCTACAAATAGGTTTATTTACTTTACGTGTACGGTGGTCAAGAGATCTCACAGCACCTCACAGGTGGTACGTCTACTGTCCCTGATAATTAATGACTTTGTGGTGGGGTATTGTGACATTCAGTTCACTACACTTACGCTTCCTAAGATTAACTGTCTTGGCGGTTAGAGTGGATCATTCCCAAGGCAGATTGAGATGTTGTCAGTGATGTGCCGTTCAGATCGCTACTCCTCATTAGTGAAACCTGTTTCTTGAGATTGGAGTACAATTTGCAAGAATGAGATAACACATGTATGGCCTTCAAACGGAATAAGTAAATTTCGAGGAGCGATAACGAGAGCCCTTGACTATCATCACAAAAAACTTCCTGGGCATCTAAAGCATTCCAAACGTTAATTCCCTACATTATGTGGTGAGTTTATTAGCGGTTGAGGACAAAACGCATCAGTTACTCAGAAGCCGACGAAGACGTGTGCTAATAATGACCAACCGCAAAAGTGCCGCGGAGACTAAAACATTGATATCGACGAGCTCGTTGAATGCGACGAATGTCACGTGCGGCTTTGGAATATCTTAAACTAATTAATTCGCAAATCGATCTATAACAAGCGGAAAATTGTTAACAATAGGAAAAAAGTAAGCTAATAACGCTGAGAAAAAAACTGCACGCCACAAATTCACCGAGGAGCTTGTATTACTTTATTTGGAAAGTGGTGAATAGCTTGAAGTAAGCATACACCAGTTCATCGGAAGTGCTTGAATTACCGTGGCCGAGTGGTTAGGAACTCGCCCTACATGAGAAGGTGTCGGTAATTCGAATCCCAGCAGTGCTACCCAGTGTTTCTCCCCGTTGGGAAAAGGGAGAACTCACACACAATTCCCCACTCTACCCAGGTGTCGGAAATGGGTACCGGCTTGACGGGGGGTAACCGTCATTGTGTCTTGGTGTTAGTTATTAAGCATTTGAAAAAACAATGTACAAAATGATATGTATCAGGCTTGATTGGAATAAAGCATCCTTTTTTACTTCAAGAGTGGCTGCAGTGAGCACATTCATAAGAAGGCGGAGGGGCGAGCTCGCAGCTGAGGATGGGCGGCGCGGGCAGCGGCGGTCACGGCGGTACGGCACCGGCCAGCGGGCGGTCAGCTCGAGCATGAAGGTAGCGAGCACACCCGGCCTTGTGTGCGCGGAATTGGAGACAGCGAGTTTATGCCTAAGCGACATGGAGTTCGATACACGTTCTGGTCAAAGTTGTCCGTGTTATTATGATGCAGAATGATCCCTAGATTTACTCATGGCTCAGTGTCCTACTGAAATAATAAATTCAATGGTCCGAATTCATTTTTTCGAAATGAATGAATTCGAAATATCCTATTCTCGCACTATTATTTAATCTCCTTAATGTGTTCCAATTTTCAAGCATTCAAAATCGCTTACATTTATTCACCATTTCATCGTTGACGAATTAAGTTTTGCAGCTGTGAGAATTTCGTATTCATCAGCGCATCGTTACTGCGCGCCGGTTGCAGAGAGCGGGGGACGGCGGAGGCGAGTCCAGCCTGCCCGGCCCGGCCAGTTGAGGCTGCGGCGGCGGATTCATGTATGGCGTGGTGATTATGTGCTCCCCCGCAGCGCGTCCCGCTGGGCCCCCTGCCGCCTTTAGGCGCCCCCCGCGGATCTCCGGGGCCTCCTGGGGTGCCGTGTGGCCAGCGTGAAGGCCCAGTGCCCCATTACCCGACACAGGTGCCCCACGCTCATCAGCCCAGTGGGGCACCGACAACCAATTACCGCCCTGTCACTCACGAGCAGTCACTGGCTCCGTCACCACGCGAACACCACCGTCACTGATCAGTCATGTCCTGGCACAATGTATGTACAAGCGCCTCCACACTGTCTATGGTATCTCACGCACCCTACAGGCGCACGGTCATGTCTGCAGGGCTGGAAGCGATGCTCTCGGCCACCACGTCTCTAGGAGTGTCACCGGGGCAACATCCAGCACACAGGATCAAAATGCCCCCAGCTACCTATACTATTATCATTATTACGTTATCGGTAAAACACGTATTTTTGCGCCAGGACCATAACAGGAAAACATTTGTGGCGCCCTACTTTATGAAGCTGTTATCTGTAACCTGTGGAACGGTACATCTTAAAAACGTCTTCACATTCTACAATCCATTACCACCAGCACATTTCAACACCTACTCATATCAAAAATAAACTGTGAGAACTCTCTCGGGCTTGTTCCACGATATCTAACTCATAACTAGTTTGTCACATGCACATATGAGTCGTGAAATACTTGTATTGCCCAGTCGACACAACTGGATTGCCCAGTCATGGGAACAAAGCTTTCCCATGAAATTTTCTCATCTCTTTCAATAGATCTTGTATCACAACTCATGTTTTGCGTCGCAAGTTGAAAACATTATCGAGCCATGTCTTCCTGAGAAAATTTATACAGTACAATAACCTTCAACTCTAAAATAACTGATGTCAAGTCAGACCCAAAAGCATTGTTTACGAAAGGACTGAAAGCTTGACGTTATTTAACATTGGACAATGCCTGAACCAGAATTAGCAGCCGGAAATTAGCGAACGAAATACAAGATATCTCAGGCTATAAATTTTTATCGAGCAAAAATTATCCAACTCTAGAGCACGCAATAAAACAATGAAGTCGTTGCTCACGCGATGAAAACGTTCAAAAGTCGCCTGGGCCACGTGACAATACCACAGTACGTATTACAAAGAATGAATGTTAACTGATTTTTTAGGAAAATTTGGGGGAATATTAAAGCGTACTTTATAAGGCACTATCAAAAACTGCGTTTCAATGTACGATGTAATTATGATTGCATTAGTAAATCCCCATTCGTATTAACATCAACATTGCGTGATAAAAGGAGCAGATTTTGAGCAGGCTCAAATGTTACCAACAATGCAGGAAAACTGAAGAATACATGTACTGAGCAATTCTGTTAAAATAGATGTACTGGTGATTGTTCGGAAAAATTTATTACAGTCAAAGTGATTCTCTTGTGCTGGGGCATGATTAGTCTCTGACAGTACGGAACTTAAGCCAGAGAACGGCTACTTGGCTCGTTCCTGTTTTCATGTTCTTTTCTATATTATTTGTAAAAGAACGACATCATCTACATTTTTTCCTTGGATGGCCCTCCGTCTTTCCAAACCTCATGAGGCGACCACTCCAGAAAACGTTTCGTTCCACACTCACACTCCACGTTACAATATGGTCACTCGCTTAGCACATCAAAGGTAACTTCAATTGGCTAGAATCAAGTTTATTTCTCGTTTCATTTATTCCATTTACAATCACTGAAACCCAGCTGTGCTTCGGGGGTAACCGCATGAAAAATTGCACTGTGCTCTTGCGCTGCTATGCTCTTTTATGTGTAGCAGTCAGTGTAGTCACTGGAAGTGTCGTCAAATGCGCGACTGGCCTGTCGAAGAAAGGTGTGCGAAGGTATCTATGTATTCAATAAGTGGCCAGTGTAATAATCTCCAAGTAATAATTATCTACATATGTAATTCATACGAATGTAATTCATCGAAAGATTATAACATTTTTAAAAATTTAATCTTGGCGAAATAAAGCTGACCAAAATTCCCTAAAGTTGTTACGGCGAATAGAAATGAAAACGAGCAGTTAACAGATAGCTAATTACAAAGGTAACATGTTCACGACAAGTGCAGCAAATTCGTCAAAAAAATTTAAGTTTCGGAGTGGAGAATTAAAATATATATGAGGATTTAGGATTATAATGCACTTTAGTACATAACTGTTTTATTAGCAAATGAACGTAAAATGCTCCTACTTATGTCACACGAAGACTATGTGAGTGAGATTGGAAGAAATTACCATTTAACAATGATCTAAAAACGTAAAATTTGGCATCAACAGTGCACACTCGCATTCTACTCTAAAACCCCAATCGAGGCTTCATTGATCTTCAGTTCTAATTAAAACGCTACGTAATTTTCATATTTTATACGTAACAGTGTGGAACTTCATTAAATATTTGTTCAAAAACTTCTGATAAAATTTTTATCACAGGTTTATAGTGAGTGCTGTACAAGATGAATAATTAGCAAATGCAATCACAAATTTTCAAAGAATTAAATAAACTCCCATTTTTAAAATAGCAACCTAGCAGTGCAAACACGTAGTACCGCATTTTACATGGTGATCCATAAGATAGAGCGGCTTGCGGATATTTATAAATAGTTTTAATTGAGTGATTTCATTCTGTTCAACGCATTATGTGTACCGCACAAAAGTATTGGCTGCCACTGGAATATGGAGAAAATATGAAAAATTAAGAAAAAATTGATCATTCTTCAAGTTAGTACTATCACCTCTTACAATTCTACTGCAGATCATATCAGTAATACTCATGTAAGTCCCATGAATTGAAAAACGCGGAAAATTTTTCAAGCTAACTACGAGTATATAACTTTTAGCTTTGAGCGAGGAGGATGTAACTCTGGTGAAATGTTTGCTTTACATGCGAGAAGCCCCGGGTTTGATCCCCGACACTTCCACGGATCTTGGAGGAATATGCATATGATTGTTCACCGAATCATATGAAGACGTCAGCGCTGAATAGCTGGCTGACTCAGCGTTAAATGACACAGCGCGTGTTCCTCCAACGTGGCTACAGCGGTTCCGCTTCTTCTACCTGTTAATCAGCCCGAGTGAAGTATAGAAGGATCATGAGCCGAAATCTAAATACGGAATCACGTGTGGCTTTCATGCATTGATCAAATTACGATTTTTAAGCACTGCACTCTTAATAAGTAGAAAAAAATTATAAACACTTTTGAAAATTTTTAGTAAATTTAGTAAGTTAGTATACATGTTCTGCGCGTAAGATTCAGATTTAAATTTCATTATTCCATTAGATTTATACCATTACCATATTTAAAATTAAAATGCAAAAAGTCAAAAATGATCTGATGCAAAAAAATCTGCAGAAAAGGAATGTAAATACGCGCTGTTAAGCCATTCGGATATACAAACTCACTAAAATCATCGTTTCCCATACAACTTGAACACGCAAGTAAGACTTGTTCATGGTGCCAATGCACGTAAGTTGCAAGGCAGCATGATGCTTAGTATTTTATTATTTTCATAATATAATACTTTTCCTTTAACTATCGCAAATAAATAGTACCATCCCACAACGAATGATCCGCTGTAATATAACTTGTTTTTATAGCCCAAGTTTCTGCGTAGGAAATTATTAATACCGTAATCGACTGCACAGAGCAACTTTTGCTTGAATAGTCGGCTTGATAAATTCATCTTTCTATTCTTCCATTACTTTCATGATGTAATACCACGATTGACACAACACTGGTGTTTCAACAGTGAATTTGATACAATTTCCCTTCGTTGTTTTCGCTTTATCGGAAGGTAGTATTTCTGCCATCGCTACTTGGTAAGTACATAGAACCAAAACGTATAAAGATTTAAAGATTGTGAACTTAGTTTTGAAAATACATCACACCAGTATCTTATTCAGCGACATGTTTTGCTTTTTTGCTTTCTTTCCAAATGCATGCGAAGTTAAGTGTAACAGTAGTTTGAATTCAGGCTTTTTACAGTGGGAGAAAACAAACTTTCTCCTTTCTAAAACTCACTAGAGCTGCTTATCCTTACGAGCGCTTCAGACTCGATGCAAATGCCCAATGATGCAGCGAACGCACACTTTCAGGTGTTGGTCTAATTCACGCGCAACTTTGCATGGCTGACGCAGAGCGTCATACTGGATAATCTTTAATCAAATAAATTAATTGACAATAAGAGATTTTTAAGAAAACTCATCAAACTTGTGTTCATTTACGTGCATGAAGATGGTCTTATTCATGAAGTTCTTCATCTGTCCTGAAGAATTGCGTAGCATTCCCTGTATCTAGATGTAGTGTTCTGTAAATAGCTCAGTCTGCCAAGTAGCCTAGATGCTTTAAATTTGGTTCTGAATTTCACAGACGAGTAAACATTCCACTTTTATGATATTAATCAATATAAGATAAATGCTAGAACGAACAGACAGAAAGGGAATGCTATTCATTTGCATCTTAGTGCATTTGTATATTTAGGTTATATTTCACACTAAATTAATTATTTCGAGCAGTTATTAAGTCATCACTTCCATCTACCTGTAATGGCGATTCGAAAAATTTTCCCCTGAAGTCTTGCGTAACAGAAGATTAGATTAGATTATTAGTTAGTTTAAGCCTTCCTATCCTCAACAAATGAGATCCAAAGAGAGGAAGGAAGAAAGCACCATTTAGTATGGAGTTAAGGAAACGTGGAATCTATGCAGAAAGTGCATAGAAACAGTAAGATGAGAAAGAAGTTCATGAAACAAGATCAAAGTTGAAGAAGAAAGTAGAAGGTGTTGAAAAAACAGGACAGCAGTGAACCGAAAAAAAGTTGGCCCGTAACAAAACAAAAACCTATGTTATTTCAACTAAAAGAAAGCCTACCTATAACCTTTAGCTCGGGCACTCACATTGTTGCGTAACAGAAAAAAAAATTATCCTGATTTCAAAAAAAGTGCATAATCACTGTTTGTTCCACATATCTCTACATGGTGGTATGTTCTTTTCTAAGCAAACAGCTAGTAAGTGTGGTGCGTGTATACATCCTTCAAAACTTGAAATTCATTTCAAACGTACTGCTAATTTTACCTTCCGTGCATTTTCAGAGGCTCAGGTAAAATGCATCGCATCACTATAGCACATTGTCTAGCTCGGTTGTTTAAACATATAGTCAAGGAATCATTTAAAAGAATTGTGAGCTAAGCATCATGTAAAATTTTAGATGGAAAGGTATAGAAATCTTTTGAGAGGAAATGGGCTTTTCTAATTTTGTAATACTAAATGCAAAAACTTTATTCCAAGTTTCGAAATGCCCCTCATTCGTATAAGTACAGATCTGTACATTCCGGCTGCAGCTAGCAAATTGGAGACCTTACGTTGATCATCTCTCGTTTTTTTTATAAGTTTCTTTAGCTCGTCAGCAGTCGAGGGAACCCAATGATGGACAAAAGATTCCATCTTTCCCAAAAACCAGTAGTCGAGTAGGCTGAGGTCGGGGCCATTAGCGGGCTTAAAGGATGGTTCGATTGGCGAGCGGACACTAGGAACAGAGTTCGGAATATTTGTTGGACCAGTGAGTAGGAGCATCATTCGGCGATCGTAGTACTTCTAAAAATTTGTCCCTGCTCTGACAGCTGCTCACAAGGTTTTCTTGAGAGATTAAGGTACTTCTTAAAGTTTACAGATGAGCTATACCACATGATTGAAACACTGGACAGTTCACGTCAAAACTGCCTTTGACATTACCTTTTCGCAATCTTGAATTATCTATGGGTCAACAACTGCCACAGTCTTCAGTTATAAAAAACAATTGCATAAGTAAAATATTATGAATTAATTTTTTTACTATTGAAACTCCATCTGACATTGGTTGAAACATAATAAACACCCACACCCAGCATGCGAAGAGCTGCAGTACAAATGTATAAGCAGGTGAAGCATCTTATAAGGCAGTACTAAACCTTTTTATGCGATTTTGACAAAAATTAATTGTAATTTAGTTTAAATTCAAGTAGAGCTGCTAAAGAATCAATTTAGAGAATATACTTCTGTTATTCACAATAAAGTGAAATGTTTATGAAATTTTAGAATAGAGTTTTCATCAGCCACGGTCATGTTGTTAACTCTTCGAACTATCCAGCCCAAGTCAGAGAGATTCTCGGACAATAAAAAAACATTCAATGTAAAAAATATCATAAAAAATCCACATTAGTATTGTTCGTAGACCAGCAATCAAACAAAACTATAGTTCCTTGAACAATGCTTAGCTTTCCCTTTTTTCGAAGTTGATTCTTCCTGAAGAGATGTGAGTGCTTGCAGGTAAATCTTTTCTCCTTTCATAAGATCATGAAGAGGGAATTTACTAATAAGGACAGAGTACATTGCACCCAACATACAAAACTAACTCACATTGATTGCGAGACTCGTGTATCAATTATTGTCTAGCAAAGCAGATGTGAGCTCCACAAGACTTTTCGAGCTTATGCGTCGCCGTTTTTTATTATAGGTACATTTTTTCTGTCTTATTTTCTCTCGGTGATTGAACGAGGTTGACAAAATGCAGAGCAGGACGAATGAACTGCTGCGCCGCGGTCGTTTGAGGCGGTCGCTCAAGATACCGGGCCCAGATACCTCACCGTATCTCTACACTCAATAAAAGGTTCTGTGTTAGTTATCTAATTCGGTGCCAAGCACTACGAAGCATTGTCCACATTGAGGCGGGGGAAAAGGACACTCCTTAAGACAGATAACCTGAAGTCGTTCGGAGCGAGGCTTAATGCTCCCTAAAAATTGTATCGGACTTAGATACTTTTTTATAGTTAAACTTAAGAGGTTTCTTGGTATGTTTTATTAGGACAGTTTTGGTCGTTATCTGAGAAGTCGCATGTTTTGGTTGCTTTATAGCGTCGCTGGAAGGCAATAAAGCCTGCGCTAAGCATCACGGCGCCCGGCCGGCTTGGCTCATCTGCTTGCTTTACGAAGCCCTCCAATGAAGTTTACGACTGCGTGCCTTAACTAGCAAACCCCTGTCCCGGCCACTCGAGTGCCGCTAATGTTGGCCCTCACGTCTGTATTGCGCGCCTGTATACGGTCCTCCCATCTAGGCTCACGTCTGCCTATGATCCACCGTTGTCCAGCTCCGCCACTGCTCACTGCTGCCTCGACCTGTTGCTCTATTTGTGTTGCAGTCTTTCTCCCATGAATATTGTGTTTTAATCCCCTACGACCTACTTTTACTTTCATGGTGCGTAAATATAGTTGTAGAATTTTTCTCCTTTTGAATATAAATTATTCAATAACAATGAAATTGATACACAATTTGCTAATTAGTTCGATTTTAAAATATTTTTTATTATTGAAATGCTGTCTTGTTTTTCAGAAGATAAGTTGCACATGGTGAAAGAGGAACATCGCTATAATGTAGAACAGGGAACACGACGTAGTTTCAACACAATTTTTTCATGCAATATTGCAAATCCCTGTAGTTAACTCTGTATTGAAGCTTAACAAATTTTTTTTTGTTATAATAATTGAGCTAGCATAAGAATGCGACCGCTGTGAGATTCGCGAGCTATGCAATCGTTCGTTGTCCGAGATGGTGCAACAAAACAATGTGCAGTCTCGCTCATCAGTGTACGTATATGGCGCGGCCATTCAACGCAGGTCATGCTCGTGCATCAAAATATGACCCTAACTGAGAAAAGATCACTCATTCAGGAAGCAATACTTCTGCAATACATGAACGAAACTGCTTCTCTTCCCGGAAATAGACAATGATATTAATGCAATGTTTACGCTGTTTTTTCCTGACTACAAAATAAACATTCTTTATTGTACTTTGTGGTCATAGAATGTAAATCTACTCTCTTGTAATTCAGGACAATTCAAGGAATGAATCGAGAGAAAATTCTATCAGCAAAAACATTAATCAGCATCACTGTTTCTGAACTTGAGTCTATAGGCCTCTAAACTGGTAAGCACAAAGTAATTAAATGAATGATCAAACCCCTAAGTTTAATTTGTGAATGAGTAAATGGGAATGAAGTCAGCAAAATATAGAGATGAGTAAAAAGCATGTGAGTATTTGTCGACATAACATCAGATTTTACACGTCCTCATAGTTTACTAAATATTGAGTTGGTGCTTTAAGAACAAAGCTATTCTGCGAACTACTGAAACGTTTATAAATTTGTGTTGCAAAAAATAGGCAAACAAGCTGATACAATATCCACATTCTTACAAAAAAATTATCGCATCACTCGATTGCAACTTATCCTGAAGAGATTTAGATGAATTGTTTTGTCTGAGTCAAGGCATGTTAAGCCTCTGCAACATTATTCCATTTATGTGGAACTGTTATTCATTCTCCAGTATTAGAGCAATAAATGTTCGTAACTAAAAATTTTGCCACTCCTCATACATTGTTTTTGGTTCTACACTTCACATGCAGCATTTATACATGGGTCGTGATTTTTATGAACACAATCCTTTTCCGTCTAAAATTAATCATGTGTTCACAGTACGGTATGGAATAATAATGCCAGGTTACAAACTGATTCCTTGTATATTCTAGCAGGAGACCAGAAATTTTCATTTTTAGTGTCTTTTGAAATCAATGGCTGAAATTTATCCCTGCACTAGAAGTTTCCGGCAGACCCTAAAAATTTCGCATGACAGGATAGCTGTGAAGGCCAGGAAAGATAAAGCCATGTTTGAACTCTGGATTATAGTGGAGGCTCAGATAACAAACCTGCATTAGCTGGCTCTTATCGAAGACTCGAGGTTCTGCAACGTATGCTGGACAAAGTTCCACGAAGAAATCTCCTCAGGCGTCATTCCACGGGAGGTCACGCTTACCTCATCTTTGTCGTGTCGTCTACACTGAGCGTTACAGAGGATGTTAACAGCAATTACCCCATACTGCAGTGTTGAAGTCTTTTTGGGGTTCGAATTTGAATGCTATGGATCAGCGCATCGTCATAAACGAGAGATGCATTCTAAGCAACACATAATGTTGTTTCTGCGGCCATAATCTCCTGTTCGAAAAATGTAGACTCTTTATTACTAATGTTATTGAAAATAAACGGTTTTCATTTTTTCTCAGGTAGAGAATATTTCAGAGAATATTTCCACGTCTTCATCAGATTAGAATTGATTAGATTAGATTATACGAGTATGTTAGTTCAAGCCTCCCTAACCATAACAAAGGCGTCCCAAAGAGAGAAAGAATGAAGGTACCATTTAGTTTGGAGTTACGGAAACGCGGAGTCAATGCACAAGGTGCATGGAAACAGTAAGTTGAAGAAGAAAGTAGTAAATGCTGAAGATAAAACAGCTGTAAGCCGGAGAAAAGATGGTCTGTAACAAAGCCAAAAACTTTCGCTATTTCAACAACAAAAAAAGGCCCACCTAACTCTTAATTTGGGACGTTACATTTTCTCCCCGTTAAAAAGTTTTTAAATTTCTGAATTAGTGATTTTTCAATTGATAAAGAAATAAGTGACAGCAATTGTGAAATACTTTCATCGAAATGCATATTTTACTATCACTGACTTTCAATCCAGCTACGACAAAAACAATTTAGTTGAGGAAAATTTCCGGCAATTTTCAGGTGACCAATGTAAATGTAGGATAAAAATTTTATTTTCAGGGATCAATATCTACCGACAATTATTGATCCTTGAAAATTAAAAGCTTCTCTTGCCGGAAAATTCTTTTGCAACTGAATTGTTTACGTCGTAGCTGCCATGTACAAGTCAGTAGTATTTCACTCGGGTGAATATACAAAGTATCCTTCCATGTCCTGTGACTTAACAATTCTCTTGCATTCCCATTTATAAACTAGTCAAATATTTAGTAGTCGATTTTTAAGTGAAAATGAAAAAAATTCAAAATATTTCTGCATCCTCCTCATATATGCACCAGCCCGACGTGTACTGTACGTGCTGACATCTATATAGCCTAAAGATGGGCTGCCTTTGGTCAGTAGATGGAGCGAAAATGCGAAATGGAAAAACATTTCGTACAAAGTTTGCTCGAAAAAATATTTACCACAGGCCAGAAAAAACACATTCTTTGTAAATAAAAGCACAAATCTGGAATTTAAGAAATCCATTAAAACTAGGATCACATTCAGAGAAAGGAATTCGTTTGAGGTTATCGTTAGAGATAGGCTACTCTTTTCCGATAATCATCTCGTTAGAAGACTCGTAAGAAACTTATGCATGGAATTCACGAGCAAAACAGACGAACGGAAGCTGTAAATCTCGAGTTCTACAGGCATCGACATGATACATCACGGAAATATGTAGCTCGCCAAATTCTGAAGCCGACGCAATTGAGAGCAGTTATTTTTCGCTTGCAAATGAGCACAGTGAGTTAAGATGTGTTGTTGAACGAGACGTAGTAGTGGGAAGTAATGGCTAACGGTACTGCGATACTTCTTTTGGCAGACACGACCGGCAGGAGTCTCTTTTGTGCATGCACCGATAACGACAAACTCTTGAATGTGTTCATTATTTAACCGAACGAAAACACACTGTACTTTTATTTTTAAGGTAGAATCAATTTCGGTTTAAGTGTTGCAGCATTCTTTTTTCCGACCTAATGGGCCCAACACATACATTTCCTACACGAAAAAAAACTTGCAGTTCAACTTTCCCAGTTCTTCCCTAGGAAAAGACAATCATCATTGCGTAAAATTATGTCTTCGCGTAATGATGGTTCATCAATTTTCCGCGCATATTGATTTTTTTGGGGTCTAAGATCATTTTACAACTTCCTGGTACAATGCAACGCCTATATATGAGTGTGAATGTCGGAGAACAATTTACAGCAGAGCCATCAAAACTTTACCGGATATTAACTTTCATCTGCACGAGCTCGTTTGTCAATTTGAAATACACGCAGATGTTGCCAGGGGATCGTTCAGTCATGAGGACAATGCTCCGCATGAATATTTACGAAAATTTTAAAACATCGCAACATTTGTTAAGAAAGTTTTTCAGTGGCCTTAATCAAAAAAGAATCATTCAACGCTCTGGCTGCCTGCCTCTCTCTACGCAAGCCGAAAGGCCTCTAGGATACCCATGTGCGAGAAATACCACCATAGATCAACTACTACTGGGTGAACTGCCTGGGGGAATTGTCACTGGATAACTGCAACTGAGAGAACTATCAATGAGTGGACTATCGCAGGGAGCCAATTCCAGAAAAAAACCCGCAGGAAAAAGTCACTGTTGGAGTATTGTCTCATAAAAATACATCTTATTGAGGATATCATGTTCATGGCTTGAAGATTACTGCTAGCAATTTCTGACTAGACCTAGCCTAACGAAACCTATAACCCAACCAATCCTAATATAATAAAATCCTCTCCATGGTAATATATCAAAGTATTGCCGTGGTGACACAGCTCAGGTCTTGTAAACATCATCACAAGTATAATATAAAAACTGCAGCGAGGCCTCGACAGTAAAGCAACTGGAAAGCTCTCCGTTCGCAAGTACAACACACGGCACAGTACGAGTATCGCGCTCTCTTAAAACCACTACCGTAAGATGTGAAAGGAAAATGACAGCGCACCTCATGTTTATTACCACCAACACCTCGCACACTATATTATTGAGCTGTCCGTGGCTGCACAAGCTAGTCGTGACAACAAAGAATTGGCTCTCATCAGTGCGCATGGTTATGCAGAAGAATTGCTCATCACATCAAAGAGAAATGCAAATAATCAAGTAATCAATTGGAACAGTGCATTGCGAATGTTCGTCATTACTCACCTCAGTAAAGAAATACAAGTGCGCGTTGCTTTAAAATGTGGCTGAGAAAGTCAATCGATACAATGAACCCTTGTAAACCGACTGAGCGTGTTGCAGTCATAATTTCCACTAATTTATTTCACAGTATCACAATGAAAATTTGGCAAAACAGTGATCTTATAGTAAGCAAGAACGCGCAACAACAATTACGCTGCTAAATGCGACAAGTCATTCAAAAACACTCAAATGCGAAAACACTACTGAAATAACCCCAATACAGCAATATACTGAAATAATTTACAAAAGCTAGAGCTAAAGCTGCTCATGTTTCGATGCTCCTGCAAGTGCGCCTTCACAAATCAACATGAAGCAGCACTCGTCATCGCTCCAGCGCCGCCTCAATAGCCACTACGCTTCATTTGTTGTAAATAAGGGAGCAGAGCTAGACGCCTGGGACACGACGCGTCATCAGTCCATAGGTTTAGATAAATGTTCCATGCGGCGAGGCAATAGTTCTCCGCTATGCTCGGTGGCAGTCGATGAGAGCGACCTTTAAGCGATTGACACTCTCATTACGAAGACAATGAAGAAAAGCGTCGACGTGATGCTAGTTAACTTTGCTTCAGTGCGTCACGTTTGCGGCGACCTAGAATGCAGTCGCGCACACTCCGTGTACATTGCATACAGTCTACATGCACTGTGCGTATTTCTTGTGCTAATCAAAGATCGAGAGGTGGACCGTGAAACGAGCCGTAATCATCGTGGTGTCGTCGTCTGGAGGCGGTAAAATTTATCGTTCCAGTATAATTCGTGTACACGGACCGGATCATTGTTAGACGTGAGCCGATATGAGTCCTGTAACTCTCGTGGGAGAGTTTAACGTCACCATGAAATGTTCTGACAAGCACGTCGTGATAACCTATCAAGTTCTTATACACGTTCAGAACAGGCGTTGAAACATACATGTTTTACGAAAGAAAAATGTTTTAAATGTATAAGATACTCTTTTTCTGAAATGTATAAGCCTACCCACCGTAATAAATAACAAAATTAGAATAACCATCACAAATTGGAGTAGCGTAAATCGTCAGGATTGGAGCTAGTAGTATGACCTAATTAGCGCAGGAACGACCATCAACGCAACGACTCCTCACCTGTTGGCGGAGGCAGTTTTTACGCCGGGCTGCGAGGCGGTTTTTGCTCGGTGGCGGTAATTAAACGAAGCGAATTTTTCATGGCAACGTGTCTTTTTGTCAGTACTGCATGCACGTGCTAGACGGCGAGTGGATCTTAATTATATCAATTAGATTTTATCAAGAAAGAACACGAAGCTATTTGTCAGTGCTAATGACTTCAATTGTCGATCAAAAATTTTTACGGGAAGTTAGCTGTCAGCAGACCTAGACATAGAATTAACAACCCCGAGTGGGACTTGAAGGCTGGCGCAAAAGTGATCATCTACTGAAAATAGCAAGAATATCAGAGCGCAATTTACTGCTCTGTACCAACTTCAAGTGATCGATTGCTATACATACTGGAATTGATGGAATTTGAGATTTAAGTATTTTATTATACATTTTTGAGCTAAAGGCATAAACGCTAAGTATCATAGAAGAAATATTACTGAACTTTTCTGTGTTCATGATAAATTGTAAACATAGTTTTGTGACGAGAATTTTGAGTCCTTGATAATTCTAAATAGTTCAATATCCATATCTGCATGACGATCTCACATTTGCTGAGTATTTCTTTGATTTAACATGGAAGGCTCAAACACTCACCATTCTAGACTGATCGATGGACCTTGGAATGATCTCATAAACTGGAGATCAAGAGTGTCAAGACAGAAACTGCATGCTCATTTCACGCTAGAAGCGCGTCTTGGCGTCACCATAGCTTCAATTGAATCACTCTACACTCGTAATGTTGAGATCAAATTGCAAGGTCAAGTCTCGTAACTCAGACTCTAATAATAACGGGTTCATAAATCCCAAGCATTATGGTCTTTCTAACAAAATGGATCAGTGTTGAAAATGGATGTTACGCGTCCCGTTACAAAACTGCAATACAAATTTATTTAAATTCTTCCATACCAAAATGATTTTTCCCGAAGATTGAGCCGTACTTTGACCATTTCAATTAAGTTATTTGGTAATCAATGAAGAGAGATGTACGGGTTAAAGACAGAGTGGGTATTGTAAAAACATTTGAACGGACGACAATTGTACTCCACAGTTATTCATTTGCAACAGAAAGTGACTTGGAAAATAATGCATCTGGTTTGGGGTGGAACTTGAACTCTTTTCAAGATTTGGTCACAGATCCGTTATTGTAACACTAAAATAAACAATGCACACCTGAAAAACTAAATCAGTAATCTCAAGTTTTCCTCTCAACAGGGAGTCGGAAAACTCACGATATGCTACGTAGTCCGTAATAAATGAAGAGCTTGTGTTCCAACAAGAGACACAGCAAGGGCCGCGTGGCTCGAACTATAATATGCGTATGTGGCGCTACAGATATTATCATTGAAACATTTTTACAATATAGCAAGTATAATTATAACTTTTCAATGAAAAATTGAAAGCACAGTCTTCAAATGCTCTGGAATATTTACAGTACATGATTATTAATTCACTGCTCCCTTTTCGTTTCGTGAAATTTACATTAAATGAAAACTTCTTTGCAATTCATACTACGAACAGATTAAGCCCTTTGTACACATACTTATGCACCATAAACTAGAACAAGGCGCCTGCAGCGCGTGAATTTTTAACAGATTCTATTTAACGAACTGTGATAATACTTCTAATTCAGTGACAGCAGATCGAGTGCACCACCGCATGAAAACAAGCCTCATTTAAACATTCTTTCTGCAGTTCATAATAGCAACAACGAATATTTCAGAGTCTCTAGATCTTCACGGTCCGAAATTAAAATCTCAGTTAAGTAGAGTCTTTACTTATTGATTTGATTCATTTGTTTCAACTTTAAATTCAAGCTCTATTTAGAGACTCATGGGTCCGGTGGTACGAGTAGGTTCATTTTGATGCAAATCATTTCGTTTTCTTCGCACATGAAGGAACAATTCAAATTACCAATTCATTTTCAATTCAACGATGAACCAACATTGGAACATGTTTTTAAAAAATTATTTCAGGAATCAGTCTGCATATCTGTAAAGTCATATCGTGCTGAATGCCTCTGAACCATCATGTTAAAAACTCTGCGCGGAGTGCAAAGGGTAAAACCTTGAACTGGTCTAATTATCTTGTCAGTAATCAATTCAACTAAAAGAACAATAAGCAGTGCTCACTCATCCATAATTTGCATAATCACTGGAAAATCAACGCAGATGCATGTCTTTAGTTCGCAGGAAGCAAATGACTATTACGTTTAAAAATCGTCGACTCCTCCCAATCGTTTCCAGTAACACCATGCATTAAATACATGGTAGTATTAAGTCCAAGCCATAATTGAGAATAAAATCAATCTTGAAAATGAGATAGAGTAATGAACTTCTCGGACACGTCCGAGTAAAAACCGAATTGTTGAAGATTCCAGCATGCCTCATCAGATAAGAAGAGCCACAAGGAAAACAGGACGTCAGCACACACAAAAAATCCACGACTAAATCATGCCAGCCAACGTCCCAGAGAAGCGAAGGCTAAAAGCTCTGAAAGTATAGTTTACTATTTAACGATCGTGACATTAATCTACGGTTGATTGCCGCTTCACCCGAGCTGCAGTCTTCGATGAGCTAAGAATAGTTTATCGTGGCACAGCCGTCTGTCAGACGTCACGTCTAGTCACAACATTAGCGACGGCGCAGCCAGCGTCCTCGTGGGGCAAACTCCGCAATATTCCGGCACAATGAGAGCACAATGCGCCAGATAGCGGCGGCTGCTCCCGCTCTTCACGGGGCGAGCGTCATGTTTGACGTGGGCCACATGCGCGCGCCCGCAGATCGTGGGTAGAATATTTGATCGATCGACTGCATACTTCTAAATGAGTGACTTCTAACTTGCAGCTCGGTATATAGCGGAGCATGAATTGGAATTCATGGGAGGAAATTACGATTCAGACCAACTGCTTCCTCAAACATACGCAAGTTATCGAAGTCGCATTTGAGTTTATGATCCCTGATTTTTGTTACAAGTAGCCTCAGAATTAATTACAAGTAGCCTCAAAATATATATGTAAATTTCTCCCACAGATTCAAATTTGCATTACAGTGAACGGTCCTCGTAAGAACCAACTTCATTCATGTAAAAAAATAACGTAGAGTAACTTCTGGTAAGCGTTTGTATTATTGTACTTAAATCTGAGTATCTGGGTAAGTAAAAAAACAAGAAATATTAAATGAAAAAACAAAAGCTGAAGTAAAACCAAGTTTGGCAAGTAAGATCAGGGACAAGTTGTATGAACATTTCTTAAAATTAGTTAAAGAAAATGAAAAATACCTGCGGCCGCGATGACACCAAAAACTGTTCCATCATTGCAGTTGTTCTAAATTACCTGGATGTACGATCAAACATAACTGCCAAAAATCCTCGCTAAATAAAAGTTTCCTGATCTGACGTGAGTAGTGACTAACGAAAGTGCGAACAAAGTCCTTGGACTGATAAAATAGGGAACGTGTTTTATTTCAATAAAAGAAACACAATTATTGTTGCACGGTGTGACAAAATATTTTTCAATATACCTTTCCGCAGCTCGAATTACAAGCTCAATTCTGCTTCAAAAACTCTCTTTCTCACTACATTCCGACGCATTCCCTAAAGCATTTTTTCCCTTAATTTTTGATGGAGTGCTTCACAGCTTCAGTTACTGCGCGAGAAGAGGCACAATTCCGAGACTATTAAAAATAGCGAAAAATTTCATTGGGTTGAAATTATTCTAAAAGGGGAGCACATTTCTTTGTCATAAAACTTAGCGAAATGATCACGACGCCACTGTTGTGTCTTGCTTGATATGTGAGAGAGAGAGAACTATTGTGTTGGAAAAGGGTAACGTATGTATTTTCTAAGTGTGGATCAACATCCTATACTGTAAAAGTGAAAATTGTTTGGTGTTAGAATTTATACCCTATTTTGCATCTTAATTATAGAAATGACAGGAAATTTCAGTATTTTCAAACTTTAACTCAAACAATGACTAAGGCGTGTGGTCCTCGGAGTCAAGAATTCTGCAACGGACTATCCCAGTGATGTAGTTCTGGCAGTGAGCTTCATCCCATAGCAACAAGTTTCTCTTTTGAAAATACAATGAAATCTGTGAGTAAACCCTTCTTCTAGTTTTTCAACAGAACCTAGGCTCTAGCGTTTATCACTAAGTATTAATGAGAAACAATGTTTCTTATGAGTTTTTTCTAAAACCAATTCTTTGAGTAACCTTCGCATTGACCTCTGTGTATTTAGTTTCACTCTAACGCTAATGACTTTGATAACCTTGGAGGTACGAGAGGCTCGAGAGCGAACACTACGAGGACGATCTTCGGTACTTCCCAGAGTATGATGAGCCGTAAATTCTAGCGCCTTCAGTAACTTCACAAACCCTGCTTTCAACTTACCCACATAATATATGTACAGTAGGTCATAATGACGCACGTTCATTACTCACTTGCTAAATTTTGCCAGTTTTGGTAATCAGTACCGGTGATGAATGTGGCAGACTAAAAATTTCTCAGTATTTTTTACCATTTGTAAGCCATTCATCTGAAAAAATGGGGTTAATGATATCCTAAATTGGTTGAATATCAGACAAGGAACTTGATCCGTACCAAATGCATAAGTAAGAGCAGCCACAGATGCACTCCAGCACCATTGCAACTGCATTTAAACAAGCTCCATGCAGGGTAGTGGCCTATCATATTTTAGTTGCGAAAGTACAAATGAAATAACAAGGGGAAGTTATTTTTGCGCCATTTCCATACCGCTATAAGCGACCTCAGTTATACAAGTTCCTCCGAACAAGAACAGTTACGTTGAAAACCGTACTGGAAATGTTGCGAAAGGATTCGCAGCGATGTCGTTGCCACTGCACTTGATTACATGTTACTATTTTGTGTTACCTTCATTTGACGTCTTTTACTCTAATCTGGAGGGCTTGAGCAAATTATGATTTCTCAGTAACTTCTATCGTAGCATTTCAATGTGAGTAGGAAGAAGAAAGAACTCTCATGAGCACAATCAGTTATCAAAAATTCCAGGCAATAATCCAGGCTCATTAATATCGTCCATAGCCGTAAAAGGAGGCCAATAAATCAGCTAGTGGGTACCAGTGAACGTCTGCATACTCGTACTTCGGTCTCAGGGTGTTGAGGCCTGTCGTTTGTGGTGCGTTGTACTTTCAACGACACATAATGATGCGCACTGGAATAAAAGTTCTAACGTAATATCTTTATTTTTGGTGGTCTGGAACACCGTTAGAGCACTAGTAAGACATGAATGAAAGAAAAGTTCCACCCGAGTGTCTGTAAACTTTGATCAATGAAAGTAACGAAATCTTCATATTTAATTAAATTAGTAACCGCAGTAACACAATGAAAAAATTAAGTATATATGACAAAATAGCATACAAGCATGAGAACTTACACATGAAAAGAGGATAGCAAATGGGGCTTTAGGCTAACTACTGAGATTCTCAAAAAGAGTACAAATTCGCCCACCAGTTAAAAATAATGAATGGTTAGAAATCTTGTTCGTACACTTGAGAAAAATTTAATACAACCCTTTCAGAAAATTTGACTTCCCCTGGACTGCAGGTCGGTTATCAAAAAATAAAATCGAAATTCAGTGGAAGCTTTATTTTTTATCAGCGAACAATGAACGAAATAATTTTTCGTGCTGGGTAATTAAAATTTTCCAGCGCCTGCAAAATTCAGAACTAAATACTACAGGCACAACCTTGCGTTGCTTATTTGACTATTTTCCAGCTGGCTTGAGCGATTACGATTCGTACCACACAAAGAAGAGCTATGGTACATCTTTGTTGGTCAACAGCATACGATTTATATTTCTGGGAGATAAATAATGATACCGAAATCATTAACTAAACTATAAGCACAATTCATAGCTGCAATTGCACTGATGTGTAGATTGAGGCAGCAACATATAGGTGAAATATGAGAAAAGGGAGTGTCGAGGCCGGCTCATCCTGGCTGGGAGTGACCAGAGCTGTCACGCGTCCCGACAGCCGAACTGCACCAGCGCGCTCTGCCTGCCTCCCCCCACTATCTCATGCAAAGAAAGAAAAATGAATCAACATTCAATTTATTATAGTCTCACTAATTTATCAAGTTTTCGTTACGTATAGAGAGCACCACCACTAAACTTTTTCAGAGCTATCCGTGAGTGGGAAGCACTCACGCTTTTGAAAATATATCTATTCCCCTCAGGCTGTCAGCTACATACTTCTGCCCTCGTCAAGACATTTATTGCGAGCACTTTAACTCATAGAGTTTACTAAGGGAGATACTGATATAACGCGGTGAGTACCTTAAGTACCTTAATTAGTACCTTAATTTCCTTTACCTTAACGGAAAACTGCGCTCATGCCGCTACTGGCTTATCGATACTGTTTTCATTTATAATTTGTCCCGATAGAAATAACATTGTCAAAATAGTGGTCATATGCTAACAAAAACGTTTGTTCTCATGAAATGATAACAAGAGTTGATCGCATCAAAGTTATTCAATACACGTCTCTCCTTCGATCTAAGGAGAACGTCACATATGTCGCCAAATTTGAGCCAGGGTTTTCAATCGGGGATGAGGAATGGACATCATTCCTCCGTTAGAATTAGTCTCTTTTCCGGCCGGTTTAAAATCGAGTGAAATGTCTAAGATAATGCAAAAATATTTCACTCAGTCAATTTTAAGTAATGAAATGATTTTTCAATCTAAGTAAAATAAGTAACGAGAAATATTTCGATAAACTGAACTGATGGATTGTTTCAAGCAATGATTTGATGAAGGTTTTACTCTTTAACTAAAATTATTGCAAATATTTGTCAGCATGCAGAATGTCTGCAACGCCCGCCGTGAGAATATAAGAATTGGAGTTCATGTCTAGGTTTCAGACCCACTCAATCTACGCATTCATAGGAAATTCATGAGTTAAATTTTGCTAAATTTATTTCAGGAAGAAGGAGCAGTCTTAAATAATCCGTGCTATTTCCTAATTTTCCCCTTTTGCAGAAATAGGTTAAATAAGGCAGACTACACCAATATAACCCGATTCACAAAGCAAGATGGTTGGCTTGTATGACCCCTGTTACGGTATGTTTACCAACTTGCACCTTTATATTGAGACATTTTCAAAAACCATGGCAAGGTTGTAAAACAATGTACGTTTCAACTCTATAGAAAATTAACTTTTTCTTTCTTTCTTTTTCCCCTTTTGAGACAACACGGATAAGACTTACCAAAATTATGTAGAAAGAAGCAATGCCACTTGATGTTCAATGAATTTTTAAATCCTGTTTATTCTATCACTTTCTAAGTATCATACGATACAAGACCATTAGGGAAATGAAATTTTAATAGAGGTTCTTATGTAACATTTGATTGAAAAAGTTGGTCCAGCCAACGAAAAGAAAAGTATATTCTAACTAATAACACGTTACTCCAAACTGGTATACAAAAAATAATACTAGCACTAGGAAAAAATGTGTGAGATTTTTTAAATATATTGTTGAACCATATTGTTCATTATTCAAAAACTAGGCATAGACTCAGCCTAAGAAAAAATTATGAAAGGTTTGTCAAGTGAGGCCAAAACCAACCTCTGAATGCAGGCCTGGGCAAAAGGAGATCCATTAAAGTATTGTATTGTATTTTGTATTGGTGAGGAGGTGCTTTCCGTGAGCATTATAATGCAGCATTGCCTGTAGATACACACGCACAAGTCTTGTTTACTTCACAAACTAAGGAAACACTCATAGCTTTAGGTACCACGTAATATGCTGCTCAGCTATATGATGAAGCCTAATAAAGACGCTATGCTTCATTCAGGGAAGTATAAGTTAAACAAAATACGTCGAATGGCAAACCGTTATCGTCAAACTCACCTGAACACCGAGAATTTACTGGTGCTTTCTCCATCAGATAAATTTTCCCCGATGGAATGCATCAAACTGTGGCTCATCAATACTCTCACACACAACAGTTATAGTGAACGCGGCCGCTATGAGGTGATCGGTACGTGTTACGAAATTTTCTTCTTCAGCCAGCGGTCTAATCGATTTTCCCGATAACGTACACAAAGTTAGAGGACTGCTATCAGCCACGCCATCATACAACTGGAGTCTCTATTGTCAAGCGTATGACTGCAACAGCACCGTTAGAGAGCTCCACGCTTTGCGTGTCGGTGCATGTTAAAATTCAAGTATTACGCATGAACAAGAATACTGATCAATTTTACTCTGATGTTTCGAATTCATATTTTAGAAAAAATGCCTTTCTTCACAATATCGTTTCTTCATAACATTTTTCCGCCGTTACAAAAGAAAATAAAAGTCATCATCGTTAGCTAAAATTCAGAGGTTCCATGCAAATCAATGGTACAACAACACATAATAACATCTGAAGTAATGAATTGTTCATTTGTTCAGATGCTGAGAGTTAAAAAATGAAATTAAAAACTACTAAAGAGGTTAAAACGGTTCCCTTCTATTACTTTCAACGGCCGATATTCAATACTAGATCACTGAATCAAAGGCGTGAAACCAAAACAGTGACCACGTGAGACACCCATGAAAAACATTAGGTAACTATTTTTCCTCACACTAGGTTGCCAGAAATATTTACCCACTCTTTCATCGAGGTAGCAAAGAATAGCCATACCGACGGAATTTAAAATCCTAACAAAATACGAAGAGCCCCGTCTATCAAGTCAGCATAACCTGAAGAGCGGCTGAGGCGGCAGCTGCTTGTTCAAGAGCGATCGCAATCAGCCCCCGCAGCCAGACCAAGCAATTGTGGACATGTGAAGGGATGTGTAACTCTTCGGATGCAGGGCACTCGTGCAACAGAGCGACAATTATACTAATCCTGTTGACGAAAGTGAACTGCCTTATCGTGTCTTTAATTGGTGTCATTCTCCAGCCCGTATTGAGACGTGGAACGTTGGTGCGTGCTGAACAGTTTGTCTTGTTTTGGGTACGTGTGTGCTCGGTGTGTCGATACAGCCAACAAGTGGGAAGTAAGCGGTAATGCTATTAATCTCTGATAAAAAAATTCAACATGAATGACTTGAAAACTTCTTAGAGCAAATACTGTCTTTGAAAATCAAAAGTCTACGTTGAACGTGCTTAAATATTAGTGGAAGATAGTTCAACAGCATTTTTATCTAAATAAATAATTTATTAGGTATTCGAGACGGTTTTTCTGTGGAAAGTAACTTGAGGTAAAAGTCGATAAATGGTAGAGATTCACAGACAAAAAAAGTATTTGGTTGTCCCAAAACAGCTCAACTCTCACGAACGACGAAATGAAACCTAAGACGCTAAAATGGACCGACTTCGGCTATGAAAAAATGAAGCTCAAGTGCCTAGCAATTTACAAAGGAATTGAAGTTACAAAGGAATTGAAGGAAATGCTCGGGATGTACATAGCACAGACGTAAATTTTAATGGTTCTTCAAACGAACAAGACTACAAACAAGGGAAAAATGGAAAAAGCTTATAAAGCCACGCATGAAAGAAAACCTTTGCTCTCGATTACAAACAATATCTTCATTGCAATACCCCCTGCTTTTTTCTTCGCCTCGCTGTGTTATGCGCCTCAATGCATTCATTGAGCCATTCTCATAGATTGCTATAATGAATGGTATGCATGTTAGAGTCAATTACCACTACTTTGATAAATTTAAGTTTCTCCTCTATTATACTTATGCTTAGGTAATTTGTCAGAGCGAAATACTGACAAATTCAAGAAATGTTTACTAACATAAATGATGACTATGAAATCCACCAAAGAGTATAGCTCGTCCAGTGAAGCAGACCCCCGCTTTGCGCGCACATGCAGGGCCGACACGTCACGGTCTTGCGTAGTCGAGGCGGCGATTGTCTGATGAAAATAAATCTGTCAGATGAAAATAAATCAAACAACAGCAGTCAAACTTGAACAGCCTAATGTTCATCCGGGGGTTCGTTTCAACACTAAATGACAATTGCGCACTCTTTTATATTAAGGCCATCTAACAATGTAAAGAAACTGCATCTCTGAATTTGAGTTATGCAACGCCTACCACTAGTTTTTACTCTCGTACGTAAAATTCAGCGATGGTTTTGCTAGTGAAGGCACTGGTTTTCAATGTGATGTAATTAGTGAATTATTTTTCGAACACAATGTAGGTAACAGTAGCCGTTTTCATCGAAGTTCCCAATAATGTGCGCAGTTCTCGAATTTAACATAATTTGCAACAATCTCAGCATTTAATCAATACCTCGGAAATACGGTATAAGTAGGGACAATTAACCTCTTAGCCGTGTACCAATGATAGAGCATTATGTAGTTTAAATGCGCAGATGAAAAGCTTAACATAAAAAATTGAAACTAAAAGAAAATAAGTAGCCATTTGAATAACTTAGCAAACCAGTCGCTTTTCCAGCAGGTAATGCACTTATCGTAGAATGGAGTTGATTAATTGCTAATGTGTCACGACACAGGTGTTTCCCAAGCGGCAATATCGTGAACGATGCGCAACAAACGTGAAATAACATCTGCACAGCGGTAATAAAATACATCATAAATGTTTTCTATCCTACACTCAAAAATAGAATCAACACTCCGTAAAATAGTCGTGAAGTTTGAAAATTTCCTGAACACTTTCGAAAAACGTCCATTTTTTCACAAAAATTCAGAAAGTCTGATCGCAAACTGAATGCAATGGCACAATAATGTCGCTTCCCATGGCACACTTGCACTTAGTGTGCTCAACAAGAATAGCGTTGCTCGTTAACAGTGAAGCTATCAGAGTATTGCTCTACACGCAGTGCAAAATTACTCATGTTTTTCCCAATATGTAAAACAGGCAATTTAAGCAAAAATTGTCTCTTTTAAAATTATTTTTAACCGTTTTAGTTTGGAGTAAAGCATGCTAGGAATACAGCTTAAACCGAAGCAAGATTTGTAGATACCATAATTGAAAAAACTCAATGTTTTACGAATATGTTGTTCCTATACCTTATGCATAAACTTTCATCAGAGTATTTACCGGCAATAAGGTATTTAGCAGCGAAATAAAAGTTGAAAAACTGAGAGCACAGTTGCTAACTTTTCATCCGACTCTAACTTTTTCGCCATCAATGATTTCAATGATTTCAGTTACTCATGTAGGTCCTCAGCACATGATCGACTAAAATCATACAGGCAGGTCCCGCTAAAACATTAGCCTCATGCAATCGACAGGGCCAGGTGGCGTGTCGAGGCGAATTCATTACCTTCACATCCGTTCGCTCGCTTGGTTTAGGTGGTTGTGCTGAGAATATTTAAGAACTAATAATGGGTTTTGCAGTACATTGAAAGTGTGTTAAATTAACTGGCAAAAAGATTTGAAAAGTAACCTCACAAAAGTGTTTCGTGACTGCATTTCACACCTGGAAGGTGTACCATGACAAAAATATCCCCAACTGCAAATTACTTGCCACTGGATCGTGTAACTCATAAAAATATTCTTCAACTGCAACTTGTTACTACATATAGGACAACTTAGTGACAGTATTCTTCAACTCTGACGGGTTACTTGAAGACAAGATCTTGATAAAAACATCCTTTAACTGTAACTTGTCACTGGAATGGAACAACTTAATGACGGCATTCTTTACCTGCAGATTAACATTGGAAGGTGAAAATGTAACATAAGCGTTGTTCAACTTTACCTAGCTCGAATATAAACAAGAGGTGGTCAACTTAAGTGACCCTCATGACCAATTAAAGGAAAAGGCGAGTTTCTAAGCGGAAGCTTGTAAATTCAGTGGAAATTGTTCTGAATACCCCACACTACAAATCTAGACCTGAACACAAAGTAAAAAGTTAGAGAGTTGTTATAAAAATGAAATCTTTCACAGCGAGTACTATTCTGGGACCAACAGGTCAGACGAGTAAATTGCACGAAAGAATTGGGATGAGATACCATACAGTATGTCCCACAAAAATCGGAACCGAGTATATATTTTCCCGTACCAGTAAAACCATCATAAGAATACCATAAGCCTTTAATTCCAAGCAAAATTATGCGGTGTTACTGATTACTACTAATACGGGAAATAATTACGGGAATCACTGATGCGGGAAAATAAAACTCGGTTAGAGTTTTTGTGGTACATACGGTAGACGCTGATCGTTGAGTCTCAATCTACAGTGAAGACAATAAATATCCAAACATAGTCCAAGGTTTATTTACTATAGTAGCACAACAACTAAGTAATCGAAACTTAAACATCTTAGGTTCTTTGTTCACCGAATACAAATTTGAAATCAAAATTTTCAAGTATTAAATCATTTGTATGAAATCGACGAAAATGCTCGATCATCGCCTCAAAAAGTGTCCAACACACAAGCTTAGATGTAAAGCGATAATAAGCAATCTTCGTAAAATCTTGAGTGGTTTACGAGAAAGGAATGTTGTGGGATTCTGTGTAAAAATTACTTCTTAGTCCATTTTCAACAGCAGACCTCGGTGAATGTGTGAGAGCTGCATGGTGACGAAGTCATCGTTCAACACTCTCTTTCCAATTTAAGCGAAGACTGAAAAACTACTGCAAAGCACCAGAAAAGTAGTTGTTCAGTTACATCAAATTGGTTTTAGCATTGGAAAAATTTCATCTACGGTAAAAATCCCTATCTCAACCATAGGTGACACGATTTGTTGGTTCACGTCATAACAGTCCTCTGCAAGTCTACCACATTCTGGGAGTCCTTCTATAATTTCACACCGGACTACCATATAGTGCGTGAAGTAAAGAAGAATCCCTATCTAAACTATAAAATTATTTACATGCGGCGAGGACAAATGTGTACTTGAACCCAATTAGAGCAGTTCTTGGGAGTGAGGGACTTCGGTTTCGCACTCCAAAAAAAGATACATTTGTTGAAACAAATTCAGGGTACAAATGTTTTGAATTTGGCCAACAAGCACTTAGAAAAGCCTGTAAATTTTTGCGACGTTGTACTACAGTCTGAAGTCGTGACGAGTATTGAGTTATATGGGTGGAATGAAGTTATCCCCGGTGAGGCAGAAAGACTTGGCACATGATCCTAATGATACGATCCCAGGAGTGAGGTTTGCAGCGGACTGGCATGGGGTTGCTTCTCTTCCGCAGGTCCTCTGCAAGTTCCGTATTGTAGAAGGGAAAATGAATATTCAGATGTATTGCATGGTTCTGGACGGTAATCTCTTACAACCAACAAATGACTCGAAGTTGTCAAAAGGATGGACATTGCAGCAAAACATCGATCCCAAACATACAGCCAATAGTACTGAAGCGTGAGTTCAGCGTGAGAAAATAAAGGTTATGGAATGCTCAAGTCAATCGCCAGACCAAATCCTATTGAAAACCTGAGGCCAGAATAAAAACTAAAATTTCCAAAATAGAACCTCAAAAGTCTGACATATTAAAAAATATATATGGCTAAAAGAAAGAGCCGCGAAATAAAGAAAGCTGTGTTAGGGACGAAACTTCACATCGAAGATGTGTTGGAAACATTTCAAAACGTTTATTTGAAATTTTCGCAGTAATCGAAGTCACATTTCCCTATTTATTTTCCCTATTTATCTACCGAATTTGTTTTCAACTTACAAAAACCTAATGATGATTCATTTTCCATTACTTTGCTCCCATCTAGCCATAGTAAATGAAATTTTGACCATGCATGGGGTATTTATTGCACGCGCTTTATGTTAGCGTTCGCATCTCTATATGGGAGGGTAGCCCGTCGAGGGCTGGGATGAGTTGTTCACCACCGTCAAAAGTGATGGTGTCACTTATCATGAAATCTGCTGATAATGGCTACGACAGCATTACCAGCGCTGCTTATATCGGTGAAATGAAATTTCAAAATTCCTAATCTCGGAGATGCGTACACAGCAAAAGTTCTGTTTTGTTAAATTTTAGCCGTAACGACTTGAGCGTAAATTAATGTAAAGTATGTGACTGATCTTGCATCATGAATATTTTAAAAAATTATTCAAAGTTACACAGTCTGACACTGGGGTTTGAATGAGTAAAACCCATGACCCAGAAATGAAATTCCTGAATGTAAAAAAAAACTTTTTTGAAAAACATTTTTGTGGGAGGTTGTAGTTTTGAGCGTTGTGGCAGCGCAGCGGCGGTTTGCTGATGATGCGGAAAAAAGCCGAAGTGTTGGTGGGCGCGTATGAGTAATGAAGGCAGAACCCAGCGGAGGAGCGGGGCGGACGGCGCTGCAAAGGATCGCCAGGGCTCGTCTTCATCGCCGCTGAAGCAGACGGATGGTCGTCATTTGTTGGTGTCAAGGCGACTCTGGCCGCTCAAGACTTGTGAGACCGACGACGTAAACGCCGTGCCGACCAACCTGGCCGGCACTGCCAATCGTGAGCTTCGTGTGCAGGTTCCCCTTGTGGAACAGACCACGGGTCCGATTTTTAAACAATTTATGTCGTTGGAAAGATCAGATAGCGGCGTAAGTTCTTCTGTTCACCTGGCTAAACCAAGTACAGTTTTTCTAGCCAAAATTCTCAAGTTTGAGTATATTCCAATAAAGAAATATCACTAAGCATCTGGCTCACCAAACGATCATATGGTTTTGGAACACATCAAACTCACGAGTCAGACTGCGACCTGTAAATTGCGCTCATCTTAAAAGAGACAACTTTGAAGTCTCCTATGTGTACATCTTGATCATCTTGAAATAAACTTAACTCTAGCATGCAAAGTTTGCCAGACTGTGGGGACAAACAAAGTTCTGAGCGTGTTCCTAACAAACGAGGGTTCAGTCGTCAAGTTCTTCTTCAGTAAACATACCAAGATGATTTGAAAGTTAACCTAAACTAGGCCCTGCATTTGTTGATCAGAAGTACGAAGTACAAACTCTGTTTTGTTCGCGAAGACAAGACTCGGACCAACTCGTAGACAAATTTGAGAGACCTAAAACTATCTATCATTGAACTTGATACGCACACTGGCCGTGTAATTACTTCACTGTATCTCGTGTCACTATACCCTGTACTGATAAAGATTGTTGTAAAATGGTTGGGTGAAGAGATTGCACTCACACCTGCAGCAAATGAATAGTTCAGGCTAGAGTGAATAAAAAGAAGCTTCGCCCATGATGAAACGTGTAGAAGTTTCGCACGTGTACCTTTCGTTCCTGCAGACTTTCATTTGCAACAGAGAACTGCTCAAAACTTGCACAAACAATCATCGTGTACTCTGTTCAATGGGAATGCGACGCAAGACAAAATGCAGCACGTACTGAAGATTTAAATAAAATAAAGTAGAGTCAGGAAATTCACACTTTTTCTCCTGGCTTGCATCGTGGGAGCCATTGAAGTTTGAAATTAAACTCAATGTTTAAATATAAAGGGATTAAATGATACACTACATCTCTAGCTACCCTGGATGTAGGGAAGGTTGTTTTAAATGCCAAATATCGTCGTCTTCTTGCAGGAGACGAGTGGAGAGGAGGTAGTTAGTTATCTGAACCTAACAAAACTCATTTACCCCAGCATGAAGGAGATGCGAAGGTCAAAAAGCTCTCCTGAAGTTAATCAGAGGCTCACCACGATACTCAGAAATGGATTATAGCACAGCCAGGATCCAGAGCGCATAATCTCGTTCATCGCTAGGATAATCAAGGGAGTTTTTTCAAGGGCCAGAAGAGTATCAAAGGCGTTCAGGTTTGACATTGAAGTTTTTCTGGCATGCCCCAATTAGGGTTTTGAAGAGATGGCCCGGGGAGCTTCACATTAGTTGCCGTCGTCTCCACAATGACCGTTCGTTGCTGCTCTCCTCCGCCCCTCCTGGAAGTGGCTCTCTCCCCGAGCCCTCGACTTCAGGCAGGCATGCTCTGCTGCCACAGAAACATAAATAATACTGCCCAACTTGCCCCCTTCATTTTCACACTTCCTTAGAACAGAAATACTAATTACTTCATTTCATGCATTCCATTATAACACAGCAACATTGCAGGGATGTCGGAATTCTAATTTGAAACTGTAAAATTAAACATTGAAAGTTTACCGATTTTTGTTCCACTGCAGCATTTCGTTTTCAGTCACGATTTTCGTTAATCTTATATTGAACTTGCGACCAAATTAAAATTCGAACTAATAAGCTTCCATAAGACTATAGATTATGAAAGCAAGAAGCTTACGAACTATTGTAAATATCGAGTCAAAAGATTGAATTATTAAATTTGACATGAATTGACGTTCATAAACGTCAATATGCCTATTTGAAGAAAGTGCATCAAAAGTGACCTAACTATAGTTACTAGGCTCATTATTTACTGAATAAAAAAGCTGCGACATTACGACTTACTTTTAGATTCTCCTCTTGGAGGGCATAGTGTTTGGATGTTCTCAAATTTTACACGTGTAACACAAATACTGTATATTTGCAAAGCCAGAGTGTATAAGAATTAATCTTGAAATGGGCTCGATTCCAGAAGTCTTCACATTGAAGAAAACTGAGCTGGTTTACCCAGCAAAAAAATATATCAAACTGAGCTACTCGATCATCGCTAATTTGCTAGCGTGACGTCGACAAAAAAATTGCCGATTTTTATATGCCACAAGACTACTACTACTTTAGTGCGCTTTGTTGTAAATATAAGTTTAATAGAAGTAAATAATATATAAATGAATTTTTATGATGCCTTCATCTCTTAAAAGATTTTAATGCTCTGCAATCTGGTTATGAATGTCTCATAACACTCATGTGAGACGTCTGACATCTGCTCTACATTTGAGGTCTACTTGCATGTAACAAGCATTCACGTATTTTGCCGCCACGAAATACGCTGATAATAACTACTGAAGCTCCACATAAATTTATTTAATAATGGAATGAATTGAAAGTAAAACAACGCGACCTCAAAACAGGAAGCGTTCGTCAGTTTACACGAAACATAAAGCGTTCTTGAAAATATCTACGTGTGGTAGAATATTTTCTTATTAGCTGTGCGTGTGTCCACGAACAGAAAATTCCAAGATGGAAGTTCTTCAGCTCAATTTGCAGCTGCATATCAAGAATAATGTAACCGAACTCCGAGATTCGAATTCTTAGGATCAAAAAATTATGTTTGTGAACTCGTCCGAAAAAACAACGAAAGCGTGTTTAAAAAATCCATCTTTATATTCATTGTGACATCCTCGGAATACTCAAAAGCATCTAAAGCAGAATTTACGTTGGCAAAAAAAGTTATCAATCGGTCTCATGATGGTTACTTGGCCTTTTCCAACTCGACAGCAGTCGCTCTGAAAGGACGACTCTAATAATGAGACAGGCCTCCCTTCTTGTGAAGTTGATTAATTTTCAAAAATATTCTAAATACTTCCATCAAACAAGAAATTTAAAATTACAATCAGATCGTGCGCTCGGTTTGTGCAGGAACATGGACAGCGAAGAACGCTCTATGTATAATTTCTCTGAGCAGAATTTTTACATCCTATTAATTTTCATCAGCGAAAGAAAAACAGCTCATCAGCACGTATTGAAGGCACTGTTGTCAATGTCAAACTAATTTATCAGATCGGAAATTCCGACGGAAATAAAAGCTGCAAGCTTTTTGTGTGTTCAGTAGCTACTAATTTTAAGTAAAAACAATTCGACGGAGCTAAACTCGCTCAGAGATACATTGCAACGCAGTGTTTTCATTATATAGTCAGAGCGATGCAAAAATACCTCATGAGTTAACGAGCGTAATAATTACTTGTGATTGGTATGAACAAAATTCTTACATTAGCGGAAAATTATCAGTGTAGCGAACTTTTTTTATCCTTGTTTGTTCGTTCAATACCATGTTAAGTGGACACCTCATCCAATTATTCAAGGCTGCCGCGTGCAATATCTTGGTCATTTCTTGGTTCAAATTTTCCACCTCTACGTAGTTCAGAGTAACACGAGTTTCGGTCGCCACTCTAAAACGATCAGGGTTGGACAACCGATCTAACCTACACGTAGCTCTTGTACTTTACTTTCAACTGAAGAACATTGATACACCAAACATCTTTGAATTATAATATGGTATATTGTACCAAACAACATTATGGAAATTTTGACAAGTGACAAATGTTCCGTATATATTCTAGGTTTTCAATACCAATTGACCTTGCATTAAAGACTGATACGTATCGCATTAAATTAGTAAAAATGTATACATGATGTTGAATATTTTGCTATTTTAATAATTTCAGTCCTTTAAGTCTTTTATGATTTCCGGATGAGCTGAAACTCGTTAAAAGCAATCTGAATATTTCAGAAAACAAGAGATCAGTAATCGTTGTAAGCTAGGTTATGATTCTAAGGGCTTTGAAATAAATTAATTAAGCAAAGGAAAGCAAGCGAGCTCCTACCATCATAGGTAATAAATCAGATGCAAAATAGCATGCTTGTTTTGGCTATTTACTAATATAACTACAAGAAAATGATGAGTACTAACAAAAAACGTGATATAATGAAATAAATAGCTTTGAAGTTGGTGTTACATTAGTTATCAAGAATAGGCATCGAACCATAAAATTTGAATAACTATCAACTTTTATTTCAGAAGCATGTCGCTCAATTTGACAATACTTAGAACAAACGTGAAGTCACACTGTTAACTACCATGGATGAGCAATTTGAGGGTATTCATATTGTACTTCTTTCAATAAATCAACAGAAAAAAGAAGACCTTGTATACACACCAACTACTGAGCATACATGACATCCAACATCCCTAAAAAAACACTGAAATATTTTCTCTAGAAACTGAAGAGCATTTTATCTGAATTAATTGTTAATTAATTGCATGGAAAAGTACTCTTATAGGCAAATACGGATACGTTGTGTGAGAAAAGCGAAGAATAACAAAACTCTCTAGGTGAGACAGACTGTGAATAGATCGTGTGATAAGAAAAGTGTGTGAAAGATGTTAAGTAAGGGGAAATAGGTTCTGGACGTTCATGGATATTGATGCAAGTGATTGAGCTGACAGAGGTGTAGAAGTGACTCTCACTTACAAGGTAAGTGGAAGGTTGTCGAATGATGGATTAAATGAAGAACTACATGCGTCGAGGTGTTGTAAAGTAAACGAGGAGAGTAACTGGTTTGGGTGGCAGGTGCGATTGAGACAACGTTGTCAAGCCAGGAAATTTTATAAGTATACGGATATTATTCTTGGACAAATAAATGCCAGAGTATAAGCTGCCTGCAAGTCGTTGGAGAGAAAGGCGGTGCATATAGGAATGGGATCAGTTACCTGTACTCTTAGGACGCTACTAGTAATAGGTTCAGGGAAAAGTTTCAGGGTAAGTGATGATGTGTATCAAATGAAATGATGGAATGACTAGTGTTAAAGAAATGGCTCTGTAGTACGAGAAATGTGATTCCCAACGTGAGATACTTGGAAACTGGATGACTGGTAGACTACTCAGTCAGTCAGAACGTTTGGGAATAGAATGTGAACATATGTGATCCAACCGTAAAGACTTGGCTGGATGTAGAGAAGGACTAGTAGGAGCGTTGCACAGATTCGCCTGAAGCAAGAAGCATACGATCATACAGACCAAAATCAATGAAGAATGCGTGTGGGCCAATGAATTTTTTATGCGACTCTGTTGTAGCCTTGTCTCATACCTAGTCTTCTCGCCTGACGTGTGTCAGTCCAGGTGCGCGCGAAGACACGCCACATACTGCAGCACAGCTTGTCTGTCCTAGAGTTAAGCGGTATCTTCTCATGTAAACCTCAACTTTACAGATAAAAATGAGTTCCAGTTATTCAAGTGGTACGATGTTTAATTCCAGTTATGGATGACTAGGAATAACTGGAGCTAATTTTCCTCAGTGTATGTAAGTTGAGGATCACAGACGAATGATGTATCGCTCGAGGACCGACTGTATATGTTGCAGTTCGAGGGCAGTAAATGCCAGGCAGTGCTGCCATACTTCACTCAGATGAAGTGCATGAAATATACGAAAGATGAATGATTACAATCTGGTAACTTTGAAAAGTGCCAATAGAGTCAATGTGTTACCAGTTGGGGTCCATTTTCCACCATTCGATGGAAGAGCAAAAATCTTTTAACCTATTTTTAACCTATTTTTTCCCAAGTTAAACAGTTTTCATAGAAAAATATAGAGCAATATGTAAGGTACATCAAATTTATGCTAGCGCAGATTAGATGAGATTGAATTAGATAAGATTAGATTAGATTATAAGTTACTTTAAGCCTCCCTAACTACAACGAAGATGTTCTTAATAGAGGAAGAAGGAAGATACTGTTTATTTGGTGCAGAATTAAGGGAACGAGAAATCTATGAACAAGATGTGCTCCAACTCAATATCCCCACAAAAATTTACCAAAGAAGTTTACGAAAAAATACAAGAGTTTGAGAAGCAATAATTGGTACTGAAAAAATCCCCAGTGAACCGAAAAAGATGGTCCGTCACATAATAAAAGACCTATTCTATTTCAACTAAAGGAAGGCCGACCTAATCTTTAGCTTCAGACCTCGCATCTTCCCTCTAAGAGGACTAATTCTTATGGATAGTTAAATTCCCCTGAGGAGCATTGGGAATGCAAGTATTGAGAACTACTTAGCTGATATTAGCTCAGAAATCACGACAATAGCAACTTATCACATTTCTACCACACTTTCTTGAGAGCTATGTGGTGCTACTACTGGCGCTACTACTAGTCTAACCATTTCCAAGTAATACTATATGCTGCATGCTAAGTGAGCTTTTGCTGGCAGCAGCAGTGTGCATACAGGAGGTCCTCGGCTTACGTACGAGTTCCGTTCTTATGGCCGTTCGTAAACCGGTTTGGTACGTAAGTCGGAACTTAGGCTTATACATCACAGAAATATGCCCCTTCACACGTAAAATTATCCTAACTAATGATAAAAACATGTACATGAACAGTTTACGAACGTTGAACACGTTTATTGAACACGCTTATGCGCCGCGTTACCACGTATTTAGCCGCATGTGAAAAAATAGTACTTCGCGCGGTTCGTGGCTACGAACGGATCGTCGTGAAGCAGAACGTGAATTAACAGGGTTTATGGGCGCTCGTTCGCAACAGTGAGTTGCCGTACGTCGAAATGCAGTAAACCGGGGACTCCGTGCAGTTAGTACAGCTGAAAGGAAACCAATATTTGAATACTTCATGAATCGTAACGTCTAGCTTTAATGATAAAAATTCATTCAGCACATTTCATCTCTCTGTGTACTTCTTTGAGTTCCCATTGTGAGACATCAGTGTTGTTTCAAGAGTAACGACCTGCGATGCTCAGTTGCAACGAACAATGCAGATCAATCCCTAATTATGAACAAAACACATCTCCAACATGCGGCAACAGATAGGTAATGGAGCTCACAGTGTGAGAGTCACCTCTAAAAAAAAGGAAACTGTCGGCATGCAAGACTAGTTTAGCTTAAAGTATTAACTGGGTAGTAAAATCCGACACGATCAGTTCTTCGATAATGTTAAAAGTAAAAGGTGTTTATTTTTGTTAAAGTTTACCTCGACGTATTTTGAAGACTACAGCGATGTGATCCGATTTGAGATGAAGAACACACAAGAAAAATGAAAATTTCCAATATGGTATTTAAACCATTAACTATTTAATTAGCTAACAATGTTGTGTATAGAAGACAATATGAAGATTTTTTCATTTTGATTTACAGTTTTTCTTCATACAAAGCAGACGACCAGTTATTCATATTATTCATAAATAAGTTTTCAATCTGGAATTGTTTTATTTTCAGATGATAGCTTCCCAAGAGTATTGTAACAAGAGGCTCTAAAAAATCCCCAGTCCAGGCTCTAAAATTAGTCATTAGACATCAAAGTTGCCTGAAACTTCCAATTGTTTTCCACTGTAAAGGTCGGTACTATCAGGACTGTAAATGAATCAGATTCAAACGTTCCGTCCACTAGAGACGGTATTCAAAAAGCCTCGAGAGAAAAACCACAGTCACTCATGAAACATGATCAATTGAATGTGTATCCATAAAAGATAAAGCGGAAATAAGGCTGAAAAATCCTACAATAACACTAGAGTAATGTCATGAAATGAATGTATCCTGAGACATGGGGAAAAGCGATTGAAAAAGTGAGCGTCCTCAGCTTGAGAACCAAATTAAGGAGCCTTTGTGCAATTCCATGTCACTTTTGGGTCTTGATGGTGAAACGTTTTGGCATCAAATTAGAGGGTAGTGGATACCTGTCGACAAAATAATGCGATAATAGGCCACGCTTAAATTTACAAGAATATTCATAAGACTGCTACATATAAGCGTGCCACTCGTACCACAATAGCAATGCTGTATAGTGCTCATCCTGAGCAATAATTATTATTCTATAATTTTCATTGTGATTATTGTTATTAGTTTAAGAAAAACGATCTCAAGAGGGCGAAGAGAAGAAACCATTTAGTACAGAAAACTTTATGCAAATAGTATGTTTCTACATAGGACACCCTAGGGTGCGTGTAAAAACAGCAATTTAGGAAAAAATAGCGAAAAAAATGAAAAAGATTTGAGCGCTGAAAGAAGCAAGTAGGCATAGAAGAATGAAGTCCCAAAGGCTTCTCTATAGCTGAGGTAATCAACCTAACAATATCGTCCTGGGGCGCAGTGCCCATAGCATACGACTGAAAAACCTCACAAACCGAAGCTAATTACATTGTCTCTCTAATAGGCTCCTGGCAGGTTGTTGTGTTGATTAATTATGCATAACTTTACAATAGAAGAGCAATTTAATCAATTTCGCATTTTATAGAAAAAGATCTTCTGCCCGGAAATTGGTGAGATGTAAAATTTAGAATAAACGGGAAAACAGCATATAATATAAAACAACATCTAACAATACATAACAGCATATTTAACGACAGAGCACCACAAAATGCCTAAACCAATTCATGAAAAGCATCTTTGCATATCGTTCGTAACAATTTACAAAGAAATTAAAATTAAATTTCAACGAAAAAACATTAGGTAACAGAATTTCACAGCCAATTATTCTAACTAGTATTTAAAATGTGACATCATTGAATGTAAATTTTTTGTGCCCATAGTCGGTGAATTTATATGATAAACAGTGTCATTTTTCCGTAGTTAGAGCCGAACCTCAAAAACGTTTTAAGCCCTTAATTTTCACTGTGGACGCAATGATTTCATTCGTTAGGGATCGGACACTCAAGGCTTGGAAAAAATTAGATAACTCTTTTCTCCTGCTTAGAGTTCAATGACACGTAGTTGTTTTGAACTGTCTCAGCGTTGAACTATTTCACCATCATTCTGGGATTATCATTTCATTTAAGAACGTTTAAGACTCATAATTGTTGCTAGTTTCGAGCATGAACATCCTTTATGTTTCCTATGCTTAAATGCAGTTGGGGCTTAAAAGGCCTCATGTGCGGTCAATTCTCGAAGGGGCACAGCACAAAAGCAGAAAGAAAGATGACTTATGACCCAGCGTTACCTGCAAATAAGACAGTGCCCGCGAGCGAACCCGCTTTACTCTCAAGTCACAGCAAATAAGGTGATGTGGGGCCGGGCCACCAGACCCAAGACAGGACCTTGTGGGACGGGATCGAGAAGTACAGAAGAGACTCAGAGATCCATGTCGCCAGAGTGACATGACTGCCGTCCGCGACTGACTCGAATGTCATAGCCAAGGGATGTTGCTGTCGCTTCTCAGTGTTCGTTACACACGGTCGTCTCCTGACGACTCAATATCATCATGTGCGGAAGAGTGGATAGCTATTACTCGCCTACTATTTGGTCACTTGAAAATGCCTCATATTTTGACAAATTAAGTCTTCTTTGCACCCCTCAAATAAAAACAAAAAACTGACTACAGCGTCCCAGTGAAATATATCAAAGGCGACTGTTTAGATTTGCAGGATGTCTGTCACAGCATCATTCTGCAAATAAGAGCACTAAATACTTGCACACAGTGATATAAAAGCTTTACGTACAATATGATATTTCCTCCATACAGTTATGATTCCAAATTGCTGGTATAATTTTGAAGCGTTGCGGTATAAAACCTCTAGCAAACCTTAGGACAAAAAAAAAAAGATGATGAAGTCTTTTTTTCAATTAAAAATCGGAGGCGAGTTACAAGCGTTTCATCAATGAATCTTCAAGGAACTTTAGTTAGAGCAATATTCTTTATAATTATGCCATACTGCGGCGCAACTTCTATTCTTAAACTAGCGCCAAGAGATACGACAGTAAAAAATTCAGCTGAAGAGGATGTTGGTCGGAGCGTGACGATGTTTTATGGGCCGGAGCCTTGCATGTGGCGCCGGTTTGTGTCGCTGGACGACACTAACAGTCGATCTGTCACTGCTGTTGCCTGTCTCTGCCGCTACCGGAAACATCCACAACGGTGCGGACCGTCACTCGCAATGTGCAGCGCAGAGCCCGTCGAGCGCATCGGATCGATCGAAGAGCTGATGTTCGGTGTCACTCCCGAAGCGGGAGAGAAATCTCCATAGATTTTTGAACGGTACTGGATCTAGTTCTGCCCAAGTGAGTCTCCTCGTCGCGCAACATTGCATTGTTCTCACACAATGAGTTTTTTATTTTAAAATTTTTGCTAGTCTCACGAAAAGAGGATTTAAAGCAAGTATTTTATTCGATGAAGCGTTCACGAGATCGTTTCCCAGTATTTGATCCGGTTAAAGGTCTCTGGTTATTTGATTATTTTATCTACATTCAACCATCCAAAGCATTCTCTCATCGATTGTGTTGAGGTTTCGGAGCTGGGTTTCCTACAGAGATGATCGATAAAATTCTCAGTTTCAACAGAGGTTTAACTTGAGATTTAGAAAGTTAATGCGAAAAATTATGCCTGAAAATCTTGCCTCTGTAACTAAGTACGTCATTGTTATTGTACATTCATTGAGTTTTCGGCATTTTTTGAACAGTTTTAACTTTACTGCTTGCCTATTTTATGGTTCGTGCGTTGGAAACTCACACTTTCTGGGTTACATACGGAACTCTTCAGTCAAAGCTCTAAAATTAAGGAGAGGCTTCTCTGTTGCATTAATTTCTCATGACTTCAAACCTTGACTGGCCACGTGACCTACTTTGACCAACAAATAAGAAGTTTAAAAATATCCAAAACAATTGCCGTAAATGGTTCTGTTCAAAATGTGGATAGTACATGACTAATTAAACATATTTAATCATATTCATTTTATTTTGAGGTGAAAATGGAATTATTCAACATTTCTGAATTTTTAAGAAAAGTAAACATTTCCTAAGTTCTCAGTGTTTTTGTGAGGTTTCTATTTGCAGCAAAGAAATATCTTGTCACAAATAAAAACTTTCTAAGCCAGAGAAATAATTTTTCAATCAATCATTTCTATAGCAGTGAACACAATTAAAGTTTCAGGCGACTGCTACCCTATGTTTTACATAGAGCGCTGACGAAAGGAAAAAGCTTTAACATCGTGCGACGGGCCAATTATTTATGATATCATAGATTTGTGAATGATGCACTTCTTCTCATGCACAATTTGAGAGGAAGACTAAGACTGGGACATGTACAGGTGCTCCATATATGACCGACATAATTTAATTCCATTTCGCAGGGCGCATGGCGGTGTGCATGCTTAAGTAAAGTGAGTAGTTTGAATATGAATTTCTAGGGAAAAGTGCATCAGTTTTTCTCACGACAAGAATTTTCAGTCCAGAGTGGCATATTAAACAAATTAAAATGACATTATGGAAAGACCTGTTGCTCCTATAAACAATAAAATCATGGTGCATTTGCAAATAAAACTTTTGAATGGTGTTGAACTGAGATTTGGAATTATTTTCACATCGCTGTTTTGTTTATTATTAATTGTCATATTATTTTTTTACTGAAATGAATCATTTTTCAAGGATGAGTGCATCAATATCGCGAGTGAAATTAATAAATTACCTAGTTAGAAATCATCGCCAGCATCCGCTCAGGTTTGCGTAGTGCATGAGACTAGCTCAGATCAGCGCAGTAACGTTCGCGCGAGGGCAGGTCACCGCAGCATCTCAGAGAGCGGCCGAGAATCCCATGCGACTGCGCATTGCTGCAACGCATCACGTAAAAAATTTGCACTGTGGTCAACTAGACAGTTTTGCGCAGCCGCTATGCTGGCGCTGCACGCAGCGCGAAGTGACGGCGGCCTGTTTCGATTCCGGCGGCTATTTTTAATAGAGTTAATAGGCTTTCAACTCAAATGGATTCCCTTAAATTCATGCTAGAAAATTGTTGTCACATAACATATACTTACACTAAATATGCAGAGCAGTTATTTTCTGGTAAAGCGGCAGCAAAAATACGTAAAATAAAGTTGGAAATATAGCAGGCAATGCTGAACTCAAAGGTTGTGCAGGATAAACTATAACCACGAGAAAGTTGCAGTGAGGTGCTTATTTTTGCGTCATGTGCTTAAATCCTACTAAGGCAAATGCTGCACGTCGCAAAAACTTTATGACGTCCATACTTGTGCAATGAAAATTAGGCTTACAAACAAAAATACACAGTAGAAATGTAGATCCGGGTGAAATACTCAACTAAAGCAATCTACACATTTATAGTGAGTCCGGACAGTTTAATTGTCCATCCTCCTGGTAAAATGTGTACGTTTTCTGAACTAAGGCGTGCTGAATATATGAGCGGCTTGAGAAGAACTGCGGAACAATTTGAACGTCCAAGCACACTCGCAAACGAAGGACGTGGCCATGCGAGTCATCAGGAGATTAGAATAAAAATCAGCGACAACAGATGTCACATCTTCCCAGACACATTACACGTCTTCTCAATTTCAGTATTTTCCTTGTTTCTACATATTGATCTGAAGAAAGAGGATGAACTTCGACGTCAGATTTCCTAAAATGTAAAGAAACCAAAAACATATAAATAAAAAACTGTCAAAACTGTTCACTTTGAGTCGCATCAAAATTTGGAACACAATGATTCATCGAGTATATATTGCAGGTGATAAATAATGTACCGCAGGTGATCAAATTTGGAAGTATGCTCTGCAGAGCTTCCAATCTATATGAATGAGTGAGGGTGAATATAGGCAACTCTCGCTTTTCGTTAAATTTACCTATTATTTTTAATTTCAGAGTCAGAGCATGTGCCATGTTCCGATAAACTTGTGAGAGATGATGCTCGAAATCATGCATTCATGTGGATTAACAGTGGGTGTTCAGATTATGCAATATTATCTTAATCAGGCGAACCTCAGACCATAGCTATAAAAAACATCCCACTTATAACCAGTTATTTATAACTTGATCAAGCATCGTACTAGTTGAATAACTGGAACAAACTCTCATCTATATGACTAGAGGAATGCATTAGATGTGAAACTTTACGATCGACATAGCAACCACGGTACTCTATATTAACCTCACTTACGAGTACCAACGATTATAATTTGGAATAGAAATTAGAGCTAGGCCTCAAATTATCACGAGTGCCAGGGAAAGTGTAGTACTGCAACATTAACACACTGATCAGGAATATCAGGGAACTATTTTAAGAAAGTTCACTAATTTCCAAATCAGTTCAAGTTTATGAAGTTTAGTTATACAGTTGTAACAAATTTAGCATCAACTTCACAAAATTTGCGGCCGGTTTTCCAACCAAATGTTGAAAGTTGTTAATTTTTTTATCGTAAAATTTTGGCTTCGTGAATTAATTAGTTGAAAACCTACTTAATTTTGTAGCGAGAAAACCTTGTTAAACAGAAATAGAAATTCTTTTCAAGAGGTTATGTATTTGTTATTAGTCTTTCTCAAATATTGAAAAATGTTCACAAAATTCGTGCAAACTAATGAGAAAGAAAAATATGAAATCCATGACATACTGAAACGCTGATCATTAAATAATATGTGGCCATGAATTAATGTTTATATATATACACATAAATGTCAACCGTTTACACATATGAATACATATGTGGTTAATACGTTTTTATTATTCATTGGTATTCTTTATTCACTGTAATCACGCAAGATCAAAATAAGAATTGTATACTAAGCTGAACACACATTTAATTCGCGTTAAAAACCGATCAAAATGTGTTAGTGATATGAGATTTCTGAAATGCTGATGTGTGACGGATCGATGTTATTATTTCTCCAGAATGTTTAGAATTTTAATTTAACTTCTCTTGATCAATATTATCTAAGGTTATGAAGTGCGTGTACGATGAACACTTTACAGAACACCATCATATTTCATCACATATTACGTTCAAATACAACAGTGAGCATAACTCGATAGCATTCAATACTATAGGTATACATGATTCATGACCACAGCTGCAGCATGCAGTGTCGGTTCCGATCTGCAACTCTATGTATATTACCGTACCAAACAAACTTTGGGCACCGTGAAAAATTGCCAAAACTCTCTGAGTTATAAGCTGCATAGCATAAATATCTTAGGTACAAGCTCCAGAGCACGAATGTGCTTGAAAAGAAATATTTCCTACAACAGTGATTTTAATTCCAAATATCTTCAAAATGAAGTTATATAGCCACGTATGATTTGTGTTGTTCTATACAATCACCCAGTAAATAAGTTCTAGTTGCAATGTTCTTCAACAGTATTGAAATGAGTAACTTCAACACTATGGTAGTTTCATGAATATTCTACAAATAGTTATGCAATATGCCGCAGCGCTGAAAAACTGGGTACATCGTTGCAATACAAGCTTCGTTAGACATGTAGACCAATAAACTAATATACCACCAGAGCCGAAGCGATGAAATGTGATAACCTCTATCCCACTTCTCGCACAATACTTAAGTAGTGCACAGATAATTTAAAACGTCGCGTACAAGCAGTACTACACAGGTAATTTACAGTGCCTTGTTGTTACAGTACTATACATGTAATTCAGAGTACCGTGGAGCCGTAATACCCCACAGATAATTCACACTGCTGTGAAGTCGCAATACCACACAGGTAATATAGAGGGCCGTGTAGTGGCAATACCACACAGGTAACATTCCTTGTTGTCGCAGTACTATACAGGTAACATCGAGTGCCGTATTGTGGCAGTACCACACAGGAAACATAGAACGTGGTGTAGTAGCAGTACCACACAGGTAACATAGAACGTCGTGTAGTGGCAATACTACACAGGTAACAGAGTGACATAGAGGGCCGTGCATAGTGGCAGTACTATACAGGTAACATAGAGTGGGGCACAGACAGGGGGCCCGACACACACACACACACACGCAGCAGCGCACGGCGGTTGCACCAGCAGCACACCTGCAGTTGCGTAGGGCGGAGCTGCGCGCTCGGGAGGAGGGGCGCGTGGCCTGCTATCATGCACCAGCCGCATTATATACGCACGCTGACCACTAATACACCAGCACCGAGTCGGCTAATGCAGTTCTGCTCGATTGATGAGACGAAGCGTGATCTGTATTACGAGTCCGCACCAAGTGGGAGGGCAAACATAGGAACGCGATCGAAGTAATCTTTTGTAATTTGCACTGTTTCAAAGGTGAAGTCCCTTCGCTTTCGCTAAGTGCCTTGCACACTGACCACTCGCCAATCGCCATGTTTCACATGCGGACTGTTATGGAGCGATTTTCATGCTCATGTACGTAAGCGTCAAGTTGTTTAATGTAGTCTTGAAATGATAAAACGAAGCATGAATATTTAAAATACGTTTCAGAACGCGTAATTCCATTCACCGAGAATAGATCAGATGCATTTAAATTAATTAAGAAGCTCAGTGTTGTCCTACATGGAAGAAAAATACGGAAGAGTACACCGAGTAAAACAAATTCAGATGAATACTTATCAAAAGCCCTTCCATGAGAACCTCGGGAATTGCGGTGTGCGCGCTGGCCAAAAGTTAAACAGAAAACACTAGTAAGTATTTAAATTTTTCGTTTAGTAATTCAAATAAAGAAAGATCTACTGTCGTTATTTCCTGATGATGTAAATTTCATCCAACCTACAACTCTACTTTCGAGTGTTGAACATATACACATGCAGAAATAAAATACTACTAGAAAACCTTATCAACCTCTTCTTTCATAGCAATGAACTACCTTTAGTGAGAAGTAAATTTTCTCACATCAATTATAATTCAATCGTCTATATTGCACACAGGACAGTAAAGTTGAACTGACTTAAGAAGACATTCTGCGGCAATAATTTCTGGTCATTCTAGCTATGCATAGGTGCATGTCCGAGTCTTGTAAATTGAAATTTGACAGATTTGAAATGTAAATGTATTACTGAAAAGTAAATATATACATGCCTTCCTCAATAAAAACAATTTTCACAACAATTCTGATTCTGATGTTTTAATTTACTCCAAATATCTTCAAGTTATAATGTTTTGGAAGGAAATTCAATTTTTTCGTTCAAAGTCAAACGTATGCACACTTGAAGGATCTTCCGTTGAACGTATTACAGAAGATGTGCAGGAGTGAAGCTGCCTTTAAATGTCATAAAGATTTAAGCAACCTTCCCGTTAACATCAATTTACATAAATTTGAATCACTAACTAAGAAAATTTATTTATTAGGCTCAGATAAAAGAATTTTCTTCAAGCACTTGAAACAAAAAAAGACGTAAAAAATACTGAAAATGTAGTACACGAGTTAACTTTTAAAAATTTTTAATAAATGTAAAAATTGTTATTCAGCTTTGCTGATGCCACTCTTTTCCTACACATTTCCATCAAATTAAATTAATCTTTCAACTCAAATTAACCTTGAGTTATATCATGATCACGGCAAAAAAATAAAACTGGAAGGTTTTAACCCAAAAAACTGCACGTGGCCCATTTAAGACAACAGGAGAACGTTTATTGCAGCTTTACCACTACTGGGACGAGAATTATATGAAAAAACGGTCCTATCTGAATACGTGTGCACGCTGCACGATGCGAATTCACGGCCGGAATTTGCATTCACTCATTTTCCTCCGACTGAAAAATGACTCCATGAAATTTTCTTTAATTTGAGTTTAAAAGAGGCTGATGACGTTGCTTAATGACATGCTGTCTAGTACGCCAGCTGCACCATATTTCTACGAAGACAACCCTATATGTGTACATCATCCCGTGCATCATTGAGATTTATGTTGTTGGAACAAATGCGATTTATAGCCAAGTGAGGTATATTCTAACCGTCAATAAAATGCAAAGACGATAAATAGCCTCACAGATCGCCAAGTATCGGCTCAAAGGATGCCATGAACGCAAAGACTAAAAGTTGTGTCATGATTTAAAATGTTTATCTAGTACTGAGCAAGAAACTCACAATCTTTTGATAGAAAAATCAATTCGAAAAGCTGCATTTGATTTGAGCATATATAGAAGAAAGATTGATGAGACTAACATCAGAGCAAACCGAACTATACCGTAACTGATCACAAGAAACTGATTCTATGAGAACACCATATATTTTAACCGAAATTATGATGGGATTGTAAGTGGTCGAGGTAATAGACGATTGCTTTCGTAAAACGTATCCAAGAGTGACAGCATTGTTAATCAGAAGTCATACATCCGAACAATGAGAACCTGCGGTATACTTGTAGCTGACAGACTTGAGCCATAGCGACCTCAATTCTTCACCCCTGTGGCATTAAACACGAGGTTCATACGCCTCGCAATTTGGACTGGATTACAGTTGTGAGGACGTTTTTGAGACAGGCCGTTATTAAGTAACAAAATCTCGGCGTAAAACTATACTTCACTCATGTCGTCAAAGCGTGTTATTCTAAGAATTGTACTTATTATTAAACGATCAACCTATGTAGTTGCACAAATTGAAATTGAGCTCTGGAAATTTATCAGAGTTTCCAATCAGTCAGGCAATTGAGGATTTTGCAAGAAAAGTGCAATTTCTTGAGTAAGTACTGCAAGCAGAATGCTTGCTCCGTCAGTCGAATGATAATATTTCTAGCAGAACACGTGCACGGGGAAGGCCCTCTGAATAAACACTGGCATATGGCGATACGGGCTAGTATTTTGAAAAGCCACGCCACTCAGATTCACCGGAGTATTTGAATCAGAAAATTGAAACTGAGAGCTGCCCAAGATCGAACAGCTGTGTCTTGAGGGTAAAGCGATTTCTTATAATTTCATTTTACTTAACATAGTCCCGTGAAGAATTCGTGACCCTGAACGTAGCTGCCGCACGACCTTCGCGAAATCATCAGTAACAATTTGGAGCCACGAATGAGAAGGCTAAGTTAACAGCACATGACTACTTCTAGAAAAGACAGTAACTTTTTGAGCAAAGTTTCAAAAGCTTTAGGTGATTTGAAACTGTAGAAGTTATTATAACGTACATACTATATACGTTACACAGATAAAAACGTCTGAGGTTAACAGTGAAGAGAGGCACATATCTTTTATTACTAAATTCAAATATGAACCCATGAAGACCTGAGAAATAATTGCAAAATATGAATTTTAACATTAACGCAGGATAAAACTTAAGTTTATTGTTGCAATAAGCTATTGCTAATTTGCACCAAACATACACATGTCAATTTAAATCATTTGTAACCCAATGCAATAGACAGATGTTTCTTAACTCATGCACTTCATTTTATTTGTTATTTAAAAGAGCGCAAACAACGTAATCAACCTCTCGTAATCTTTTTTTCTAGAAATGCGTAACGTTGAGAAATTCAGAAAATAAAAGACAAGAAACTTTAAATACGTTATCACTTCTTATGTAAAAATGAATAATCTTCACATACGATTACATGTTCATCCATGAAACACCTCTCAATAAAAACAGTATCACAGTATTTTATACAAAGCTTAGCGTACCCAATTATACCACGATATGCTTGAAAGTGATGATATTCAAAACACAGCAGAATAGCGTCATGATGTACCGCACATGCGTGTATATTAAACAGTGCGCAAGCTACAAGAGATAGTGGGAGTAGAATTCCTGAGCTTAAGTTGTCCTGCAGGAAGGCGCATGGGAAGACCTGGAATTAATCTGGTTGACTTTTGTCGTGAAGTGCAGAGACGGAAAATTACAGGGAGCTGCGGCAGGGCGGGGTACGGTGGCAGAACCACCAAGAAATATGGCCGGCATATTGATGTAATAACACACATTATGTCCATTAGACGACCACCTCCCTACAGCGGCGCTCCCTTCCCCTCACCCTCCCTCCGTAATGGGCACTATAGATACGCCGCCTCCTCCTCCACCTTTTTTGCCAGCGTGCAGCTAGCTTGAGTCGAGCTCCTTCTGAGCAGTGTTTCATGGCATACAGTGAGAGCTAACTTCTGTAAGTACATAGCGACAAAAATGGGGCATGCAAGACTTACCTTTTGTGGAAACAACCTAAAAGTCCATTTGAAACCGATCCTTTGAGGCGAAAAGGAATGCATAAAGGTCGTAGTGAGTTCAAACAGGAGTGTAAATGAATCCAGATAGTCTTTTACTTTATTTGCTATACTAGAAGCATGCATACTATAAATTGATAAAAATTAGTTGTTCTCATAAAATTCATAGATCTGACCGTGGCTCCAAAGAAATTGTAATGCTCAGGTTCCCGGTTTTACAAATATTACTCAATTCATATACAAACTGGGAACAAATCTTGTGACATAAACATCGATTTCCATTTGAAAAACGAATTCAATTGTTGAAAACAATGTGAAGAATGCATCGATCACAATAGAGAACATAAACCAATCCACAAAATTTGTGCTTGCATTTTTCTTTTGGAATTGATTACTATAATGTCATGGAAGAAAGCCGGTCTCATATGATACTGAGATCGGTAAAATATTCTTTTGTGGGTTCAACTATCATGACAGAATGACAATTAATTTTGATTTGCTCCTGTTCATTCGAAGAGACACTGCGCACTCTGTACACTCGCGATTATACACCGACTTCATTTGGATGGTGCGGAAGCGAACGTGGACCAGGCTCTATAAAGAGCTTCAATTTATTTCCCTCAATCCAAACAGAGCAATAAACATTGCGTCCCGCTTATATGCAGCAGCAGCTTATATATATGCGGTGCAGAATTATTCATCCTGTTGGACATCCTTTAAGAAGCAGCTGGGTTTCGCATTGGTAAGAGGAAACTCGGCATGTGAGTTTCCCGGTGACAATCAAATACAAACGCCTTTGACTGTCTGTCATGTAACGTTTCTTTTGAAACCAGGGATCGACTTCGGTGTATTTACATACGTTACAAAAGTAAAACTAATCTGAAAAGCTGAAAACAAAACCTCGCGACTTGATCTCTCAGCGCCGAGGTCGTAGCAACACATGAATCAGAGCTTGATGCTTGCCTCCCCAAAACCCTTCATTGAGAGCTGAAGCAAATTTCAATTCTGTGAAGCATTTTCTGTGTCTGGTATACAGCTCAAAACTCCACAACATTTGCCGCCACAATACGAGACTCGTAACACACGAAGTAATCAGCATCGACTCGCTGAATAAAAAATCCGATTGCGAGCCCATTACTATGCTAAATTTGATCCCAACAATCATTTGATGACTGAACGAAAGAAAAATACGTTGTTTACGTCTACAGCAAAGATGCAGCATCAGGGAAGTGTAGTTTTATAACTGCACTTGAAAACGTTCTTCTCAATAATCACAAAGATATCGTTAGATATTATGCTAATCAGCACAGTTGAATAAAAAAAATATCACTGATACACATTTGAAGTCTCCTTGCTACACAATCCTAAGGTATTACATTTTTGGAATGCATAGAAGTACGTAGCCACCTTCTTTATTGATCTACACAGACCTCACTTAACACGACGTTTATGAACGCAGTAATTACAAAAACGGCACTTAATAATCTCAAAAAATGTTACTGATCGGCGAATCAAACCGAACAAAAAAAAACAGAGGGTAAAAGAATTATAATATACGCTGTACTGACATGCAGTACAGACCACCGGCTGTGAAGTATATTCTAGAATGAAAACTTCCCAAACATGGTATTCATAAACTGAGGTGCGGCTTACGACGGCAAAACACAACGTGTGTCGGTTGTAGCATGAAAGAAAAGCGATTTGAGCAGTATAGGAAACAACGCAGTACCATTACTTATAATTTCGCCAGAATGCTTCCGCTGAAATGACAGAACATCGACTGTAAGTAGAAAATATTGGAAAATTGCAGCAAATGATTTAGTTTTCTCGTTAATACAAAGGAATAGCAACGTGCATTCAAACAATTGCACATACACAAATAGTTGCACATTATAATCCAGTACAAAATGTAAAAGTTAAGAATGAAAAGAAAAAATTCATAGTCTAAATGATTTTTACGTACTCAAAAGCAAATAGTTGCTGAAAGTAGGAGATACGCGTTAAATATCGAGGTGAGCGACGCCTCGAATAGTACGGGGAAATGAAAAGAGAACAATAAATGAGTGAAGAAAGAGGCACACAACGATGCACAAACATACTACCTTGACAGAGGTCATTAAGGCCTGAATTAGATGGAAAGAGCATGAATTATCTGCATGGAAGAACTCTGAGAAAACACTTTTATTCCTTGTGTGACTCATCAGCACTAGCATAAGAGGATGTTCTTCAAAAGCAGAAAAATATGCAAATTTCGATACAATATTTTATAATCGTTAAAATACTTCACAACTCATCTATGCAACATACCTCAATTAATGAGGAGATTATATATATAATTTCTCAGGCAAAGGACTACAATTTGAAACCGACGGAGTGAATCACCATACTTTTATAATTGCGCGAAAGTATACTGATGACGGGAAAAATCATAGATAGAGAACAAATTCGTATCATTTAACATTACTCTGAGACGAGACTTCAAATGCCTAGTAGACTTCGTATCAAAATCTGAGCAGGGTTGTTGTTATAAGCAAACGGGCGATGCAATAAAAGAAATCTTCACAATTTAAAGGTATGAATTTAAAGGTATTCAAAGGAGTGAAGTAGCCGAGTACATGTTAGGTGAGCAGCTATACAGTGGAGAGCCATTTAGAATGCCTGCTATCACCTCGTGTGCTGTGGTCCGCAGACGTTGAGGCTTGAACAAACGCTGATCTTAATGAAATGTTGCGTAAGTTTGTTCCGCAACATTGGTTCGAACATTTAATGTCCTTAACGTTATGTTGCGTAAGATAGTTCACAACATTGGCTTGAGCATATGATGTTAACGTTATCTTGTATAAGTTTCATTTCACTTAAACTCAGCGCCTTGTACAAGTCTTATCATTAATGTTATGAAGCGAAAATTGCCCAGATATGCCAAGGATCTCGTAATTTGAACAAGTGGACTTGAACATCTTTTCAGTATAATGTACCACAAAACAATACGTATACCAGTATTAAAAAATTATAAAGCTCACAAACGTCCTGTTTCAATGAATAGAAATCAATTTACTTCTTGAGCTGTTATTACATGTAAGGATAACACCGTGGACGAAATATTATAACATGTATTTGTAAATATTAGCACGAATTTAAAGCCTCAAATTTCTACTGAATGTGCGCTGCGATTGAAACATGGTAAAAGCGGTATGAGTAAATACTTAAATACATTTCAATTTTTAATGACAACAAAATTTGTTCTCCGAGTAAACGGTCGTCGGAATGTCGTAGCTGCTACCCATATGACTTCCAACAGATTATGAGTTCATTTAAGCCTCCCAAACCACAACAGAGGTGTTCCAATGGGAGGAAGGAGCAAAGCACCACTTAGGAGGGAGTTTAGGGAACGAAGAACCTATGCACATGGTGTGTTCCCACTCAAGATCCCCTATGCAAGCAAACAGCGAGATAGAACGTGAGTTTATAAAACAAGATAGAAGTTGAAGAAAAAAAAGTAGGTGCTAGAAAAAACATCAGTGAACTAAAAAAAATGGTTCAAAACTGATCAAAAACAGATTCTACTTCGACAAAAGCAAGGCTCCCTAACCTTCAGCTTGGGACCTCACATTATCCTCATGGGAGAGTGAATTCCCATGGACTCATTAGTTGTATTCTGCTGATGACTTCCCACAAACAGTTACCTCTTTACGAAGGTATCACCACTCTGGTGAAAATTGTATGTGTTATTAAAATTAGGTCATAACTTACAACACATTTCTCATGATCGAACACTCCTCTGTTCTATAACTCACGCAGATCATTTACATGGCAGACCGTTCACCACAGCTGGAGCCCTATTCTGATGAAATATTTTTCTTCAGTTTCAGCGTCAATTTTCAAGGATGCGAGATCCATCTGAAGCACCAGGTTTGAATTTTCCGTTTTCATTCATATATTTAAATTGGTTGTATAATTATTCAGAAAATGTCAAATTAACGGCCAAGCGGAAAAACTTGTGAAGTAACCAAGGAGCAAAATCGTCTTCAGTGTGTGTGGGAAACTGTAACTAAAATAGCTCTAGATCCCTGCATATGAAAGAAAACAGATCATTTAGGTAAAAAAAGTGAAAATCAAATTGAAACACTAATGAATTTTATACGAGTTCAAGATGAAGAACCTCCAATTTTTTGACACAGTGCTAAGCTCAAGATGAGAAACACGTTTCCCTGTCCTGCATGAAGCTTGATGACAAGCCATCAAACACACAATTTTACAGTCTTTCTAGAAGTAAAAACTAAAATTTATTGAATTACGAGTAGATTTTTCTTAGGAAAATCGTTTGGAAACAATAAAAGAGAAAAATGTGGTAGATTGTTAGAACCTCGATCTAAAAATATTCGGCATAATTGCTTGCTGTGAAATTGCAAATGAAATTATGAAAGTTTTGAATAGGTTATAATGTTGACACCAAACTCAAATTCTTCTTAGGTAGAAACATTCACACAGCAATCATTCACATATGTAAGAATTATAGCACTTCTAATTTATTCTTCATGACGAAAAAAATTAACTTAAAAACCAAACTGAAAAATGAATATAAATCTCATCAAAATGAAACATCACTTTACAATCAACGTCTTTATAATGAATGACAAATCGATAACGTTTAGTTCGTGAGACAAGCTGGACAAAAATGCATGAATTTTGTTCAACACTTCCTGTTTACTACACAACACTATAATATTTGTCACGTATCACACGTGCGTGCTCATTCATGTATGAGCCTCAATAATCAGGATTAAAATAAGAGAATTATCAGGTGTTTCAAAATGAAAAATTTAAACGGCGGAGAAGTTCACCGGCCGCCTACAGTTGTGGGTATTAACTAAAGTCCGTTAATTATAGTCTTTCTATGACTCTATCTACTCGATAAGGTAACGTGTTGGCAAACTTTTATGTGAAAATTATGGGGGTGCTGCTAAAGAAACTGATCGAACAGCATAAAACCATCAGTCAATTGATCAGGCCTGCACCGTTGTGAAATGAAAAATGAATTCTTTTGAGAAGGTGACGCACATCAAACGATGGAATTCCCTCGCTTTCTATTTTTTAAAACATGTTTAAAAATCAGATGTAAGACCTGTTCACATATGTTTTAGCGTAGACGCAGTCCGTACTTTAGCGATCGTTTATTTTGTGTTCACGCTGCGTTGCGGCGGACGTGCAGGATGCAGCTGGGAGCGGACTTATTCAGCGGATATGAATTAGAAACAACGAAATTTAGCGCACGGCTTATATTCCCGCTAAAATTGATGCTCTCATGCATTATTTATGGAGCCCGTAACAAAATATCTCGACTTCTTTGGCGTTTGTGCCACTCGCTGCTGAAGTGAGTGATGAGTGTTTGCTGCAGACATATTTACAATGAAAAATGAGAGTTTCTATTTTCCCTGAATGATGTGCTATAATATATAGACTGCTCTTAAAATTCTTTGCTTTGTGTGTGAAACCATAATAGTTTGTTTCGGGGTGTTCCCAAAAAATGCACTCACTCTTTGAGTGCCCAGTACTTCTGTATTTCGTTTCGATGTAGGTGTGTGTTGACAAGGACACAAATTTAATGAGTCAAGTCCAAAAAGAGAACACTAGATTTGAAAAATTAACTGTCATGGAAAAAAACTTCAATGTCCCTGATACAAAAATAAACACAAATGACTAATCGTCGAAGTGTCAAAGAATGATACATTTCTTTTGAAACCCTGTATAAGTTATACGCGATGCTGACGTTATGGTGAGTCGTACATGAACGCTTGAGTACGCCATGTTAACTAGACTTTAGAAGGAAATTATTAGATACACGGTAAAATGAATTACAAGATTACCCCAAACCATGCTAACTAAACTTTAGGAGGAATCTTGTTATTCATTTACCGTGGAATCGATGACTCGTGTTACGCTCTGTGCCAGAGAAAGGATGTAAGATACTGATTGTGGCGAGCTCTGAACGTCTGATTCTCAAACCGTAAGTCAATAGAATTCCTCATTAGATTTACATACATACTACTAGCGTACACGGCCAGTAAAAAAGGGCGGGATTCGATTAATAAAATGTTCGATAGAGCACATAATTCATACAATCAGTTTGGTAAAATATCATATTCTTTAAAAACTGACAGTGTGCCATGTGCGTATCTGCGACACAGGTTTCACTAACTCTCGAATTTTCCATGAATAAATCGTCCAGTTGTGGATGAAAAACAAATATATCCATCTTAATGATAACTACGGTCAAAATGTTATTTCAGTACTTGCATGTGCACTGGTGACACTCGTATGACAGATACAGTCATCAAGCACATCCAGCTGCTCCAGACAAAAAAAAATGTTCACTGATAAAATGTAACACTGTATATTGATATCATTATTATTATTATTATTAATATCATTGTTGAAAATCATTTCCAAATAAATTGAACTAATCATTGAATTGGCATCCATGAAGATTTAGCTATTGATAATTCTTCTTTTTTGAATAAATGCGTCGTTCTCGAGTTTGACACCCATAGAAATTTAGATTAGATTCATGGGTAGTTAGATTAGATGATTGGTTTAAACGTCCCTAATCATAACAAAGGTGTTCCCAAGAGAGAAGGAGGAAGGCACATTTGTAGTTTGAAATTAAGGGAACGAACAATCTAGTCACACTGGGTGTGTCCCCCCACCCTGCGCATGGAAGCAGCAAGATTGAAAGAAGTTTATGAAAAAGATAAAAATTGAAAAAAGAAATCAATATGCGTTGAAAACAAGGAGAGCAAAACAATGATCCTATTTTAATTTGACGAAAGGAATGCCTATCCAAGCTTTAGCTCAAGGCCTCACATTTAAGTAAATCTGAAATTTTGCTAGATGGTAAATAGCCATTGATTACCACAAATGGACTGAGCGACTCTCTCTCCGGTTATGACCTTAATTTTCGCATTTTCACTATGGACAGCTCCCTGATATTCATTCTTTAACGACCATTTTGCAATTTTTTTTTCGTTTCAAAGCAGCGTGAATCTTATTTCTCCCTCATTTTCAACTCTTCACCAAGCAATGTACTCTCTAGGAAGAGGTGTGAGGAACATATGGATCCAGGGTTGGGCATCTGCATGCTACGATGTCGGCGACTCGTCTTGATGAGACGAATACTCACACTCCATTTCGTGAAGAGCATGTCTCGCGTTGCTAACATACTTCAAATGTTATCTGACGCTAAGAACACACGTATTGCAAGCACATACACACATAGCTCTAACCTAAATGTTACTAACGAATGTCATTACAGTAAGAGAATCAAGCTAAATTCGACTGGGCGTTAGAAATTTAGTTAGTGTGGCTCATCAAATATGTTAATCCTTAAAGCAAAAGATAAGAATTTGTCTGTACAGTAAATATTCTTCCTCTTCTGTGGCCCACGGAATTAAGTAACTAATGATGAAATGTTTAGCAGTTAGAAACAAAAATAAATCGTTGGCTTTAGTGCTAATTAAGTTTGTTCGTCCCACCTTACATTGTATAAATGTGAACTAAGACCATTTAAAGTTTTTTCGAGGTTTAAGGACGTTTTCCAGATTCGTTTTAGATGAGGAGAGAAAAAACGTCCTCTATGACTTCTGTGCGTCATGACGCATCACATGAGGGAAAGCCAGTTCACTGCTCACACGGACATATATGCACAACTACTTTAGGAGCACGTGTGCCACGAAAGATGCTAAAAATCAGTACAATAATAGCAAAGTATTAACACCTGTACAGCAGCTGGACAAAGTGCCGGCAGGACGCAGTACATCACAGGGCGCATGCGACGCGACCTGCTTTATGGCACATTTCTCACTGCAATGCTACGAGTATATAGTCTCAGATAGAAAAGGCCAGTCGTTATATAACGTGGCACCTGATGATTCGTTTGAAATTATATCCAGTACGTTGGCTGATGTTATATCTCATATACTATCCGAAATAAAACAAACCCTATGGCAGTCGATAAAACAACCTGTTAAAACGTATTGGGTACGTAAAAAATAGCTCAAAAGTCCAAAAAACATTAGATATTTTCAAAATTACATAAACTTGTTTCGGGTACAGTAAGCATCTCCAGCATAAGTATGTAGTTGAAGAACACTCTATATAGAGCGCGGTAATTAAGTGCTACCAAACTTCAATGTCACGACCCAAATAACTTTATTTTCACAACAATGTGCGCGTTCAACTGAATGTCCATTTTTATGTGTTCGCAAATAAAAAAATTACATTCAATCTTTGGAGAATGTAAACAAATCGTGCTAGTTTGAAAATGAAACACATTCACAGTGAATTGGCAATAACAACAATCCAGAATATTTCCATTTGATGAGTGTAAATACTACAAAATATCAATAAGTGTACAAAAGTTTGAAAATATTTCAAACGTTAGATACATATCAAAACACAAATTCGTGACAAAAATTGATCATTCTGTAAAATTTATCTTCACTCTTAGTTAAACGTCATACATGTTCGTCACCTCTAAGTTCGTAGGCTGCTGCACAGCACAGTCCTAGCATTGTTAACGAATGAGCAAGTCGACACAAAATAAAAGATTTGCAAACATGCGAAGCATTTCAATGCATGCACTTTTGAATATAAATTTGAATTTGAAGTTACGAAATGGCTAAAGACTATCAGCGCCACTTATTGGCGGTGATGTTCTCGATATTTTACCCTGAAGTGACGTATTAGCAAACGATGCTATAATGGTCAGGACACATCTCCGTTTTGGAATGGTAAGCCTGATATGGTGGTCGCATGGGACGATACGGAGCACCTACACGTGCAGCGTGTTCAACCATAGTAGCCTTCGTTCCCGCTACTTGTACACTCGGTCAAAGTTCCTGCGCTCCTTCACTCACTATGTGATAACATTCTCGGACCTTACAGCGATAAGGCCAAAAACATTTGAACATTTCAATAAGCCTTCATTCTCTTGGGATAAGTTTTAAAAAGGATTATGCATGGTAATCCACAAAAAAATACCAAACGTTGAATTAGTATAATTCAAAAGCAATTGAAAATAATTCTAATCTATTTGAATCTATTTGTGATGACTATCTATCAAGTAACTTCAAAGAATTTTTTTTACAAGGTGTTTCAGGTACAAAATTGCACACCAAGTAGAATTTGGCCAAATAAACACTGTTTCTTTAATGAAACTTAAAAAAAAATCGTGTTTTTGAGATATTTGCTGTTTTTTGGTTTAAAGGATGAAATTTAATGGCACAATCACTCGCAATATTTATTTGATTTTACTTTACAAAAATTGTTCAAAATGTGTTTCACAAATGTGTTCCCTGTTCCGGCGTCGTGGTTTCTTTGAAACTGAACAGCGCCAACAAGACAAACAAGAATTAACCTGGTAGCACGATCTGGAACATTCTAAAGCCTTCTTGCTAAAACTTTTTTTACCAAATATCACTAAACTAAATTTTATTTATGCAAACACTCATAGAATATAAGTGTTTGTAACGTAAATTCAAAATATGCGCGTAATTGGGTCACTAAATTTCATCCTTTAAAACAATAAACAGCTAATAACTCAAAAACCCGAACTTTTTCGGAATATTTCATGGAAGAAAAAGTGTTTATTTGGCCATTTTCTACTTGAGGTGCAATTTTGTACCTCCTGTTCTGAAACACCCTGTACATTTCTACGAAATTGTTACACAAACGCGTGTAGTATAGGCTTTCAAAAAAATCTGTTAGAATATGGGTGAGACACAAAGTGTGAAACCTTAAATTAAAAATTTGAATAAGCTTGAGAGGGCTAAAAAATCGATGCTCGATATTCAGCACAAATGTTAAGTAGAGATCACTTTAAGATAAGGACAACACCTGTTCATCATCAGTCAAGACGCCTTCTCCAGCGAGTGTGTGCCCTGCGCCAATGATTAAATACCTTAGAGTGATGAACATTATTTAGAGTGCAAATAACAAGCACCTGCAAAACTTTTTATCCTTCGTAAATAGAACTTTCATCACGCACACACACTTTCATGCAGGCTCGACTTCAAGACACACATATGGTGTATTTTGCACTACTGCGCGGTCATATACCGGTTCTCATTAAAATGGTCATTAAAAGGAACAGCAGGATTCCTTTCCATTAGCACCGCAGATGCTGGGCCACATCAATATAACATCAAATGCTAATTTGCAGCAGGAGCCTGAAGAAGTTCTCAAGAGTACGGCAGCACAAATTTTTGTTGCGCTCTTAACAAGGATGAAGTCAGATGTTCGGGGACCAAACCGTTTTGCATAACTGCCTCAAGCCTCAATTTGTGACTGTGAACAGTCTTCTTCTGGGCCAACAATGAACATTTTCATGAGACTGAGTGACAATGTTCAGCCGGAGACATGTATAAGTACACTACCTCGATTAAAGTATCGTTTTCACAAATGTTAGTAATTTCACACGATTGATCTTGAAAATTAAGTTCACACAAACACGTTATTGTTCAAAATTGATCTTTAAATTTGAAGAAAAACTGGCATTAATGCCTCCAATGAATACTCAAGAGTTCAAGTTGATTGTTCAATAATTCATTCATTTTTTAACCCCTGCAAATAACTCATTTCGAAAAGTGAAATTAAAACAAGAAAATCTTTCAGTACTGTCCATATTTTCAGGTCAAATGTCTACTTAATCACATTTGTTCTCTTCATCTTCACACACGCTGCTCTAAGCAACACCCTGGGTGAAAGTGGCATAACGCCTTCTCGACCACAAAGTTACACTCCTGTTTAGTTGCGTTGACAAAATCAGCAAAGGAACAAACCAGGTAGGAGCCTGGCTTCTGTTTATCGCTAGTAAACATCAGGGAGGAGATACAAAGAAGCTTGCAGAATCGGTAATTCTAAGAAGCGAGAAACAATGATGCAGAGCTTGCCGTCGGCTGAGATGCGATAGCATCAAGCAGGATATAAACACAATTAAGGTAGAGTGTCCGACACTCTTAATGCAAGCTCTTGTCTGCCAAATAGAGAGACACTGCGATAACCTTGCAGATGCTACAAATTATTTGTGGAGGCGCGAAAATGAAGAACTTCGATGCCGTCGCAAAAAAAACAGGGACTGCAATGCCACAGGGGAGTTTAAATTGCTCAATGCCCCTGAGTTCATTAAAAGAAACTGACTTGGAACGTCTACCCAGCACTGTAATAATCGTGGCCGGTCCTGGGAGGTTCAGTGAGGTGTTATAGTATCATTAAGAATTTTTTCAGCAGCATGAGCAGAGCTCTCTGTTTGAGTTATGCTGAGTGTACGTTTGTGCAGATTTCAGTTGACCGGTCTAGCAGGGCTTTGCGAATAGTTATACTCATGAGGATGAAAAATAGGATGGCAGAAGGATGGCTTTGCGCTAGATGATGAATCGAAGAACTCGTATTCTTAGGTTAAAATTGTGCTGCAAAATTAAACACCAGCAGGTATAACGAGGTTGTGATGCAAAAAATTAACAAGCTTCTGAAAATGTTTCACGCAAAGAAAATAAATTGAATGAAACGTCAAGTGATACCTAGAACGACGATGCTTTCTGCTTTGGAATATAGGAGCAGGAAACTTAATCCAGTCTTTAAAGGGATGAAAAGTCTATCTTAACTATGGACACAGTTTTAGAACAATAAAATCAGAACATAGGAAAGCAGGACATTCGTAAAATAGACTTCGAACGATGCAATCAAAGATTCGCTACTATAAGAAACGATTTGAAGGATTTTGAAGTGAAGTACTGTATGATGAAATTTCTTTGCTGAAAAAATTGCATAAGTGAAAGAAAGAGAAGCAATGGTGACAGGAAGTCAAGACCCCCAGTTCGATATCTATTCTCATCAGCATTCTGTTGTGCATGAGCACAAATTGTCTGACAGTATTCGATAATTCCGCTCACGTTTTTAAATTTACCAGTGCATGGTAAGAGAAAATACTAAGTGTACGTCTCAAGTCGAGGCTTGCATAAAAAAGGAACGATTTCACATAATGTAGATCGGTTTAACGAAAAATTCAGGCTTGAACCAAAAATTTGAACATTGCCTAGAAAATCGAGCATGCGCACATACATCACACTCCGTTTGCGGTGTGGTGCGACCATGGGGCGCAGGGCCGACCACACGTGATGTGCTTTTCCTCTTGATAGAAGTTAGTATAAATTTACACCGAGCAGAGTGGGGGTCAGATCATAAACATAAATATGAGCTATCTCCGATTGTGGAATGACTCAGCGTTGAAACTTTATAGTTGGCTGAACACATCAACTGAACTTTTTCTTTAACGATATAAATATGCTCATGAAGAAATTTCAACTTGCCTCAAACAACTAATCTCATGGGTCGAAAATTTCATTGAGAAAAACATACAAATTAACTGGAAAATTTCTTGTTTTTAATAAATAACTTTCTGAATTTCTTTCTGAATTTTTGAACCGTCGGATCGAGTGTAAAAAATTTATCTCTGTAGTTTTGAACACATCATTTAGCATTCGAAAAACACATTTCGAAAACAGCTACCTCAGATTTTCAATATATATATATATGCTTTACACTGATTGTCCAAAACACTGCGTAGAGATAGCATGGATATAACGGATTAATTACTAAACGCTGATGTTCTGAACATTCGCTAAGAATCTATCAAAAGCGACGTGGGCCAGTGGGTTACAGATATCCTATAACAGTACAGACTGCCAACACTTCTTTGGAAGAGGTGGAATTGCCTCAGGCTGTGAAGTTGGTTCTTTCTGTATTTATTTAGTTCAACTATTTTTTCAATCATGTAAGAAAATTTTTATTAAAACATCAAAAATGATTTTCATGAATTAAGTTTTTCAAACGAAGTTCAGTTGTGGTCTTTTTAATAATAATATGCAAATTTTTTGCTGTGTAGTGCAGCACGAATGAGTTATTGAAATTTAAAAGAGTGCAACTAGCCCGCGGTGATTTTACACTACAAATATAATGGGAAAAAACTGAATGAAGTTAATTCAAAATCATTTAGGGGAATAAGCGCCAGAGACCAAATCTATACTGAATGAAGTGTTCTTTTGGCTGCGCAGTTATATTCTTCCTTTTATTTTCAGCGACCAAATAGGAAATAAAATTGGTTTAAATTGCGCAACAAAATGTAAACGGAGCTAGGAGCTGTACTTATTTTTTAGAAAACAAACAATTTTAAATGAAAATAATTGTTACATAGATACTCGTATGCACCTGGGCGCTGTTGACGCATAAAACCAAGGTGAAACACTTCTCTTCAACACTCTTCACAAAGATGACATCATACGTCCGCAATTTTTACAAATACGTGTAACTATTCAGGTTCTGGCATCAACACTTCAACGGGTGATCGAGTCCAAGTAATGCCGAATAAAACTAAGGAATTTTCAAAAGTTTACGTACCTAACAGCCCATACAAAAAAAAATCTTCAGAGTGCTAACGAAAAACTAAAATAATTTTAGCAACAGAAACACGTGACAAACGAGATGGAATTTCGGCTGCGAATTTTAAAAAAGAAACTTGTTCGCACGAACTTCATAACACGTAGACTGAAGATAATATTGCTTACAAGGCCCTTTTCTATAGCTTGATTAACTTTTTAGAAAAATGTTATTTTTTTTTTTTCTTATATATCTCGGCTAAAGGTTTAAGGGCTGTACAATCCAAGAAATATATTCTATTTTTGCGTGCATTGACATCGACGCAACGCATCTGCTGAGTACCCAGTCTTGGAAATACTCCTACGCTCTCGTGAGATGAACGAAGCAGCAAAACAGAGATAAGAACACCAGAAAGACGTGCTCAAGGATTTGCTTTCAAAGACGAGATACGCTTTGCATGCCGTTCAATTTGCGGAAGATAATTAATGTGGCAGAGAAAGTTAAATTCTGCGAAGACCATTCTGAAATACGCTTAAAGTTTTCTTCGCTCACACCTGAACATCTGTTGAAGAACAATATAAATGTATTTTAAAAAACACCCACCCTAATTTCATGACTTCTAATACAAGTGATTATTTTTTGCAAGCACTTCAAATTCTGTACGTCTTTATGGCTAGTGTTCACTAATTTAAAACGTACGAATAGATCCCGAATAATTCCACGACAAAATTTACGATACATTGACTGACACCCCTTTTGAATAGACAAAGTTTTTTCTTTTGCTTTACCTACGAGTAATTTACCTTATCGTAAGAATGGTGATGACAATGGTACAGGCGCGGCAGTATATAGAGTCAATTATTACCTACCAACACGCCGGCACATTAGACCACTCATGATCTGATCTATTGCAAGCATGCGCCGAACTTCTTGCAGAAGTTCAAGCGAGGCGCTTCACGAGTTCAAAATCCTGAAGACCATCGCTAAAGACTAATAGAGACCATACTGAAATACTAGCCACTTGATCAACCTTATTGAATGTAATCGGTTCGTAAGATAATTCCTGAAACACTTCACAAATAGTCTGATGTATGGTCTCCAGTAATTCACTCTGGAGTTAAAATTGCGAGCCCAAAAGCCAAGAGGAGGACTTCGGATCGCTGAGAGATCCAAAATAAGTGGGAGTTGTCGAGACAGGGACGGCCCCTGAAGCAAGCGGCGAATACCAGCAGTGATGCACCCGATAAGGTGTCTCGTAAACTGCGCCTAACTGCACTGCAAGCGTACATTAATGAACGATACTGAAACTTGGCAAAATTTTTAATGAGGGATACCTGAGCTATTGCGTAGAGACTTACGAGCTGGTCCTGACAGCAGGGGCTGACGCTCCCGCTGGGGCGGCTGCTCTTCTCTAGCATTGTTGCAGCGGCGCTGCGGCTCCTTCTTGTGTTTTTGCTGTGTTGCTGCTGGCTGTACTATGGTAGCGCCAGCGGGGAGTACTCGTACTCACCGTATTCTGGTGCACAAGATACTGTGTTGCGAGGTTGCCTGTGTGACGCAGCACAAGCATCAGCGTAGGTGCGCCTCATGCTATTCGACGGAACTGGGCAGAGCTGCAGTTGCTCTGGCCGCGAAAGTGGAGGTGGGGCAATATTGCCACCTATTGTATCCTGGTTGAGTTGAGTATTGTGGTAGAGTTGATTCTTCTAGTTGAGTTAAGTATTATGAGATAGAAGGTGTTGCTGAATGGCGCTACTGCCCACTGCACTGGTGTTCTCGCAGATTGTGCTGGAGACGATCGGTAGGAAGCTTTGATGTACTTGTGTTAGTTTATATATTAGTTTTTGTTTGATGGATGGAACTCGTCTGAGACTAATCCTATCCCAATCACTCTAAGGCGAGTGATGATAGAAGGGATAATTTAAATTGTGAAATAACGTAATATATTTCTCGTTGGTACTATATAAGTCTGATTGACGGCTGTCATTATTATGAAGCTCATTTTGTGCCAAATCCCATTGTCGTTCTGCGGCAGTCGTGTTCAATTTATTGTCGTCAGGCTTTCCAGGCCTCCATGTTATTGTAGGACTTAATCGCAATAAATCTTACGCCAAAGAACAACATGATAGAAGAATTGATTCTAAATACAGGCCGCATTCACAATTAATTATTTAAAAAATATATACATATAGTCAGAACATGAACGGGCAATTTATGGTTTGTGCGTTTCAGATGAATCACGACTTTTTACGTTTTCCCGACCTTAAATATGAGCAAATACTTGATATTATTGCTGATATTTGTTCATTGCTGTACGAGTTCACTCAATGAATTGATTGAACAGTTTTCGATTTACCCACACAATGTAGTTTTGGTCCTTAAAATGATCATATGACATTAACTAGTTGCAGGTGCTATAAATATAATCAGCTAACTGAAATTCATGGAAATCTTATGCCTCGCAGATAATTGTGTATGAGTGTTTAATACTTGCAAGAGCTTCGTTTCATGCTCTCGTAAGGACGTACTAATGAAAAAACGCCGGAATGGGTATTGGAGTGAAAAATGTACTACTGAAATTTGCACAGGAGGAATACTGCAGCAGAAAATTATCCACATCTATAACTCTTATCCGGACACATTTGAGGAATACACTCGTATTAGACTGCAGACAGAACTTTTACTTAGCTTGCAGTTCTGCTGTCACAACTGGAGCAACCAGTCACAAATTTTCAGTCAGACCAAGAAACATGGCGTCTTAAACTCTTAAGCGGCCTGAAAAATACACGGTAAGTTGAAAGCCCTAATGTTACAGTACGTAGGGCAATTCGATTTAAATGAACTTAATTCGACCCATTGGTCATCATGATTGAATGTATTTGTACTTGAAATTCTCTGAAGCACGAACGTTGTGCAGAACAATCATAGTTAAATGGCAGTAATTTCACCAAGTGACCGTATTGAGTATTACAGTTCAGTGCTGGATCAGTAGCTCTAACCCAGCAGGAAGGCCATGCCACGGTCCAAAGACGCAAGCAGTCGGAGCGAATTCGTCACAGTTGTCTGGCGAGGATGTTATGAAAGATTCCGTTATTGCGTCCAACCCCTCTAATTCTACATCATCAAGGTTGATAACTCGAGCATTAAATAGAAGAGCAACGAATTCGCTTGGAATGTCAACCTCAGGAAGCCCGATGGTCGCTATCATTGTTTTTAAGAGACTTCAATAGTGATAATAACATGATAGCGAAACTAGTCCGCCCTCACTGAAGACTGGCAATGCTCGTAATCTACACTTAGAGTCAAACTGATTGAGAAGGAAACCGTCAGCACCTCAAATTAATAGGCTTTCGTTTAGTGTGAATAATGAGAGTTCAGGAGCTGGCTCCACACGCAAGCTAGCGATCACAGGCACCGGGGATCAAGGTTTGCAGCCGAGGAAACCAGTTGACATATGGATGATGGATAGGCGATATAACACTCGACTTACGCGCCAGTCGTAGCGTCCAGCATGGCGAAGTGCAACAACTACTCCTATATTATTGCATAACTTCTCGAACAGCTCTACTTAATACGGGAAGTGCAGACAAAATAGAAGCTATTAACAACACGGTTTAGAGCGCGATAATATGCGCATCCTTCGTAGGTATGCTTCTAAAATGCGGCTGTCACTCAGGTATACAAGGACTCTCGACTGCAATAGCCGAGATCGTGTTCTTTTTTACGCCAGGTAAACATTAGTTTTCAATGAATTTAAACTGCATTTCTCCAGGTAGTTACTCTCAGCCTTAAAAAGATTTTAATGATGAACCAATTTTTTAGTTACAGAAAATCAATACAGAAATAATTTTGTACACAAACAGCGGGAAAACCCACCATAGCAAATTTGCTGCATTTACAGAGGAAAATTTAATACTGCATCAACAGTTTACACCCACTGGTTGAAAATAAATTGTAATTAGGCGTACTCAGCCAGTGAACGTCAGTTGACACTACGACAAAGGAAAACCGTCTCCACTTCGGATATTCATGAAAACTTTCACAGCGAGACGAAAATATCCTACACAATTCAAGCACAGACAGATATAGAACTCCATTCCTATCTGGAATCGGTAGTAAATTGCCAGAGAAGTTCATCAGGAAATTAGGCCTTTCAGCATTTAACACTCTGACCGAAATTAGTTAAACTGAAGTTCAATATTCAACTGAAATGTTAATGCAATTGTAGTGCGCAAGTTTAAAAATAGCAAACATGAACTGGATCGAGCCATCATTTAGCTTTAATTATGTTTGGATGAAAATTGAGTTTGTGACTACTGGTTGGTCGACAGCATTATGACAATCCCCTCCGTGGCCACCGGTGGCGCACGTTGCGGTCAATATGTTAAAACAGATATTGCAATTTCACTTGTTACACACGCACTTGTCTGAACAGTTGGGCATTAAACTTCGTGTATTATTATCATTGAGTATTGAGGTACCACAGCAAATGAGGCGGTAGTGTGAGTTAAATATCAGTGCGCATGAATGCAAGCAAAAATATTCAAATTTTAAAATAAGATTAATCTCATGTTGAAATTGAAGACCTTATCCAACTCTGTCAAACTTTGCCTGCCGAGTAAAATTATTAACAAGGACCTGGATTAAACTTCAATGTTTTATAGTCGTTCCAGTTGTTCTTCTGGCTTGCTGATCTTCACGTGAAGTGGTCGATCTGTGCTGTACGAGCGACACCCTGCCCCGTTCATCAAATCAGAAGTACGACTCATCTGAGCAAGAAGGCAGGCACAGTTGGTGGATTTTTACCATCCGAGATCAAATATTTTCAGCTCACCCAGCGATCATAAATAGTCAAGCACATCCACAACTTCAGGTGCATTCTTGCGCCCGGTTTTAAAACAAAATGCCACCGCCCAGCCAAGGTATTAGTTGTTTTTAACCCATACTCATCGCGCTCACTGTGCACGAAACACACTTTGCTATCTCTACTCCCAATCCTAAATAAAGTTGCCCAAAATTAACAGTGTTTTCGACTGAAATTTGTTTCTTTGATTGAACAAATTTGAACAACAATCCACATACAGTGCTTGAGAACATCAGGGCATGGTAACGAAAGCTAAGCAAGCGGTCCGCGCTCGGGCTGTTGTCCAGACGGCGCAGCGCGCTCAGGGGGAGGTAACGCCATGAGATGCTCAATGTGGGTGAGTTAAAACATCGAAGTCTTCAAAGACGGTAGAATTGTTACAAGGTAAATTGTCATTTTGTGGATGCAGTGGCAGCTCATTGCATTGTCTTACATGGAATGGTTCTCTGTGGTAAACAGCGTTAGCAATGTGTAAGGTACGAGTTGGCTGATGGAGCGCAGAGAGTGGCGGAAACAGTGCAGGGAGTGACAGCAGTAAGGCAGAGTGTGACAGGAACAATGTACCGAGTGACATATGCAGCGCAGAGAGTGACAGCAGCAGGGTAAAGTGTGACAGGAACAGTGTTACCGAGTGACATATGCAGTGACGAGAGTGACAGGAGCGAAGCAGAGAATGACAAAAGCGGTGCTGAAAGTAACAGAAGTACAGTAGAATACGTCGCGCTGGGATTACATGGAGACGCTGCTGGCTGGAGACACACAACGTGAACAGTTACAGAGAGAGCCGTGCTGGCAGTACCAGGAGTCGGGGCTGACAGAATGACAGTCGCTGAGGAGCAGTGACAGAGAGAGCCGTGCTGGCAATACCAGGAGTCAGGGCTGGCAGAGTGACAGGCGCGGAGGAGCAGTGACAGAGAGAGCCGTGCTGGCAGTACCAGAAGCAGGGCTGGCAGAATGACAGGCGCTGAGGAGCAGTGACAGAGAGAGCCGTGCTGGCAGTACCAGGAGTCAGGGCTGGCAGAGTGACAGGC
>JACJUY010000015.1:2035-85958 GCA_014220935.1 Platorchestia sp. MABIK | reverse complement strand
TGATGAGCAGTGAGAGAGAGAGCCGTGCTGGCAGTACCAGAAGCAGGGCTGGCAGAATGACAGGCGCTGAGGAGCAGTGACAGAGAGAGCCGTGCTGGCAGTACCAGAAGCAGGGCTGGCAGAGTGACAGGCGCTGAGGAGCAGTGACAGAGAGAGCCGTGCTGGCAGTACCAGAAGCAGGGCTGGCAGAATGACAGGCGCTGAGGAGCAGTGACAGAGAGTGCCGTGCTGGCATTTTATTCCCTGTCCAATTGGCTTTATTGGAATGTGAGGACGACAGCTCGTTCGTTATTCCGGTGCGCCGTCGCTGCTCCTTCCTTCTGCCGCCCCCTACCTCGCCTCCGCCTCCTCTCGTCTCTCCTACGCTTATTTTCCTCTTCTGCCGCCCGATTTCCTAACAATTGAAGTCCTTGTAGCGGCGCAGCTCGCCCGCAGCGTAAGTTCTCCGATGTAGACATGGAGACTCTACGTGCCGTGTGATGTAGCTGATTTTCGTCTTCATTCATTATTATGTAAAAATTAATGAGCAAAATTAAATAGAAATAGAACGATGTGTGAGCAGTTCAATAAAATATTTGCTGTAGTCACTTAACATCACTCTTGCTCAACAGACTTCCTATGTTGCGATGCCAAATAAGAAAGCCGATTAACATGAAGACAATTGCTCTCCGTACATTTGAAACGCGTATTCATGTTACAAAGATCTACTCGGATTTTTTTAAATTTCAATACAGGCTTGGTTTAGAAAATTTAGTAGCTTAAAAAACACCAGTAGTAATACGAAAAAGCTGCGTTGGAGTAAACAACTCCAATAGAAAGATAGACAATGGTATTTCAAAACCTGAACTCTTAAGTAGGGAGAGCTTTCAGGCTCGTTGTTCAGAGGTTCTATTGTAACTACATTTCTTCTCCTTCTTTTGAAACATCAATCTTTTAAGAAATGCCCCGCTCCAGAAACGGTAAGGAACAAGATTCTGTGTTTCATCAAATAATATTGACAAAACGTCAAAGCAGCAGCGATGAGAACATTGTGGAAAAAATTGCAAGAGTAGCGTAGTCCAACCGTGCTATTTTTGACGTCTTGCTGCACGCTGAGCACTTGCTGCATGCATTTTAATGCATGAATATCCGCCCGCAGCTTCTCCCTTTGTAAAGTGGAAGAGATCAAATGAAGCAATAAAATGAAAACCTACGGTTTCAGAATACTATTGAAAAGCTCCGTATGACTTTTGTACATTCTTACAATCTTTAGATAACACAGAAACTAATCATTCGCCTAAGATCAATGCGAAGTGATACATGGAGATGAATGTGAACAATTGAGATGAAGAACCATAATTTGTCCTTAGAAAAGACATGTACATATATTAAAATTCACAGCTTCATCTATGAGAACGATTTAGGTGGCATTATACATTGATCAGTAATAGGAACTCCACGCATGAATATAAGTTTTCATTTTAATACCATGCACTAATGTTGAATTCGTGATCTTGATAACTGTACCTATCAAATTTTTGTTAGTATACTCATTCTTTATTCTGCGCAGCATACAAACTAAACGCAGAACCGTTTTCGATTACTTAAATGTATGGAGTGAAATAAAAAATGAAATTCTAGAATGACTTTCACGTCGTAGTTCATTATGTGGCCGACCTGAACAAACGCGTAACTTTGAGAAGAGCCTACCACAATTAAACATAAGCCGTAATATGTGCTGGTAATATGATACAATTAGTTTAAACAACCTATGGGTTTTGGTGTAAGGAAGCACGCTCGCAAACTTGTCGAAATTTTAACCTTAGTACGTATACGAATTGAAAATACAATTTTTGTGCACGAGTTTTTCCAAAGATTGCTGTACTCATGTTATCTAGGCCGGAATGAAGTCTTTCTGTTGAAGAACAACAATAGTCTAACGAGATGATTGTGCTTAATTTCCCATCACACAAACGCTTGAGGCAGCGCGTGACACAACAAAACGACGTTACGCACGTTTGTATGAGTGTTCTGCACAGAAGGACAAATACCCACTCGATTGAAGAAGCTTCTGAAAGTGGAAAAATAGAGCGCATGTGCACAAGGAGCAGAGGACGACTCAGCTACAGTACACGGCGCGCCAATTAGTTGGCCGTTTATATCAAGCTGCTAAGATGAAGAGCCCAATTTGCATATCAGAGTCCATGCACATCACGTTCTTTTGAAGGCTCTGTATCAATGTTGCGTGATCGATTCCATGCCAAGAGTCTCGTCTTAATTGTTAGCCTTTGTTGCACACAGTCCCGCCGGTGTTGGTAATGAGCAAAGAAATTCCAAGTTCATCAACTCGAGCGCCTTGGCATCGAGCCGGCCCAAAACACATGTTTTATAAGGGTCTTACCCACTGATACACGCTCTTCTTATCCATTACTTACGAATACGTCTTCATGAACTTCACCTCAGCGGCCATCGCTATTATTGTGATATTCCGGCGTCGGTGCATTGGAAAAAGACTAAGGAACGCCGCATCATTTGGTACACGAAGGATTCCATCACTTAATTCTTCGTATCTGTATAGGATTAGCCGAACACATTTGCATTCGAGAAAAAATTCACCGATAAATAAATACGACCTAACGGGAAGAATTAATGAGTTCTGCAAACGATAAGTATTCACCAGGCAGTTCGCTTATCTAGATTGGTAATTACTCGCGTATAGGCAACAGTTCCACTGGGACATAAAAAGAGGTGTATAAAACATGAGATCAATTAAACAGAAGGGTTATTCCGCTCAGAATCAATGATGAGTAACTCAGATAATGGGTTATCGATATTAGCTAAAATAAATTGCCGTAGCACCTGTTTTTCATCTCGCACGGATTGTGAAGAAGCCGCGAAGTAAACTCAATTATACAGGTTTATAACCACTGGCTAAGAAAAAGGTAGAGGGTCTGCAAAACTGGTGCTCTCCGATAAATCATCTCTTAATTCTTGTAGTTAAAAAAGAAACTGTTTTTATTGAGTTTTAGTAAATGAACGCACATCTAAAAAGATGTCTTCCGTACGCTAGAGCTTGACACATTTGAAATTAAAGGTAAAGAAAATGGCATTAGTATCAACCATTTACCGAATTGTTCATTGCAAGTTGCAATCATTGAATAACACATATTATTAAGACATGAAGAACACTGATTAAGATTCACTAAATACTTGCAACGCATTCATATATGATTGGTCGTTCAGTTTAAGATGTTAATCTATGTATGTAAAGTGGAATAATCAGAGGGTAACTGAATTTTCTTATCATGCACCTTCAGATCCCAATAACATAATCACACCCTAGAAATGAGGCTCAGAGCTTCAAATCAGACAGCTGTCTCTGTTCTCAAGCAATAATCTAGAAATTGGTAGTCGCACAAAAGATCTTCAGCATCTACTGTATGCTGCTCTTCAGCATCTACTGTGCTCATTTGACAGAGCATTCATTACGGTGAATTATTTGCCTTTGTTACAAAGAAGTCAGTTTTTTTCGATTTTATCAGTATCCTGTCATAACAGTTCACTTTTCACGTCAGAAAAACATAATAAAAATAATATCACTGTGAAAATCATGGTTTCACATTTGTGATTCTTTCTTCCACTATGCTTGAGCTTAGATCCATCTTGGAGTCTTCTCAACTTCGTGGTAAAAAGTAATGTTTCGCTTAATGTTTGGAAATGAATCCATGGCATCCACTTATGGATAATATAATAAAATTAAAACGACTCCAGTAAATTTAAAAGTGGGAACCTTTCCCCTAAAATGCAATAACAACACAATACGGCTTTTAAAAAGTATGTTTCGGCTCCTGCAGTTGATGAGAAACTTAAGCTAGGTTACTCCATCATACACAGCACAAGACTGCTATAATAGCTGCTCAGCTCCCCGGCCCGCACATCGCTCCCAAGACGAAAATGAGTGTAGGCGGAGTACAATTTCGAAAAGGTCCCATTACGAGTACCTGCTGCAGTAAACGTACAAATTACTCATCTTTTGAGAAGTAACTCTGAGACCATTTTACTTGACTCATCAAGAAACTTCCGTCCGTCGGTTCCCTGCTATTACTTACCGCTCTCAGACCGCCCAACACACCAAATTTATGCTATTAAGCTTGACTTTTATGTAGGGCTTTTAATTAGCTGGGAGAGGATAACCTACCTGTGTTGGCGCAGCTCGGACCGGCGGCCACATGCACGCTTCTCGCTCCCCGAGACGCTCATGCCAAAAACAGAAGCAAGGCAATCATTTTATAGAGAATCATTGCAAGAAATTCTGATGGTTGACTACGACAGTACCTGAACGTTGCTAGAGTAGTGAGTAATTAGGATACAATTGTGGAAAAAGAAAACAATGCAATGCACAGTATCTGATCAAATGCACGAACATCGGGTAAGCTTCATGTTAGAAAAATGCCGTTCTGAGTAGGGGTCCATTTCATTTTGAATTTGTGAAAAGACGATCTATTATTACAGTGGATCCGATCGAAATCTAGCACAGCAGTTTAAGGATTTAGAGAACATCTGTCAAAAGGAACGAAGAGGATGGTCGATTACGACTCGACGAAACCACCTGAACCATGCGCAAAAATTCGTTTGAAATTCTAAGTCAACGAAGCAATACTTTTTCATTGCTCTCTCGCATCTTACTAGCACCCTGTTGCAAGAAATTTACCCAATGTATTATACAAACTAATAAGCAAACAAGCATTCAAATATTTCAGACGAAAATATTTTTAACGAGACAATGAACCAAAGAGAGATCCTCACAATGCCTGAAGTAGGGTAAACGCTTAGCAATCCTCATAACTTGCAAATAGATAACGGTGTAACAATCAATATCAACAAGCCAACATTTGAAAATCCTAGTAAAAATTACCAGGCTGTCTTTTCTAATAGAAAGTAACTTCGTAAGAAAACCATTCGCTTGCAGGCCACAACGCAAAGTTATCTCTTCCATTGATAAGTGGAATGTCCTCGCTTCATCGCAGTTGCTGAGCTCAGAATTATGCTGAGAATCTTTCTCCAGTGATTAGGACGGAAAAGCAAATGTACTAGTTTTCTTAAGCCTTTTGCAATTTATTGCAGAGGGAATTGAAAAAGGTATGGAAACCAAATAAATAAAAGCACAGTTGTAAAAATGCCCAAGAGATCGATAATGGTCCATCTTATCATTAATGAAGATAGACTAATGCGAAAATGAGATGATTCATCCTTTCGGCAACGACGGAAGTTATGGGTATCGAACTAATCATCAGCGTGATAAAAGTCGGCGACAAAAACTTCAATAAAATTGATGAAGAGTTCGACACCTGCATGATACCGGCAATTATTGACTAATTGAAGGAATAGAGAATGCTAAGTTATCCCTTCAACACCTGTTACTGCACAGAGGCTTCAAACTCACACTCTAAAAATCAGAATTTTAAAAATACAAACATTCAAGAGAAGCTTTATTTGGCTGCATCAGTTTAGCACACTGCGTGCAGACGAGCGCGCAACAACATTTGGAATCCAACCTTGAAAGCGCTGCAAAAACCTCCGACAGCTTATGAAGGGTTCCGTGCACAACTCATCAATAGTCAGAACGATGAGTGAGCGGTTCAAGCGAGATAGGCATCCAAGAAATATACTTATGAACACTGTTTTGAAATGTGGGATCACAATTAATAGAGTGATCAATTTAATATGCTCAGAGTAAATACAATTTGATTCAATGATCTTGTAATTTATAGACATATAAAAAATAAAGAACTGCGCACAGATCAAGTTCTGTAAATATATTCTCTTCCAGAACTGCTGCATCAAACCACGAACCAAACACACACAGATGCCACACATCACTTTATGGTAATATGAATTTCAACACTTCCGGTACAACACACATTTTTGACGTCGCACTGCATGGTATAGCCAGAGAAAAATATGACATCGTTAACGGGAGTGTCATTTGCATATTCAATTTAACTTGCAGCTCCATTAAGACGGTCGGTTCGTTGGTCGGTTGGCCAGCTTCGCTACATCATATTACACACTTAAGTGAACTATTTTGAGATCATTATTCAGCCTTTATGGAAAGAGATATTGTCTTGTTTCGAAATAATACCGAAGTTAAACTTTCAGGCCTTCCAAACAAAATTTCAGAAAAATCAAATACAACACAGATATTACTAAGACCTGCAAGACACATATTTATCAGAGCATAGATCAAACCTCAATTTCAATACAAATATGTCTGGAGAAATTTGGTACATTTTACGCCGAGAAAATAACAATAGCGTGCATTGCCATCACGACTGATTGTTTTCCTTGTCATAATCAAATCCATCTTGAGTGTCCTTCCATTAAAAAGTTCGCTTTGATATTGATTAAACGAGCGACTTCTTGCAAGCAATTAGTGTCATTGTAAGCTTGCCAGCAGTTTTGTGCTTAAATATAGAAGTACGTGTACCATCTCCCGTTAGCATGTAATTATATATGAGTATTGCTTCATAATGCTAAAAAAAAATTCATGAACAAATTTTAAAAAATTATGAAAAAAATTGCGGAACAAGAGTATTTTGAAGTTTAATACAATCACTCTAGCGTGAGCTGTTTTTACTTCGAAATTCAAAAGTTCCATACATAATGAATAAATTCTACTAATGATATTTTATGTACAACATGGCTTTACCTTTTGAATGAAGAAGTATTTCATTTACTCAAGAAGCGTTTATAAATTCACACATCTTAATAGATTTCAATATAAAAGGGAACATTCTTTTAATAACAAACGTTTCGGAATCTCAGATTCCATCATCAGTGCTGTAAAACAGAAAAAAAACGATAATGAACAAATTGCGAAAAAGCTTTAAGAATATTTCAATATGTCTACATTGAACGAAAAAAAGTAAGCCTAACTGTTAAAAAATAAATGGTTAGGCTTACTTTTTTTCGTTCAATGTAGATATATTGATATATTCTTATAGATTTTTCGCAATTTGTTCATTATCGTTTTTTTCTGTTTTACAGCACTGATGATGGAATCGGAGATTCCGAAACGTTTGTTATTAAAAGAATGTTCCCTTTTATATTGGTTCTTCTTTTTATCTTGCGTATTAGATTTCCTAAAAATCGCCCTTTTAATTCTATCAATAGATTTCGAGTTGAAAATGTTTACTCTTTTTCGAAAAACTTGAATTTATCAATTGATTCTTAGAATGAAACGCTATGCTTCCAGATGCCCATGCTCACATAAAATAGGAACGATTCCATTGCACGACAGCACAATAAATATTTGGCCTGACGAATTGTTGCGCCGTCTGCAGCACGATTTGTTGACAGCTAAATGTGCGCATGTTATAGTGAGAAGGTTTCCAAATGATTATTCCTCAATTCTTCACCATAACAGTTTTCAAGCCTCCGACAATACTTGATCTACGTTTCCTGTTTCTCAATCGATCAACTTGTAAAGTCAATGCGTGTATGGTAATAGGGTGCATATCTGACTCGAGTGAGGCAGTCCTGAAAAGCAAAGCTCGATTGCTACATTTTGTAAGGGAAATTTTTTTATTGTTTAGCTTTGTAAACAGTGGAAAGATTTCAGAAAATTACAGCTAACCATTTTTCATCGAACAAGAGTTATCGTTTCATCGAACAAGAGTTACACAGCGAACAAATGAAATGCAATAGGTACAAAATACGTAAAAAATACACAGAGCGTCATCAATGTCAAAGAATGTCATCAATGCTCAATTACAGTTCCAAGAGTCCTCGAGACGCGTACATTTGTGAAAATGTATTCGAGCAAATAATGCTCTACGTCTGCATTGAAAATTTCACCCCTCTCAATTTTTGCTTTTTTCCATTTATTTATATCAAATCCCGCATTCTAATAATCAGTAAACATTTCACGAACAATTTATGAGCAAGTTTTGAGATGTTACCTCAGTGTATTATTTCAGTTCATTTTAGGAGCATAATATCATGTAAAACTCCGAAGGTCCTATTAAATGAAGCTAACATAGCATAAATTAGGTTTTCTTCATATTTCATCCGTGAAAATTTGACTCTAGTTTTTTCGGAGCGAAAGCCGATGTCTGGCATCGAAATTATTAAGTTTTTTTATTCCACAAGTGAATATATCACTATATATATATAGATGGTTTCATCACAGCGACGGCCGCTGCCTGGCTTCGCAGATAAGATTTTCTTCCTTATTTTCTAACTGTGATCATTTCACTTTAGTCTCGTGAGAGCGCCGGCCGATGCCTGGCTCCGTAGTTGTTAAGCTTCTCTTCGTATTCTAACCGTGAACATTTGACTCTAGTCTCCTGAGAACAGTGGCCGATGCCTGGCCTCGCAGTTGTTAAGCTTTTCTTCGTATTCTAACCGTGAACATATGACTCTAGTCTCGTAGGAGCGGCGGCCGATGCCAGGCCTTGCAGTTGTTAAGCTTCTCTTCGTATTCTAACCGTGAACATTTAACTCTAGTCTCGTAGGAGCGGCGGCCGATGCCAGGCCTCGCAGTTGTTAAGCTTCTCTTCGTATTCTAACCGTGAACATTTGACTCTAGTCTCCTGAGAACAGTGGCCGATGCCTGGCCTCGCAGTTGTTAAGCTTTTCTTCGTATTCTAACCGTGAACATATGACTCTAGTCTCGTAGGAGCGGCGTCCGATGCCAGGCCTTGCAGTTGTTAAGCTTCTCTTCGTATTCTAACCGTGAACATTTGACTCTAGTCTCGTAGGAGCGGCGGCCGATGCCAGGCCTTGCAGTTGTTAAGCTTCTCTTCGTTTTCTAGCCGTGAACATTTGACTCTAGTCTCGTAGGAGCGGCGGCCGATGCCAGCTCTCGCAGTTGTTAAGCTTCTCTTCGTATTCTAACCGTGAACATTTGACTCTAGTCTCGTAGGAGCGGCGGCCGATGCCAGGCCTCGCAGTTGTTAAGCTTCTCTTCGTATTCTAACCGTGAACATTTGACTCTAGTCTCGTAGGAGCGGCGGCCGATGCCTGGCCTCGCAGTTATAGCGAGCGCAACTCGGCGGCAACTTGAGGCCGAGCCGTGGGTGCATGGCCGTAAACTGAGCGTCACTTCGGACGACGGGAAGCAGTTCGCTTTTAATGGAGATTGCCGCGTATTGATATGAATGATGCACTTAACATTACAGACTAATAAATCTGAGCTTCATATGAATGTCAGAACTTTATCGTAAACTTCCTTCGTTAAGTTGCACTCAATGTAACGTATATCAAGTAAAATTAGAGGTTACACGCAATTCAAGTAATGTGAGCTGTATTGCGTGCATTGAATGAGAATGGTGCATCAAGTTAGTGAGTTGTAAAACTTGCATTGATCTTGCACGCACAAATTTTGTGAGTACTGCACTTGAATTACAACCCATCTTCAATTTCATCTACCGTAATTTAATAAGCACATTGTTGCAAATATGTAAGATGATAATTTCAGTTTTGGAATGAGATAGTTTGCTGACTTGAGAAATGTACATTTCAATGGATACCGAGATACTCTGCAAACGTCCACCCGAAAACCCAATGAGGAAGACAGGGAACATAATGAATTTACTTCGTACAGATAGAAAGTAGAGACAGAGTATTAATGATTATAGTATTAGAATCTTACTTCGACACGAGAATGATCAAAAACTGTATAGATGTAATATAAACTGAGTATTCAGCATTTTAAAAAAAATTTACAGCACACGTTATAAAAGCAACTCTTAATTAACAATGCACAGCTGTAATTACTCATTGTCATAGAAAAAACTAAGGTAAAACTGACGCACCATAAGTTGAAGTATAACGTACTTGCCTGTTTCATGATTTGTTGGAGGTACTCCACAATTTGATAAACTTTAGGTGCAACCATACTTACTAGTAGGCTTTTACATAGCAACGGTTATACGTATATTTGAACGCATATTCTCAAGCAAAAGCTGACCAAACACATGAATTTACCTTGGGCAAAACCCCACGTCAGTTATAAATGGGAATGGCCGGCATTCATGGCATAAAGAAAAAAGGGAAGGGGTTAGGGCAAGAAATTCTCCGGTGCAGAGGGTTTGCGGCTGACCCTCGCAGGTCTGCAACGCGGGTCCAAGTCATGTTTCACGTGGCGGGTGACTTAAAGACCGCGTAATTAGGCGCTAATTAAAGAGCCTGGCGGGAAGCTATGTCTCCACTCGAGGTTGCGGCCGCACCTATGTGCTCTCAGAAATTATATGTAGGGCGATGCAGTTGTGTTGTAAGTAACATTGTCGCCGCAGTGACCATAATTATCGCATGCCCAACGATTAGCGCTGGACGATAAATTCAGAATGCGAAGCAGCTCCGAAAGTCGCACCATAAGTGCCAGAGAAAGCCACAATGACTGGTCGTGTTAATGTACTCTAATTGGGGGCAAAGACCTGCCATGGAGAATGTGAGCTAGAAGCGCCATGTAACAAAAATATTATGTAAATTGGCCTGTAATCAAGGAACCACGGTTAATGAGCGTCGAGCGATAAAATCAGGCAAAGACAGCGCAAGACTACGAGTTAAAGTGGCAGGCATTTGCAAGGAAGCCAGCAAAGAGAGTAGTGGTCGTAAATATGAAGTTGCGGCGTGATCCCTGAGGGAATACCTCCTCCCGACGCCGTGGATGGAGGCAACCACACTCCGGAGCCCAGCGCGGGGCTCCGCACTCGCTATTACAGAGCTCCAGCTGATAGCATCGCAAGCGCCCCTGACGTGCTACAGGCGTCGTCACGACGTGCCAGTCCGACGTCTCCGCCGTGATCGTCTTTGCAACGCAAAATCATTGCGAACGCGCTTCGGACATGCAGAATTTAGAGGGCGACGGCGATGCAAAGGTTCAGTGTGATGGCCCTGTTCCACTAAATCTGGCTGGGGTTCAGAACGTTGCTTAAACTTAAATGCGAGTAAACGTGCGTTCATTTTTTAAGCTTCGCATTTAAAATCAACAGAATAAAATAAGCGAACACCCATTATACAGAGGTTTAAGAATGCCAGTGACCAGCTCGTATAATGATTACGGTCAGAAAACCGCCTTCAACAGTAAAGCTGTTGCATACTTCGAGAGCAGCGAACAAAGCCGGATCCCAGATTATTCGCCGGAAGCATTCCTCAAGAATATCTCCTTGATGATATCAACATAAATGCTGGTAAATATATGCATTTTTGGAATCACAATATTTAAATTGAGTAATTTGGAACAGGTAGTTGTGTTCGTTCACCCGACAGAGTGAAATATCTGTGTTCGTACAGTCAGGAAGGCGAAAATTTAGAGGCGACTAAAAAAAAGAATTCGATCCCCACTGCCCAATTGCAGGGTGAGCGTTGCACCGGAATAAGCTATTGCAATCGCTCCAGACTTCCCGTAAATCCGTCAGTTCTTGCCCATTCTACGGAGCATAACGATTTGCAGACAACAGAGCATGCACCATGGCTAGTATTAGCGTCCAGAATTATTTATTTACGTCGTTTAAATTTTACATATAAACTCACAAGAAACTACATTCGTGAATACCAGAAATCATTTCAAATGTTTCATTTAGCATAATTAAAACCTAGGGAATGAGAGACTTGAATACTAAAAAACCACGTGTATAGAAACCATATTTACTAAAAACAAATTGAGTCAGAGCTCGAAATGAAATAGATACCATGAATCAATTACTAGCTCGTGTTTGCTAACAAATATTACGCAGCTTTACCTCAGAATGGACATTTGCACAGAAATTTTTCAAAGAACGTAACTGTATAGGGACTTTAGGGCCTAAAACTCCTTAAAAGACCAGTTAAACCATGCGCTGCTGAGAACTGCAAGTACTTGGACCAGTGATGACGAAAGAAATCTAAATAGATTGAAAATGTTTTTAGTGTTTTGCCCCACTTGCGAATAAATATCTGTTTCTTCTGCATAATCTTCCTTGCAGCTATTCCTGTCGAAGACGGTTCACGATCCCTCTTCAAGATGATCACGCACACTTGGGTGGACTTGACAGGCGAGTTTAGCAAAAGACAGCGCTGTGATAATGACTTCTCAGAGACCTCGTGCTGACAGTGCAACAGATCCTGGAGAAATGGAAGATGCGAATGTCCGGCACGGTTGTGGCGGTCGTGTGCAGCGGTGAGGAGATGCCGCTCTTGATACACGGGTCGTCTGCGTGCCCTCGCAGCGTAGCAGGCGTGACAGCGACGTGGCATGAGAGTGTCAGTGCTCAACATGCACCCAATGAACGCGAACCCAAACATGCAGGCGCAATGGCATCAGTGTAAGATATCTCGTGAAAAGCCAAAGTGTGCTGTAGGAAGGTAAACATCAGCGAAAATGAGCAGCAACAGCGGTAGGAGTAAAGTCCGTTGAAGGCAAGCAGAAGCAGCAAGAGGCGCAGTGGCGAGCAAGAGAAGTTTTAATACTTGGCAGCTGCGGGTAAGTTACTCGAGTGCATCACGCGCGTGCGAGCCCTTCTAATAAAAGCGCCCTAAGTACAGCGGGTGAGGGCACAATCATAGGATTAGCTGGGTTGAGGCCGACGCAGGCAGCACCCAGCGGACGCCTTCAAGCTCACCAAATCACGCTATTGCGTGCTTTTAATGGAGCTCGGCTTCTCCTCGGTAATGGTGAAGAACGCCCGCACCCCACACCTCGTGACGCACATTAGCGTGAACTCTAATGAGACTCGTCATCAATACGTGCGCCATCCTAGCGCAGTGGTCTTGATCTTGTGCACTGCACAACCGCTTCCGTATCGACCCTTTCATTAGATATAAGAGTCACCTCACTCTGCGCTCATCAAAGTGATGGGCTCGCGTAAGTGTGGAGTTACTGTAGCTCAGTTCTAAGGGTGATCCACCTTTGTCTTAAATTCGAGGCCGCTATTGAATGCGTGCTGCAATTTCAGTCTCTGCATGCGTTCACGGTAGTTTACACAAATCTTCTCACGAATTTAGTAATTATAGAATCATTACGAAGAAACTAAGGGAATACCAAATAAATTACTTACAAGTATAAATAACACAAAGAATCAGAGTACATACATAGTCGCTGGCAAGGAAGTTCTTTTGTGTGCACTTCCATAGTTTTCTGCTCAATTTGATTTCTACACAAATTCAACATTTACGCAGTTTGATTTAGTTCATTTACTATCACATCTGCAAGGACTAAGAAACGCAGAGGTAAATCCGTATAAAATAAAATATCGTTTCACAACGAATGTAGATGCATGAAACCAGCGAGTTAAATTCGAACGGAAGCAAATCTACTTCAAGTTAAAAAATATGGACTAGCATTTAGCATCATAATAATGTGAGGTGTTTGCAATCAACATATCGACTTGCCACAGTCGAGTAAACTCTTGCCAAGCCTCAGAACAAAGACTGAATTTAAAGCGTAAACCGAAGCCTGATTGCCATTCTCCTGCCCAGCTCCAAATAACGAGCTCATGACTAGCTTTGATGCAGAGACAGACTACGCAATGATGCTCCTGGTAGCCTTCTTTGTACTTCTAACTCTGCACACAGTTCCCTTAAACATATAAAATTCCGTGTGCTTAGATATCTCGTTTCTTTCTACATGCTATGGACAAGAATATACAGTTCCGTTTATCATTTTATCATGTGAACCGCCTTCCTAAAAAAGATAAGTGCGCTGATTTGTGGCAAATGATAATGACCCCAAAATATTGACGCAAATAACTTTCTTGGAGTTCCTCCACGCTAAAAAAAATTGTGAAGTAATGCATACATGTAAAATTGTAGGTATTATAAATATTGCGTTGTACGTTCCTCAAAATACGCCGCACCATTTCGTACGTACTACTGCAATTTTTTGTAACATACTTACATATTAATCATATTTTTAACTTTTCGTAAATCCATTTTTCATACAGATTTACTCAATTGTGTACACTCGATGTGTATCTTTAGCCCTGGAAGAATAAATATGCAACGGATGCATCATGGTACAACATATTCGAACGATCACATAATTTGCACTTTTCTTAAGTTCTCGTTTCATGCACATGTACTCAACAACTTTGAACGTTCGATATGTCTACGTAGCCCAAGAAGAATAAATGCACATGGGCGTGCGTGAGACAAACTCACTCAATGGTTCTTTAAAAAGTACACAACGTGACTTTGTGCATAAAAAACAAACTATCGTTTGAATTATCAAGTTACAGGCTATAACGCTGAAGCGGTATAAAATTGTTTCATCTCGTAAAGCAGATGAAACATTTAATAATATATCTTGGAGCACCTCAGATGGCAGCCGAAATTAGCGCAGGCATCTTTGAAAGTACAATTTTCACCTTTTGTGTACTCCAGAGGCGGTCGTATTTTAGGCGGGCCATAAAGCGGACCTAGAGGAGCATTTAAGCTGCCAACAAAATTATTCGCATGCACTCTTCATGTCCAATTCGAATGAGGAGCAAAATTAGAGAAGTTGGTGCTGCAAAATTGCGCCATGAAACACAAGTCGTGAGCGGCCACAGGCACAACAACAACTAGGGGCACTTTTACAGCTAAAACATCGCCTCGCACTTCAAAGGAATTCTTCAAGTGATCCATGATAAGCAAAACGCTAAATTTGAACTTCAAAGCCTCATTCGCTACAAAGTGGAAGTCTGCTTCAGTACAAACTTCAAAAATTATTAGCGACTGTGACAGCCAACATGCGCCCAGAATTTGCTTTGCCACTGAAATTATAAGGCCAAAACGTTATGATTTTTGTTTCAAAATAGTTTATATATGAAAAGTGCTTAATACTTGAACGTGAAGTTGAATAATCAAAATAATAAATTTAAATGTGGAAGATAAAAACACGTAATGTTTCGTTGACTAAAGAGAGAGAGAGAGAGATGCAATTATAAAACACTACCTTCACTCTAAATCTCGCTATTTTCATGACTGATCGGCATGTAATGATCCTAAGCTTGTGGTGAGTGTACAGCAACTCGTGCATAATGTTTACCGCAACTCATATTAGAACTCTTTCATTACAGTTCAGCTTTTCTTCAATGTCTGAAATCAATTCCACCCCTGGTCATCATTTCACATTTCATCATTCTTCAGTAACTAAATATGTCAATCAAAGGTCAACAATGTTTCAATGAGTAAAATTGTTCATTTAGTCAGTCTTACCGACGCTAAATTGGGTCAGAGCACAGACATAGGCTCCTTGTACCTGTGGTGTGATTTATTTAAGAGAACAGAAAAAGTTTAACATATCAGAAATATTTGTTTGTCACAAGTATGTTCATCGTCTCTATTAAGGCACAAGAATGGACTTAGCGTCTTTCAATCAAGAATAGTAACGTTGAGATTGTGAGTTAAAGGTGAGACCGTTCAAATATGTTCTACCATGATGTTCAAGTTGGAAAGTAATTTGCATCAATGTTTTGGTGTCATGGTCATTGAAGAATAAAAACTTATCAGAAAATGTGAAACTCAATTAATGAAACTGATTACAATCAATATCGAAATGAAAACTGTTGGTTGGAAGTAAAGAACAATAAAATTACGGCAGCGACTCATAATTCAATGATTGTCTTTAGAGGTCATACGCATGATTTGATTGCCACAAAAACATCCCTCTCTTTCAGACACTAAAAACTGCCCCTTACTAACTGAAAAGACGTAAAAATTATCAGAATATCTCAAGAGAAGAACAGTTGAAAGTTATAAATAATAAGTTATTGTCACCCGTAAGCGGTTTTTGCCACAGCAATATTGTCGAACATAAATGAAGAATTGAATAAAAACGTTGTACTGGCGACAGCCGTTTCAAATTTTTCATTTATTCTATCAGTACATCAGATTATTTATGAAATGTTGTTTGGGCGTCTTGAGCAGGAAAGCGTTGATAATATGTTCCCAGCAATAACTTTAATAGTTAAAAATTCGCTAAAATTTCCTTAGAAAATGTTACGATACGTCAAACTAAATTACGATTCGTTCAAACTAAAATCATCAATTAAATTTGTGCACAATGTAAGTTGAGAACATTTATTTGCAATGAATTAGTTGTTAGTTGCACCGCACTATTTCTAACGGCACTCGATCAATCGCAGGGTACGCGGTACACTTCAGAGCTGGAATAACCCTTGTAACAGAAAGCTTATTTTTTCATAAATTAAGCATGCATGAAAATCATTTACAAAACGTATACGAAAAAGACTATAAACTGCATTTTGATGAAAACAATAACCCATCATTTGTCTGTGCAATTACTTATTTAAAATTGAAAAAATAATTTGAAATGCCAGATAAGCAGTGTACAATCGCGTCTACCCGTTACATGTGATCCAGAGCACACGTTTATAAGTAGGAGATCATGTCGTATTTACACTGTCATGGTTCACGACCCCCTGAGCTAGCTTGAACTAAACTTTGTGCATTTTTTAATTTAAAGTAAGAATTTTTTCTTTGGCCTCCTAATGCACAATTCCCTCGTTTTATCTGCAAAGCACCACCAAACAAAAAGCTTCAGGATTGTGAATGAATTTCTGTGGCTGGTGTAGAATGAACAAAGATAATATCACCACCAGTCCATCCGTTCACAAGACGAATCCATGCCGCTCACGGGAGGGCGAGAGCGCGTATCATACAGCGAACATCGAGGACAAACTCGGACGACGATGCTACAGCAGCTTCAGTTGGAGTTGTGTCGGTGCTGGTCTCTTATCTCGTAAGTCATCCATGGCCCTTCCATCGCCATTAATGAACGCCCGAGCATCGTATGGCAGACGAACCCCCCTTCATTTCAAGGGATTTATAACCTATCATTGTGCAGGGAAAAACCTCTGTATTTCGAGATAGCCGCGTCCCTTCGGGGAGTTTGACCCCCGACCTGAGCCGCGTCTCGCGGTGACCCTGCGCTGCCCGCGGACACGACAGCAAGACGCGGGCGACAGACGAAGACAGCGAGCTGCGAGGAGAAATATTGGCGTATCAGCGCAATCTCACACCAGCCCAGCGCCGTCCGCTCTATAAAGTGGTCCTTTTTAAACTCTGTGAGAGCATTCGATCTGGCATGACTATACTGAGTTAATTTCCTTTTGGTGTCATTTGAGGAATCGTAATTAAACAGGCACTGATGCTTAAAAAAACGACCAAATAACATAAAATGGCTGAAAATTCATCCAAATAAAAACATCAATTTCCATATAACTTGGTCCACTTTCTTAGTAATTACGGCGGTGTGCAGAATTCGACCGGCAACATCAAGTTTTGCAGGCGGGCTTGGCGGAAGAACCAGGGGCCGGCCACAAGGGGGCCAACTCTCATTCACGGCATTCGTGGCAGCGAGCTCAACTCCGACCGACACGCAGGCCGCTGCATGGGCAGCAACGCACACACGCATCCGCAGGCAAAATGGCCGGACGCAAGAGTTATGAGTGCTGAAATGATAGGCATTGGGGCGATAAACTGAGCGATGCCAAATTATATCAGTAGTGAGGGCAATTTGCATGCATAATGAGCCGGCGGGAGGGTAAGTAAGATGGTGGAAGGGTGCGTGTCGAGCGGCAATAAGTAGGAGCCACAGACCTGGAGCGCATGTGTGTGTGTGTTGTGCACAAGCGCTCGAGTCGAGTTCACTGAGGGGACCCGCTTGCAACGGCAAGTAATCGCTTATTGATGTCGTGAACTGTTGTGACAGAGGCAACTGGCGACACAAACCTAAATCTTGCCCGTAAATTGCGAGGCGTCCAGTTTTATTCAGGCCACACATGCGCCTGTGATGCAATGCCCAATACAATACATTGGAATGCGCGTTACGGCCGCACGACACGCGATGCGCGTATAACTCCACACGCCGCGACTCCTGTACGACGGCGCATGAATGAACGTAAGAGCGTATAGCTGTCAGCTCGCAATGTCATCACAATAACAGACGCGACCCGAACACGCGCACCTTTTGAGTGCTATTCATGATCGAGGAGCAGTCGATGTAGGCAATTTTACCAGTACACAGAAGGCTGATCAAAATAGTCATATTTAAGTTCATACCTACAACTAGATGCTCACAAACGTATGCACTTTAATTCCAAGAGCAAAAATAAAACAGCCATGCTGTCGCCTGTGAAAATAAAATTACTAAGTTTCAGGAAAAGCAAGACACCTCGAACGAAACCGCGAAGTCAAGAGCAAACCTACACAACGAAGTCCATTTCCACAGAAATTAAGCGTGAGGTCTCAAAATTCAATGACAAAGATTGAATGCGACGTAGAAGACAAAATTTAACGAAAACTGAGAGGCACAGAGTAAATATTTATTCTATGACTTTTCTGAGCGTCCGTGAAGCATCGCAAAGGACAGTTATAATGAGAAAGTTAAAAATACTCAGCGTTTATAAATTCAGTTAGCATAGAGCGGGTACAATGTTTTTACATAACTGAATGATAATACAGATATTCAGTCGAAGATGAACAAGCACTTGTAAGCCAAGATTTCGATAAAAGTTTTAGTTATTCATAATAATTGAGCGAAATCAGCACATATATACTCCAACAAACTAACTTTAAAATCCCTTTTGAAAAATATTGTTGACAAGCACGAACATCGTAACAAATTTTTTATATTACACAGTGCTTTTTCACTGCATGTACAAAGAGAAGAAAGTTATTCATAACAGAAAGTAATGGAATAAGTGGTTTTAATTTCTGTGCCATAAACTTGCGTTAAATTCTAAACTGAAGACGTTCCGCCCTGAAGTACCAAATTATCAGTCAGCAAGAATGCATGCATCCCACCGAGCCAGCCTCGTTGAGAGCATAAAACTCAAAAAAAAAATCCAAGCTGGTCCCACAAGTCAGCATGCATGCGCTGGGAAGCACTACTCTTCATTGATTTAAATTGCCGAAGTATTTCAAAGCCGTCTGGATAACTCGTAAAAAATGTTGCTGCTCAAGTAAAAGAGTGGACCTCGATCACGCTCTTCCACGTATCCTGTTTCGTGCTTTCAGAAAAAGAAATTTAATGCAGTTTGGTCAGAGGCGCAGTGTGTTTCGTGCATCCTATCCTCGTGCAGGCTGTTTGCGTTATGGGTTCACAGCTCGACTGGTCAAGTGGAGTTCATTGATCGTAAAATTCTTACCAGTTTATCGGACAGTCGCTTTGTGTCTGCAAAACTTGGTTCGCCGTAATTATCAAGATTGAACAAAAACAAAACGCGCTCACACGCATGCGCTGAAAGCTGTTTCTGCCATACTAGGCTCAATAAAATTAATCCATCATGGATGTTCAATAAGAGAAAACTTTCTTGTTCCTTTTAGTTATTGAAATTCATTTGTGTTGCCAGCACGTGTCCATAAATATACTGTATTCCTCTCTATTAATTTATGCACGCGCTCAGGTACCCGTGAAGTGCTCCTTCAACTGCTAAAATATTAATCTCAAAACATCCTTTTCATGATACCAAACCAACATTGATGCATTAAACATCGCTGAGTGGCCAGATATAGCTCCTGTTGATAGAGCTCTCTGTCTACTTAATCAAATACAAACTCTGTCAATACACCCTCATGGCCAACTAAAAAATCAGATCTATTAAAATATTCATTTTGATAACTCAGATCAAATTACTCACACTTGTGAAATGAAAATATCGAAAAAAAGCCACTGTAACGAACATCATGAACTCAGTACAAGTTTTTAACGTCATCGTGTCCATTTCTTAATCATTTGCGATGCAAAGTTTGCCTTACTTCGTAACTATTCTAGCTAAGAGCGACAACTAGAAGTTTTCACGCATGCACTTACATTCTAGTAGTTCATTTTCATTACCGATTGTAAGCAGCGAAGGTCAACTACTAGTTTTCTAACACAAAAAAAAATAAGCACCGGCGCTGCATGAAGACGCATGCGATCCAAGAGTGAAAAATTAAATCATTATTCATGAGTTTAATTGGTACATGAAAATCGGATACTTCAATCAGTAATCAGGTAATCTAAGAAGTGATGACATGTGCTTCGGTAGACGTAAGGTGTTAGATTCTAATGCACGCTGGTTTCGACGATCCCTCATCTAATAATAGAAAGAGGAAAATTACGTCGCGTTGGCAGAGCAATTTAATAAAAATGGCTCGTTTGGTTCAGACATTGTTTTAGGGTAGCCCTGAACTCACAACATGGAGTGTTTTCCGTTACACTGAATAACACGACTGTAGAGACTGAAACTAAAACTCCAGGCTTGCAACAACTCGTAAATAAGCTGCAGGACAGAGGCTTGAGCGAACAAAAACATCAAAGAAACCTCTGGTAGCTAAATGGCTCATATTCATGGATCGTACGTTGTGCCTGCTGTACATTGCATGCAGAGTTTTCTGCTCTAACGTCGGAAAACTTGAAGGGTCAAAATGCAACCCCCACAAAAATGCGCATCAAAGAAATATTTGAAGAAAAAATGTATATATATATATAAGGGCGCTCAAATTTGCTTATGCACCCACGGCATTGCTTACGAAGTTCACAAGCTCCAGTCAGTGAATTAAAACAATTAACTGTTGAGTAAACACGACTTCAATACCAATCCTGCGGAGGTCAGTAGAATGCGGAATTAAAAATAAATATCCCATAATTTCTGATATAATACGTAAATGAGCGACCAAAAAATGAACGTAGCGACTGCAAAAATGACAATGGCTTTGTAAAGACGAATGAAAAATTATTCGTAGAAAAAAATAGCAGGGAAAAATGGAGGAAATATGAAGGCATAGGCAGTACAGGAGGCCACTGTAGCAAGAGGATAGAGAATTAGGTTGGGAGGGAGGCAAGACGGCTAGCACATATGGTCAGTGAAGCCCACATAGATCGCCGAGGGCAGACCAAGTACCTCGCTATTGTTCTGACCAAGCATCAACCGACAATTTGCCTCAAACGCCACAAAGGAGATTGGTCTAGAGTCTAAATCTTGCTGTACACACGACACGCTAAATCATGTGTGCCGGTGCTAAGAGTTCTGAAACAGCGTTTACGAGAGCTTGCCTGCGCTCCAGGTCTTCAATAAGCCACCTTTTATATGTCCGTACAGGCAACCAACAGCGAGCCAACTCTTCTTAACTTGTCCTACCGTCGCATTTTGCTGCTATTTCTGCACAACACGCTACGTGAGTTCAGTGCACGACAGCATATTATTACTCAAAAAGATGGTGCTCGAAATTATTTTTTAGGAACACCACACAGGCTGTACGGGAAATTCAGAGAACACTCCGAACATTATCAGTTAGCACCCCTAATATAAGGGCATGGAGTAACTCAAATGAGGAGGCTTAAAATGTTTTTTTTTTAACTCTTCATTATTAGAAATCATGTACTAAACATTAAAACTTTCTCAGGTAAAATTTAAAGACCCTTTTATGAACAATAATCAACAATTTATTCCTTGTTCGAGTTACATATGTACCATTTCAGTCCTTCAATTCAACCCTTCATTTCAGTAGAAAATAACAAATTTTCAACAAAAAATCAGGTTTTGCCTTTAAGTTAATGCAGAACTCAGAAAATCACAGAATTGAGAAAAAGAAGCACTTAGGTTGTTATTTATTTCTGCCAAAAGCGGTCAGATTACGCAGCAGCACTGGCCGGGCTTGCTCCGATCTGGCGTCGAGACTGCTTTGTGTTGGCAGTAGGACTGTCGAAAATAAATAAGCGAATGAAGTTACGAGTGAGCAGCACGCACGCATGCACTGCATCAATTGAGAGCTTCAGGGTCCTGAGTCGTTGGCTCCAGTAATTAAAGACACAATCAAGTCGAACATAAGTAAGTGACCTCAAAAGGATCAACGCTCATGCATATAGATCAGGCGCGTCAAACAAACATTCTACTATAGAATTGATTGTATTCATCTGAACTAATGCGTAAGATGATCATGATTTGAGCTGGTGGCTCAGAAAAAGAAGAACATTTTAAAACTGTTCTCTATCGCAATGTCTTTCATCGTCATTTTGTTCAAACTAGGCATTTTTCGAGCTGTTAATTTCTGATTTAACTTCAACTTTCTATTTCAGTCAATGCAAATATTTAATTGAGCCACTTGGCTCCTCGCTCCCTTTTTAAAAGATGCTATCAGAATACGTATAGGTTTTTATTTTGTACATCATCTGCAGTATGTTCAGGCATGACAATTTTCAAAAAAAGTTTGCGCTCCAGGTTTAAGGATTATTCATCGTAAAATTAATTCATCAACAGTAAGAGGAAATTGAACAAGTATTACCGTAAACAAATCTATCGTAATTCAAGTACGCATAAACGTAGCAAATGTGTTGAAACACACACAAGTGATAATCGACATTCTAATAATAACCTAAACGAATATTCAGCTCTTTGAATAAGGCAAGCAATATCGAATTCAAAAAATGAACAGGACTTCACGCATAGAATTCGATCAACCTTCAGATCAAGGAGGATTTTCCAAACGTTTCGTAATAACTGGCATTCGTCGAAGAGGCGATTAGCGCGACTTTTTGAGGGTATTTATGTTGGCCCGGCCATATTGCAAGGCGGTCAACCCGCATCGAAGCGTCCAGTCGCCGCCGCCCATCCTCGTGCATGCGACGCTGAGCGGTCTGTATACCTGCCGGTAATTTAGCGCTATGCTCTAATCGAGTTTGTATGTAGTTATCATGAGCCATTTATTATCGAGATGTTCCTCCATCTTGAAGGATATTGCACCGCCCCTATCAAAGCATCCAAGGAAGACGATCGCGCCCGGGTAAAGGTCACTTCGCCCACACCGTCACTATACAGCGCAGGCGGGAGGTAACGCCAAGCCTCCCATGCGCCAATGGTCATTGCTCGAGTTTGTCTTGGGGGGGGTAGATGCTGCACTTCTGGAGTAAAGCTTTTAACAGTTCTCGTGTTCAAGTTAAAATAGTGAAAGAAAAGCTCACAGTTTGATGGCAAGCGATACTGGGTTTCAAAAACGGATTAAGTGTACACTTAGTGCATCGGACATTCTACACCTTTTGCTACGGAGTATAGCTTTACTATATGAAACATTTAGAAAAGCAAAGAACAGGGAGTATCATCTTGCTACATCAAAAGTGTTTTTAATAAATTAATTTATATTTTGTATGATACAAGCTTCAATGGCTCTCAAGATAATTCCAAGGCAATTGCAAACGCTGAACTTTCATTCTATCTAGAAGCTAAAACACGTTTAGTTTCTAAAAATTTCAGTCATATAGCTACGTGCAACGAAACGAATAAAATAAATTCAGATTGGTGAAAATACTTCCAGCATTACAATAAGATCAATTTTTCTGATACTGATCGAACTCTTTAACACAAATTCTAATCTTTATTTATTATTTTTTTAAATTTACGAATAATATGTTCTTCGCGCTATTTTACCAGAATAAACATGGAGTACCGTTTTAGCTTTTATGACCATGTAATTAAAATTGTATTAGGTGGAATTTTTTAGTAAAAGTTAGCGCTGGATTTTGAAGGGCAGTATAACACTGCTCCAGCTGCCATGCAGCCCTTCAGCAACAGTGCATGGATCTACGACGTCACCAAGTAAAGACGTAACTGTCGAGTTCTCTCCCATGCTCTACACACTTACGTTTCTGGTAACACGTGTGGTCTCAAACAGACTATATTTATTACTTTCAGGAGCAGAAGTTCAAACTAGCTCGTACTCTTTCTACAAAATTATGAACTCGTCGCTAATTGAGAGCGAGATCTCACAGCTGATCAAGGTTTGTTTTTAGTGCTCACTCCTATGACATAAGGCATCTTATCCTTTCAAGCACCTCAGTGTACTTCATTCCTTTATTAATATTGTGTATTTTAAAATTCAAAGTAACGTTCCAAAACTCATTGCCTACTTCACCCGTGCCTGGGTAATGCGACACGACAAATCTAAAAATACTTTGAGTTCATCGAAAATCACTTTGATTAGAGAACCTCACTCATCATTACGAAACTATTACTGCGCGCAGCTTCATAAATTTCATCAGTACGACATCACACATCAGGCATTCAAAGCGCGAATATGATGCAATACGTCGAGATTTGGAGTCCCTTAATCTCACACCATAACATGAATGTTCACGACCTGAGCATAAAATTCATACTGAGTGACATGAGGTGCATGATAAGGGATTGCAAATCTGGATTTGGAGTTCATCTCTTATAGTGACATTATCCCTTCAGTATCAATTATTCAACTCGAAGAATCATAGCATTCTTCATGTAGCAATTGAGGCCATAAAACAATTCTGAATTCACCAACTCGATTTGCACACACGTACCTTGCCAGAGATTGCAAGAAGCGAACAATTAGTATCTCCGCAATGAAAAATCACACATAACTTGAATGTACCTACAATGGGTCACGTCAGTATTTGAAGTGTTATTCTATACACCGACTGTGGAATAGCATTAAAATAATTTATCAGCGCAGTTCCATTGCTACTCTGAGCCCAGGACTGCCAATGATTTAATTTTAAATAATGAAATTTCTTCATAGCGAGGAGAAATACGAAAGCTCTTCGGCTGCAAAGCCACGTTCGATCATAACTTCCAAATGAAAACTTAAATGAACTATTGTTTTTCGAGTACAAAAAAAAAATAATACGTGTGAATGAGCATCAGTTGCAACTACGTACCTGCGGATGACTAGAGGTTCTGTTGCTTAATAGATACAAACCCGCTGTTTCATTCAGCAACGATTTTTTAAATGTTTATATATATATAGCAGGTGGTATACTCGTGTGCGTGTATCGACCTTGCACAGAACCGAAATATTAAATTAAAAATCATGCAAGATAATTAATGTTAGAGATTAATGATTCCAAAAAATCCGATTTGCTTGCCTACGTATTGATTAATTATATAGCTTGAAATAAATCGTGGATAATTAAATGAAGTACATTGTCAAAAAATTGAGGACACTCGGAACATACTTCATTCGCCTTCATACCAGGGACTTGCTTCTAATATGATTCTAAATTTAGAGCAACGAAAGTTGGAATGAATTCGACCAATTTTTTCAAATTCAAAATCATAAACTGGTCGCCAACTGTGCAGGAGATCTTACAGCTAATCCAAGGTTCCTGGCCCTCATGCTATGAAGCTTGAGGCAGCATATCTCTCGAAGCATCTTAGTAAATAAAAGACTGAATATCTCTCTCCACGGCCACAATCAGATCGTGCATCACGACAAATTCCCTTCTTATTCATGATTCGAAGATAGTAAAATCCGCGGAGCCAGAAATGAATATTCTATTTGATGACGCTCTTTCTTTTGAATGAGTATCCAGGGCAGATTGCTCAATTTATCATTTGTGATGTACCAGCTACTGCAATATTCCTCCGCTAATATGTCAGTCGGCGGGGAGAATTACCATCTCAAGTTGTCGTTAGCATGAAACAAGAGACAATCGCTGATAAATTTCTCACTGACGCAAATAAGTTGAGCTGTACACTCCATCACCGAGTAAAAACAATGTCAATTAATTAGTTTCTTCAACTGGCATGTTTTACTCCGGCGCGGAAGCTTTCAGTTTGAGCATGGGAATATTTAGTTGTTGCAATCAACATCACCACATTCGTGTTTCATGAAGAACTGCGATGACAACGATGGACAAGAAGTAAACGATTCCATTCATCACAGCAATTCACCATGAATGATACCGAAGAAGTTTATTTGACGTGCGTAGAGTGACGGGAGTTTCCAGGCTTGTAGTCACGACACGGACAATACTGACGAGTAGATAACCATGATGTGTAGTAGACAACAACCAGCAGCAGAGGTCTGCATCACTCACGGTGGTGGGCGTCAGCAAAGAACGTACAAGAGCCTGCCAAAATCTGTGCAGCGTGAATTGAGCCATAAATAACCGTGATGAATCAAGCTGCACTTCTATCTCAGCTTAATGCTCGTCATAGCCGTGTGTGTTTAGGACCTGACTCCGTGCGGGAAACCCGGGTTCGAGTCTCGGCGCTGGTGGCGATTTTCTCTGTTGGGTATAGGAGAAAAATTTTAAGCACAATACTCCACTCTACCCAGGTGTCTGAAATGGGTACCGGTCTTTGACCGGGGGAAAGCGTCATGGCGTCCTGGTGTTAGTTATAAGGCATTTGAAAAACCAATGTAAAAGGTGATATGTATCATGCTTCAATTGGAAATAAAGCATCCGTAGATGCCGATGTTTGTTTAATGAAGAAAAGTCAATGAAGCCACTCGTGTATTTTATTTTCATCAGTTGAAAAATACCCAAAATAGCTGAGAAATTCTACCTCGCTAGTAGAAAACTACTATACGAGAACTACATACAATTAAGAGAACCGAATCAGATCAAATTTCATCGTTATGATAGATTACAATAGTAAAAGTCTTTGCTCCATTATTTAGCGATGAAATAATATGTGAGTAGACTGAATTGAAAATCACCATAGATAAATTTTATATACTTGGAAAAATGGTGAGAGTTTTCCGTTCTATTTCATGATGCAATTGAAATCATAATTTACGAATGATATAAAATAATTACAAAGTACTCAAACCCATTAAAGATAATAGAAACTCTTCCCTTAAAATGACCTCGACCGCTATTTACGTAATAGCAACAGACGTGATTTGTTAACCAACTGGACAAATTCAACCCAGGAGAACACCGAATCAGAAATATATGACATGATCGCAATAATTTTCAGCCTCGGGTGGGGAGACATATGTGCCCCAGCGGCCATTTTGACGTGTGTCAAGTGTGTCGTGCAGACGGAGAGGGCGAGGGCGCCCGTGCAGGTACAGCACACTTGTGCTCCACACCGGGGACTCCATCGCTTCAAAATGGCCATCGGCCATCCCTCACGTCTCTCTACACACTCAACCAACAAAGCAGCACATACACAAATTCATGCACTCGTGTACCTCCATGCACAGTCGATCCTCCAGTTGGGAAACATGGGAGAGAGTCATTTTATGAGGGTAAAAATTAGTTCTAGGCTTCAATTACACTTTGTAGTGCTTGATTCAAATTATGAAAAACTGAAAAAAGCTGAAACTGGATTTTATCCGCATTTGTTAAGGCTCCATATGCGATAACAAAGCTAGCACCACTCGAGCATCAACGGTTCATCGCTCTTTAAATTGGCCGCAGATCCTGATTGGTGTTAACGTTCATATGCAATTCGTATTAGTTTCTTGGTTGAATTGGAGAACGTTCTCACAAAAGTTGGGCTTTATTCTTGCCTAATGGTAGAAGATTTCAACTTAGCGATATTATAAGGCTGCTCACGTTCGTTAATGCACCAGGAAAACTAGCAAAGAGTGGAATAATTTCCGACCATTAATTGCATTCAGCTGGTAATCGTGTAAAACGTCTGAGAGTTAAAAGAGGGAGAGCAAGCCTTTGAGATTAGATCTACCGTGGAATACTTTTAGGGAAAAAAATATTTCGATTAAATTCGTGTATTTTGAACGTGAATTGGGCAACGATAATCAGCGTCGTCAATCCAAGTCTCAAATTTGTCGACACACCACAATATACCGTGCGAATAACTATATATGACAATCGTTGTACATCGCACTCGAGCGAGGTTGCTTGTATGTACGTAACAGCACGCTTCGTGGAGGCAGTAATAGTCGTTGTCAGATCGTTGTGAACCCGGTTAAACCTAAGATATTTACAGCATCTTTTCTCTATAAGGTAACTGATACAGTTCTCTTGTGAAATATATAGTAATCTGCTCTGTAATTTCTAGATAAATAAATCCAACAAAGAAGCAGTGAATTTGTATCGTAAATAGCTACATTTAAATAAGAAGCTACAAACAAGTATTTTTTTGTAGACTTGGATCTGCGATGAAGCATTTTTGTATTACCTAAGTTGTATCCTGGGTTGAATTGTGTCAATGAACGATGGAGAGACTTCCAAAACGCACTTGGTAATGAAACGTGTTTCATTGTAACGTTTAATTATGCGCTCAATCAATCAATGGTAATTCTATGCATTAAAAATGTTGACCTGAAAAAGTTTTTTTACCACTAACAGGAATGTACCAACGGGACCGAACATAGTAGCTACTCTACTTAAAAGAGAAAATAGGTACAGAATATTAGTCACAGCAGCCTTTTCGCTAAGGCTTCCATGCACAAGTGTGCAGCTGAGCATGACTCATAAAGTCACATTTCTGCACTTAATGATTTATACCGTATGTTCCGTAACAAAATATACATTATATCTTACTTTTAAATGCTATAAATTGAAAGTAGCGAACCAATTTTAGCGTACTTAGTTTCATTAGATGTAGAAATTAATTCTCTATCACATTTTGTAAAATTTTCCCGAATGAAGAAAAAGCTTTGTATTCAAAAATCAAGAATGAGATGACAACTCGAAATGTAGTTGTGGTTGGATTTTGTAGAGATAAAAGCTCAAATTTTTCGAATGATTTAACTGATAGCTGCATAGGACGTATTTAAATTATCAGCACGAAAATCTTCTATTTTCTTTTATCATCGTGGAAATCAAATCAATATTTTCTTCAATGCTCGCAACTCTTTTTCTTCTACTTTTAGCCTTGTTCAAATTGACCACAGTTCCTTCAATGTTAAATTTTTTCACACCTGGCGATACATGGTTAGCTTAGTTGGAGATGATCTCCTTTAGAAAAACTTCTGAAAATAACTGGGACACTTGTTTGTAGCTTTTTATTTCCATTTTTTTAAATTTTGGGATCAGCAAAGACAAAAATTTTAAAAAATGGAAACTTCACTACCAAGACGTCCTTTATTTTAACAATTGAGAGCTTTTTATTTAAATGTAGCAATTCACGATATAAATTCACTGCACCTTTGTTCGATTTATTTGTCTAGAAATGACAGAGCAGATTACTTTGTATTTCACACGAGAGCTGTATCATATTTACAGCTGAGGATGCAATAAAAACTAATTTCTTCATCCAATGATGCTAAGTATGTTAGAATCGGTTCACTATTTTCAATTTTATTAGTTTTTAGAAGTGAGGAATACATTTTTCTCAAACCTCCTGTCTACATTGCATGTACATATACGGCCGCTCGTACATGATCTTAGCCACTTCGATATTACCTACTCTTACATTTAATCGAAATGTAACAAAAAAATAAGACCTCACCTTAAATCTAAATATCCACAGCCAACATCTTTGGAATGTTACACGAACTCAAATTTGTTTACCTTGCTGACCAAAACATTTAAGCTTGTCACAAAAAGAACATGCACTGTTTCCATGTAAGCGTTCATTTACAATTTATTTGAATGTTCCAAGAAGAAAAGAACATGAGCGTTGATTTTAATGTTCAAGCCTCGTAACCACAAATTTGAACTTTGCTTGTATGTTACCACAACGCATTGAGGTTGCATCTCATCATGACACTTCAGTAGCAGTTGAACGGTCTGTACTTTACCTCTCCCCATTTTGACGTCAAATATACAATGAGTTTCGGTGAGCAGGGCACATTAAACGACAATCAACGAAAATGTACAGAATTTAAATCAATCAGGCGCTGAAGTTAAACTGAGAAGTAACTCCTCACTTCCCTTCCATTAATTCGTCATGGTTGAATGCGTGGTTGGCTTATGACTAGCGAGGGGTCGCCTATTGAGTATCTTCCTTGCAATGAAAGAAATTGTGAACTTGGCATCGGGAGAACTGTGAACTCTGGTTAGAAGAGATACGTGCAGAGAGTGCAAACGCCATATACGGCAACATGAAGATCGGTTCGGTGAGTTCTAGAACTTGAATGACCGCCGATAAGCAAGCGACTTTAAAACATTGTCTACAAAATTTTCAAATCAAATGTTTGTGCTGACAAAACAATGATCTTGGTCACAAGAAAATAGAAGCAGCAGTGTAAGAAAGCCGAGAACGTGTGTAATTGGTGAAGCGGAGCGCGCTGAAGGCAGCGACTAATGAACACGCGGTTGTCCAGGCGAGTTGCGCGCAAAAAAACTACACAATCAAAGGAACGCAGCAATTGTAGCACTTACGAGTCATTCGGGGCCCCGCCGTAATAATTCATGTACGCACAATTAGAAGCCGACACATCCAGCGAATTGTTCTAAAGGCTTCTTCGCTCAATGACTTCCCACAATTACTCTCCAATTGAATAATTCCCAGGAAGAAATGGTCGAAACCATTAATACGAGCGCCTGCAGTGAACTTGCCTACAAGTAAATGAAGAGGAAAAGGTGCGAGGAGCAGCGGGGACCGAGCTGTAGCCGTTTGAGCTAAGAGCATGCATAAATAACTTGTAGTCGACCAGTAAATCATCTAATGTCCGTTTGAGTAGTACACTAGACACACACACATTCAATTTCAGTGCTCGAAGCGTGCTACGCACACCAAAAATCCGCATAAAACACACTGCGTTATGAGGGTGTCGAACCTTAACCACCAATTCTGTAATTTAGCAGTTATATCAAAGTGAAGTATTGCAAACCTTTTTAAACCGTCTGTATTAAGATCGTCAAGCAGCACCTTTCAACGCGCAATTTACAGCCACACTACATGATAAAGCATGACGATACATTATTGACGTGCAGCTTTAAATATTGCATTTACAATCTCTTGGTGAAAAATTGCTACTTCTTAGAGCTGCTTACTAAAACTAAATGCAAAGAGTTTTTCTTCGTAGCCATGTGCCATCTGAACCGTGATATTGATAATTATCTCTCCAGCATGTATTTATCAATACAAAGATGATTAAACTAACAACTGTAGCTTATGGAGGAAAAACCACAGTTAAATAAAAACTACAGCATATACCTGAGACTCTGTTTTTGAATACACGTCGTAGACGAGCGGATTGAGATAATTGTTGTAACTTTAGTTAGTTTAAAGACTCCTTAGTCGCAACAAATATGCGATCTCGAGAGAGCGAAGAGAAGAGACCTTTTGGAAGCGACCGTAGAAAACGAAGAATGTATACGCATGGTGTGTTCTATACAGGCTGCAATGCGCACAGAAACAGCAAGTTGAGAAGCATGAGGAAGAAAAGACAAGGAAAAGAAGCAAAGAAGGTCTGAAAACTGAGAGTGCATGGTCACGAAAGACAGAAATCCTACGGGTCTTTCTATAGCTGAGGCAATCTTACATTATCTGCCATGGGGCGCCAGTCCCCATAGCATAAGATGGACAGATCTAACTAACCTATTTGTATTGGCTATATATCCCATTCCCCCTCAGGAGGAGCAGAAAGAAAACCGAAGCTATTAGAACAATGATCCGCGTTTGAAAGAGGCCTGGCGATGCTAAAAATTTACGCGTTGTAGCGATACCTGTCACAAAAAGAGTAATGCTTAGAGAGGAGAGTTACGAGTTAGTAGTGAAACAATAATGCAGGGCCTGTGTGTGTGGGCAGGGTGGTGCCGTGCCATCAGCGCCAAACGAGCCCCGCCAAAGCAACGAACCAACCGTGCAGCAATTTAAGGGGGGAGCAGTGCACGCATGACGCGCGTCGCCCAAAACTTATTCCCGCGTATGCAAATGAGCTCATAATGTATGGCTGAAGATGGCCAGATAACTGCTGTATAATGAGTGCTCACAACAAAATACAATATGCCCTCGCACAGCGCTCCAGTCCTATGCAAATAAACTCAGGCGTTCCTTCTCGCCTATCTCGCATGGGTTGAGCCTGCCTCTCAGGCTTAAGCGAAGAGTCCGTGCACTGACGTGGGTTAGCTCCGATCTCTTTCCAGTGTGCCATTATTTGAAGAATGTCCTGACAACATGAGTTGCACTGCATGTGTACCAGCTCAGGTGATGTATCATTGTTCCAAACGTAATAATTATGGTTTGGACAGCCTATCTGTCCTGAAGGACCAGCCCAGCAACAAAGTGTTGATATGATACTATAGCGTCCGATGAGCAAAATAAAAGAAAATGCTTCCTAAAAATCTGGCTTAACATCATAACTTCAGTATTGGCTTCAATAGTATGAGTGTCAAGCCGTTAACATGGGTGTTTAAAATAAAATTATTGCTAAATATTTGTAGGTATTATACCTGATACACAGTAGCTAATTATGAAAGTAAAACAGAATTTTGATGGCCCTGATAGCACACGTGAACAAGTGACAAATTTGCGCGTCAGACCTCTTCTGATAGAATCATATCGTACCGCAGAATTAACGGTTACGTTCAAATACCAAGACAATAATTGAATAAAAAAATTGTATGACCAAGCTCGGCGTGGTTTCACACATAATTTGTTGGCTTAATTAGGTTTCTGCATTATGGAGGAACTTCAACTGTACGATACATGCGTGCACATCCAAAACCAAAATAATTCACTTACGTTAAGTGGCGTTCAATAGAGATTAAAAGTTCTGCCCAGATTCATTATTATTATTATTTTCATTCATTTCAGACTCTGAAGGTAGAGATTACATTAATTTTACTCTTTAAGAATTGAAGCCTCACTTGATTTTGCTGAAGTGATTTGTATTGGCGTATTCACGAAAGTCGATGTCCTGTGTGAACCGTCAAGACGCAGCACTGGGAGAGAGACTTATTTTCTGCCCGGACTCTTTTAGATATTCCTACAAATATAGTTCATGAGCAGCTGGATCGCTACTCCGAACCAAATCCATCTAGAATGTTTCATTTTATTTTAACAGAACACTGCTTCATGTATGCTTGGCAAGATTGTAACTGAAAAAACTGTCACCAACAATATTATACTCTACTCATAAAAATTTCTGTAATTCTTCATTACAAATAATTTTCAGAATCTATTCATAAGTTCATAAAACGAATGCTCACAAATTCTATTTCTTAAAACAATTTCTGTAATGAACAGTGCATTAGAAAACGATTCAAGAGATTAGAAAATGAATGGCATAGTGTCTAAGTGAACCTGAAATCAGAAGACTCATTTTTGTTTTTTTCTGACGTAGGCAAAGCTAGCAGTCAGGTATTTTTCGTCTGTCCAAAAGACCACACACACATGCAAGGCACGCGCTCGAGGCAAATTTGTAGCAATGTGAGAGCAGGTTCAGTGACCAATGATAAATGATTCCTGCGTGCTTTGTGGAGACATGCTGAAGAAATAGGGCAGTGAGAGCTCTTGCACCGAAATATTTGACAACGTAGCAACGGACGTCTAGTGGCAGTACATAGTAATTTTAAGCAACGATTCACGTTCGAGTGTGAAGCGTTGTTTCGGAACATGAAGGCATCTATCTCCAAAACCTGTTGTTAAAAAAAAAATAACAAAGCTGTTAAAAAAGTTCACAGGAGCTGCCCACATCTTCACGTGGGTCTCAAGTCCAGCCATATTGGAAACTTCGGCAACATGTTCAAACCACAAGTTAATGATTTGATCTAACAATAGAAAAATATACGATTACTTTAAACTCGTGAAAAACTCATCCCGAATTAGACCTGCAGCAGTTTTGAATCATTTACACCCCTATTGATTGCGAAAATGAAAAAATTCACATCAAAGAAGCTATGTGAATCCATGACGAAAGAACTGGCTGTTTAATATAACTGGAATTATTGTTATTTTCAAAGTGGGAATATTAATTTGGGGACACTTTAATTTTTGAAAACACGTTTCAATGAAGTTTGTTCCGTGTCCGAAGGCAAGATAAGTAACATATAAGATGTTCTGTAACAAAGAAACAGAATGAAATCTACTTAGCTGCCGACCTTAGTTGTAAATGCCTGGCTCTCGATCTGTTCTGCATTGCGAATGTTGCTTTGCGAAAAAAGGTCGGTCGTGATCGGCAACACGCCCGCCAACACCTCCATAACTCTATTACGGTTTTGACGTGTTTTACAACCGGAAGGTTGTGAAACAAGGTCAGACTTTAGAAAACCTCTCAATAAACTTGATTTCGTCTCACTCATACGAGTGTGACCGGTATGCACAAAATCAAAGATGTAAGACTTAAAGCACTTAACACGTTAAAATCAACTCACACGCTAACTCGAAGATTAAAATTTGATTGTACCTGTCATCCAGTCTAGAGGTAGGCATGGCTGAACTTATGCATAGACAATTGAGAAACAAAATTTCAGATTCTTATACAAAAATCCTATGTCCGTTATATTGAAGTCATCGAAGTAATTTAAAGCGATTACCGAAAATTAATTTGCTCAATAGTCAAGTAAATAAACCATGTAACTGGCAATTTTCATAAAAACAAACCAGAGCTCATATAAGTAAGAAAACATGAACACGTGAAACAACACGTGACGGACATTTCAACAATTTTATAAACAATAAACAGCGCGCCAATTATCGGTTTTAGATTTGACTGTTCAACCATTTGTTTACTACCTCCGAATACAATGGCATTTTCCATGTATAAGATGCAGCTTGTTTGAACTGAACTTAAAGACTCGAGAGGATGCATGTAAACCTAACGTTGAGGTGTTCATTGGTGGAATATACCAGGAAAAGTGCATGCTGGATCAGAATGAGACTCGTACTAATTCTACAAATCCTCTGTTCCACAAAAAAACAGAACTTTGAGTTAAGTCATTAAAAAGCGTAAGCGTTAAGTAATTAATCATCGTTAGGCTGGGAGAAACATGACAGGCAGCTCACAAATTGCGCAATTGCCTCGTTGTTCTGCGGTCATCCCAACACCTCCTAAGCGAATGCGAAAGCCTCTCAAGTATAAAGAATCTATGTTTTCGAGCGAGAAAAATATCTCAACTATTATTTTTCAAGCACAACTCATTTGAAAAAGTTAAGATCGACACAAAGTGAAGAAAATAATACACAAACTGCGCCAGACCGGATTTTCGAAATAATTAATTCATTTCTCAGACTCATCGACATGATGCTTTCAGATCGCTGTTTGTTATATCCGTTTTTTCGTGTATTTTTTTCATTATAAATTTTAACCCTTCAAGGGAATAAAGAAAATCTCTCAGCTAGAAAAGAAAGTCAACACTTGAGATTGAGTGGAAAGTTCAATCGTCACAAATGGCAAGGTAATTCAACCGAATAATTTCAACTATTTAAAAGCTCCCACCACGTTCGATAACACCAGGAATAATTGCCCAGGTATGCAAGGCTGACAGGGGACGAATGACTGGAACATAAGACGTATTTTTCACGCAAATACAAAACTCATACCAAAGGACATAAAACGTGAAATTGATGACCGACAAAGGCCAAATCAGTCGAAACACACTGTTAACAGACATCATCTTGAGGCAGGACTGTTTAAAAGAGACCCAACCGTACTGAAGCCGCTCATCTCTGAGGAAATGGACGAAATCGTGTGTACAGTACAAAATTATTAATGGTCTACTGAGCATATCCACTAAAAGAGTTCGCAATAGCGTTTGTTGCGTGACCTGAAGTGACGAATCCAACAATGATATTAAAGGTTCCAATTAATTATAAATTGCCAGCTATGCAGCTGCTACTATAGAACGTTTGAAAGAACCCTAAACTTCCTCTATGAACAACGGCGAATTTAGAATTATGGTTTCGGATACCTATATTTCAACGCTACTGTGTGGCATGGGTCCTCTAAATCGCATTCAATGAAAAATTACAATCGACCGGCACCAGTATTAAAGCATGCTTGAAATTGCGGTGTACACCTATGAACGGGGAATATGCTCTGGAACTTCATTTTCAACGGGATAGATACTCAAAATTCACACCATAGAAACTGAAGCAGTTGTTCGGAGTTAGTCGAGCTGTCGTGTTAGTCTGGCAAGCTTAGTCTCCTGTTTCGAATGTTATTAATTAAATGAAGGTATTATTTATTTCATCAAAAACTGAGCGATAATAAAATGAATGCTCTCTACTGTCTACATTTCAGCTCATTTTTCGCAACTTTGTGGCCAATATTCTAGGGTGAATTGCACGCTCAAAACCTGCGCGTGTTGCTAATTTTCTCAGTCTATATTGAAGGCCACAATCTAAGAGAATTCTGACTACTTGTTTATGTTTGCTAAGAAGTGAAGCTCATTATTGCCCTGACTATACTGCATAGCTTTGAGAGTTTGCCTATGACGTAGAAGTAAAACTGATGAGCGTTAAGCCCCAACATTTAATGCATTTTGATAATAAAACGTATGTGCACGACAATAGTAGATTAAAGCCTTCATTTATTAGAAAATTCACTTAAATTTTTAAAACATGGTACAGATATTCAAGCACACGCAGATAACATGGATAACCCTGTGAAACTGTGACATAAGAAGTCTTGCTGAGAAGCATCCATTCCCATGATCAGCTCTATTTTTAAAATACGGAAATGCTTCAACATGGTACCCGTACGATTTATGAATCGTACCTCCCGATTCATAAATCGAACCTACTTCTTTCTGCATCATCGTCACTACGACTAAGATGAGCTGAAATTTTGAAAGCAGCACTTGGAGAGAAGTACGCATGCATCACCGTCATGCACTAATTTCCAACTATCGCTTCCTTATTTTGCTTCAAATACATCCTATCGCCTTTCTAAGTCTCGAGAAAAGGACTCTTAAATTTGGGCAGACTCGTATTAAGAAATAAATTTACAGACGCAGTTGCTGTGTTAAAGCGATATACTATTTCATTTTAGTTTTAGTTGCAATGAAACAAACTCGTCCTCGAAAGCTATCAAAATTGAGTATCCCGGAAGGATATTACTCATTAAGTTCATTAAGCTTTACTTTTACTTACTTTTAACTTTAATTTTGTGTTAGGGTTTACTTTCCCTCACTTCGAAGTTAATTACATAGGTTTCTTTCTTTACCACCCCGTTTCATGAACACAAGACCTAGTTAAATTAATGCTCAGAAGAAATGAATGCTAAGTTTCAAGCGTTTGAACTACAGTGGGGCGGTATTCGAGCCGCTCATCTGATAGAGAAGAGTTTAAAGTTCGAAAATTCCCCAAGATTTGCGATGCTGCACACCCACTCGGTTTCTTTGCCTACCTGGAGTCTTCAAAATGAATTTTACCGATGTGTCGAGTTCAAAAATATGTCAAACGTTCGTGGTATCTCCCAATTTAAGTTTAGCAGTAGCGTGGTCGTGACGATCAAGTAGGGAAAATAAAGTACTTAAAATTAAGGCAGAAATGAGGGCTTCTATCGGAAAGCAGCGTCGAGGAAAGAGCTGCAGATGCGCTACCATTTATATCGGGGGCAAAAGAGGTGGCAGCAGTATTTCATCATTAGCATATTTTATCGGGGGTGCACATTGGGGAGGGAGCGGACAGGGCGAGTGGAAGTCGTAAAAAAAGAGCAAATTGTGGGAGATGTTGGCGGTGTCGCGGTCACGTCTGGCGGGCCGAGACTTGGTCACGGTCCCTTGGGGACCATCCATCCAGGTAATTGGGGCCAGCGTGACGGGCCCCCTCCCTTTGGGGCTATTGCTGCTGCTGCTGAGCCTACTTCTGCCACACCCGCCGCCGCCGCCGCGCTTGTCAGGTATATTGTCAACCAGCCGTAGACGCGCGCGCACTTAAAACGCGCGCTCCTCAGCGCCACGTTACCACAAAAGCCCTAACATTCTCTTTTAATTTCATTTCAAGTACTTTATTTTCCTTACACGATCGTTAGAGGCAACAAGTTCCCCGCCGCAGCTGAGCTTTAATTTAAAGAATTTGAGCACGACGCAGCTCGTGCGTAACACAACTGCACACAATTTAACCACACCACGGAAATTTTATCAAAAATGCAGGTTCGTTGCGCTTTACTCTTTCACAAAGTAGACTTATCCATGAAACAAGGAGCAGTAGTATTCTGTCAACAGGTTATCTCCGAGACAAATGTCAAACTAGTCGTACAATTCATCTGTCCATTGTGGCGTATATTTAAGAAAGTAAATTAACATTTCGTCATCTCGTCGATCTCCGACTTGCTTCCGTTAACTCTCCATGCATGTTTTTATTTATTCATTTATGAATTAATTTTTCAAATATATATTCACTGTAAAATTCCATATGAAATACGAGAGGGCATTGGGAAGAGGTTAGCAGATATTAATTCATGTCATTTAACAAGTATACATGCATAAAATTAAAAATAGATGTCTCACATAACTCCGGACAGAATATCACGAGCCATCTCGATCTGACGCCGAGTCCTGTGTTCTGTGAACAATGCAAGGGACCTAGCTGAAATTTAACTGCCTGAAACACTCCAAAGAAAATTAGCTCATTACATGTATATTTGCATTAGAGTTGTCTGAATTGATTCTGGAATTTTTCATGGATAGAAATGTATTATTGTTGGCCAGCTCAATAACGCAATAGCGCACAGTCTGTTTTTTCATGATTTAGAGTCACCAAATCGACAGCTTCAAATTTGAATGGCGAAAGTAGAATAGAAGCTATTTGCATGTTTCTCAGAGCACATTTAAATGTATCATCAGGATTGAAAAGAAGAGATCAAGAAATTAAGCAAAAACCAATGTCCTATAAGCAAAGCGTCATTTACGTTCTGATGTAAATTATGTAATAAAATTGTGTATAATTATTTTGACATAATATAATTGAAGATGTCTTAGCTAAATGTTTTTCAAACTGTATAATATGAGAACTAGCATATAATAACTAAATAATCCAAACTACCAATAATTGTTAGCACCCAACTGTCCACTGTCACAGAGTTGCAAGAGTTTACACCTTTGATTTTTGACCACACCTTCAGCCCTAAATTTCACCGAACTGTACGTGCTTTACGATTGTATGTGAACTGTATAGCAAAAATATAATGGTTGAATTATTCAGCTTTGTTTGGTGGAGCCTGAAGGAGTGAGGTAGTTAACGGTGGGAGAAGAAAACGCGCTATCGAGATTTGTGGAAGAAAGTAAAGCATGGCGTGCGGCCATTTAAGAAGTTGATAGACGGTGGAGAGCAATGAAGTTCGGCTGAAGATAACAGAAGACAGTAGAATGTAGCAGAGTTTGGGGGAGGACGCGTGTGATCAGTAAACATAATTTTAAGACAAGCTATATGATAGGGAAGTACACTTGCAAGAGTGTGGAGCATAAGAACAACGAAGGTGGAGGACAGTTGAAGAATGTGGAACATCAGAGAAAATAGTAGAATGCAGCAGTACGGTTGGATCTGGAGGATGGCAGGTGGAGTATTGATGAAGATGACGTATTGTGGCGAAGTGTAGAGAAGAAAGGCTGAGTAAGATGAAGTTAGGAGAAGACACGGCTACGAGAACAGTAGAAAAGCAGCATGTGAGGCAAGGTATATGGATGAGATAGCGTTGTAAAGGAGTGGCGCACTCACGCTAGAAATAGCAAAGCACGGCTCAAAACTGTCTAGACCGGTGAAATAAGGTGGAACATTAACAGACTTCATGAGGAGAGACACTGTTCATTTACTTCATGCAAATTAATCCACGGGCAAAAAAACGCCTCCGTCATGTAGCACATTCCCTCGACAAGCGAGGCCAGATTCTGGCCCATCTCAATAGACCTGTTTTCAAGAGAGAGGACAAGCCAAGCTCACATATTAATCATTCGCCCATTTGAAAAATTGAGAGACTCTCTACAAAATTATATAGTCTTTGACTACGGTCGTATTAATGCCAGCCTAGCCAGTACACTTAGAAACACGTCCCGAGATGCCCTAAATCACGGAGTGTGTCTCGCGATATCTTGTTTTATAATGACATTACCATAAATATATTGGCGGGTTGTGGACTATTAGCATGAACACGGCACAACACGCATGGAACATGTTGGCTACAAGCGAGTACGGGCAGCGCGGCTGCTGCGCATTGCGTCGGCTGGCCGCAGACCGCCTTTCCGAGTTGCCTCTTGCATACACTAACGCAGAATTTTAGTTCTGCAAATCATGCAAATTATGAAAGATTTACTTCAATCTCAGAAGTGTTTAAATAACCTGTCACTGCCATCGTTTGTGTAATGACTGTACGATGAAGGAATCCTGGGTCGTAATTACACTCATGTTTTAGTATCGAATGAGCTATAAAATGAATACTTCCAGAACCTCGTATGAGGTACACAACTCAGATGGCTAAAGGAGCTACTCAAGGATGTAGCGTAAATCAACATTTCAATGAAAAAAATTAGCTGGTCTGTTTTCAGATAGAACAAGCCCCATTTATGAAATACAGTAAAACAAAATTGCACAGATTTTTAAGGATTCCCTCTTACTGAATGTCATCATCTGCTTCTGCTTTCTTTTACGGTAGAATTAAACGTATGAAACAAAATTTGCGGATTCTCACAACGCAATTCTCGTAACAATTGTTCAGAAAAGAAGTGAGGAGAGGCACGTAGTTATGCAGTTGTCATAGCGTGCGCAAACGCAAAGAAGTCGTTTACTTTGAATGTTCTGTATATGAGGCATTCCATTTGCGGGAATTTACATGCATAATTATTAGGCAGGCGGAAGGAGAGTCATTACCGGTGCCAGCGTCCCAACACCGCGTTCTCACGTTCCTCCTCCCTCCAGCACGAGTTGCCGAGTTTTCAAAACATTTTACTTCGCAGCAGCGTGCAGTTGGCAGCGTTAGTGCTAACCAGATGAGTTGGCTATGGTACGTGCTACAGTGTGTATAGGGTACCGCAAGTTATGAAGAACTTACGTAGCTAGCTTTGCAGTACGAAGACGTAGCATGTTTTGATAGCCCGACTCCGGCATGCACGTCCAGCACGACGCATGCTTGCATGAGCAGTTCGGGTGTCGCTTGCCAAGAATAATTCCGATGAAAAGGTGATTTATTACTGCCTGATGACACACCGTAAGCGGACAAGCTTGCAGTATACAGTAAATGCGCAGAGATGTTCAGGGTTGCTGCTGCTGTAATATGCGGTGCGCTGAAATATAACGTGGTGTAATCCTATTTATACCTGATGATACATTCGCAATTCAACGAATGTAAGTAACCGCTTCGATTTCTAATCTACGATACATTCCAGAATCTAAAAAATAATTAATGCTCATTGCAAATATCAAATTAAAAACGAGGAAACAATATGACCAATCAATACATTCAAAAAATTAAATGTATTCTGAATTTAATGCTCGAATAAATGAGAACCCAGTAACACGTGAGCGCATTTAGCGATCCCATAACCAAAGCGTGCATATGTTAAAACCCCAACGCCTTAACTACTGAGCGGAACCTTCCAGAAATTATCGTAACACATCTAATTTTTATTTTTTTCCACCTCTCGATCTCCTTTTTTTAGGTACAGAAAATAAAAAATGGCGCTGACACTTGACAACTCTAATTTTGATAATTTTTTGTATAAGCAGGATGTTTTACCGGCCTTCATTTTGTGATCAATTTCGTACTACAGTTATATATAGGTTTTCTCATTTTATTTTGATTAGAATTAGAGCCCGCCCATCGCGTACAAAAATACACGCTAAAATTCAGAGGTTAATTCTGAGAACTTTTTCGCATCCGAGTCTTTAATAACAGTCATTTCAGTCATAAAAAATTAGAATGTTAGAATGACTACCAGAAATAATACAAAGTAAAACATATAGTCTTTTATCATCAAATATGAAGGTAGTTATGAGGTTTCCTTGCGATTTCTAACGCAAGTAGTCCGAGGGTAGCTCTAGCGCTCGAGCTCTTCATACTATCCAAGGCATTATTGTGAGACTTTTTCGCGGTTTAGCTCAGAATTGAAAGAACATTTTTGCAGTAATATTTTCCAACAATGACAGCGCGAATGCATGAAAAATGCAAATACTGACTAAAATTTAGTAATTTATTTGCTGATATGTATGTGGGAGCAACAAACTACATGAGCAACAGGCCGCTAGGTTTGACGAGTTTTAGAACGAGCGTAAGAAACAGTTCGAAAAAAAGGGACCCGCGAGACGACAGAAGTGAACTTGGAATAAGGCCTCACAACAGCAAAATGAATGTACTACCCTGTAGCGTTCGTCTGGGTGAGCCACGAAAACCCAAACTATAATATTAAATGATACATCATTGTATTATTGATACAATAACAAAAACCGCACGAAAGAAATTTAATTGCTGAGTTATTGTAGAATTCATTTTTCTAATAGCCGAACCAGCATGAAAATAACTTTCTTAATAATTGATTTTACAGTGAAATTAAAGGAGAGTTCGGGTTTTTGTACATAGCTCTCCCTGTCCGTGTATTGGCAGACATCGAGTATAGGCTCGAGAAATGGCTTGCCCACGTACATATTTGACGCATAAGTGTGTGCTGAACGTACGTCGCGCGTTGCATAATTTGAAGAGGCTCATCTCATTTTTTTGACATTTCATAAATACACTTATCATATGCAAATTTTGCATCGACAATTTACGCATCATTTCGATAGAATTCCTATAGGAAGTACCCCGGTTGAGCTGCTCCTCAGGTGCAAGCATCTCACCATTGAAGGCTCACACCATAGGAAAATCGAGTGGACTGTGCGGCTGTAAATAAAGCAAAGCACTGACGAGAAAATAGACACTATACATGCATCGCCAAATGGCACCCATCACATTCCAAAAATGAATACAGTTTGAAAGCTGTATGTTTAGCGTGCAAAGGCAACGCTACGCAGACGAGGGAGTTAGTTAATAAATCCAAAAATTTAACTTTCAACATTACTCCCTGATATCGCAAGTTCCTAAGCTCGTATTTTAGTGTAAGTGCTCACTAACGTGAGTGTTTTCATGAATGCGTTGCTGGAATTATGTTATTTTTATTACCTGTATTTGCAAACATTATCAAACTTAGATTGACGTAAAAAAGGGAATACAATTTTTGTTTGTTTTTCTCAATCATTTCCTTTCACAATTGATACCAAATTACCATACCCTTGGTTGTATATCAACCAAGGATCTTTATGTTAAGACATTTTAAAACCAATGATGATTTTTGTATCATCTTTATTGGAAACAAATTTTTTTTTTTTCGAGACGCGCTCACACAAGAATTAGCAATACGACTATGCCAGTGTGCTAATATCCTATTGTATGCGACTAAAATTAGTTACATTGATGAGTGGCCCTGCTCCTGGTCAAACTCTCTTCGTTTGAGCGTGAAAACATACGAGGCGTTCGAAGAATTTCTAAAAATTTGAGATAACTAGCAACTTAGGAACATCGACCACATTGGCTGTGTACTATCATCACTGTTTGGGAAAGAACGAAAACATGCATCATACAAAGGAATATTCAATGAATGAATTCAGCTGTGATCACAGCACATAAAGAGAATGCCAATATTTTCTTGGTGTTGGTGTACTGAAAATGTGCGTCAATTGACACTCACATATATACTACCAAAACCTCAACTGACCTCAACACAGAAATGTTATACTTCATATAATTGGACAGCAGTGGTAAACACTGAAGGAAATTTCTCTTGAAACTAGAGTACGATCTACGTTTCCGTGCAGTTACGCGTAGCACTTAACTAGTCTTTATTCTTATCCATGCATTTTTAAGTTCCACACATGGTTGGACTCGAAAGTTGAAGTAAAATTAAAGACACGTCTGCTTTATCGATGACCCCAGTTGAACTCCCGTCTTGTTCTGGCAGGCTAGCTGTTTTCGTGTGCAGTACTCACGCGCAACGATATAATATTCAGGCAATTTTCTGCAAATAAATACGCGCAGATTTGTGAGCATGAATGACGCGCGTAAATGTAGCCCCTGTTTTTTTAATTTACATGGTTCTTGACTACAAATCGTCAATTTCCCCTCCGTTTGACACTGGCGTCTAATTGGCCAATTTGCTTCCGCCGCACACCCATGGGGCAATAATTTGTGCACCCAGCTGCTAAGCTCGGCAAGTGGCGAGGCAGAGCAGACATGCACTGGATGAAGGGTGTCTAGCTGTAATTTTGATAAGTACGTCGTAAGTTCCCTCGGCTGTAATTCCTATCTCACTTTTTACATTATACTGAATAGAGTGAGCTAGAGTTGTCAAAAATTGACGGTATTTTTCAAGTTAGATCGAAATTCGTTTTTAAGAAATTTTAAAATTAACAGAGGAAGCAGTCTTATATCTCGCCTCCTATATTGTACCCACACACGAGTACGATCGTGTATCTGTGAACGCATAATTTTTAAAATTTATTCACAAAGTAACTGATGCATGAGGCTCTTACTATGCATGGTATAGTAGCGCACGAGGCTCGTCCAAAATGACGGCGTGCAAAAATGTTCGACAGAGCACATAAATCAAGCAGGTTGTAATAAAAGATTGGATTACCCTATATTTACTTGAATTATGATCCTAACATTTTGATGGCGGCCGGTAAAACTGAAGTTTAATATTCAACTCAAATTTAAAGTCAATTGTATATAATGTTGAAAATAGCAAAAATTAACTGGATCATGCTTTTATTTAGTTTTTATTCTGTATTTATGAAATTGAGTAAGTGTCTGCTGGTCAATCAGCAGCATTATAAAAATTTCCTCTGTGTACCACCGGTGGCTCAAGTCGCAGTCAAAGTGTTAAGGTGTGGGATTAATGTATCTACTATAACGCAGGTTTCTCTACCTCTTTAATTTTTCAAAGATTCATCCTCCACATACCGACGTCTTCACAAAAGGATCCATTTTATAGTGATATCAGTGAATATAATATATTTCTACTCGTACGACGATGAACTTCGTATCACATATAGACAAATTTCCCCGCAACAAGCACTTCCAGTAGTCCCCCCTCACACACGCTAAAAAATTTGATGCTTGCTGACAAAAATATTTATTAGTTATTCACAACTGCTAGTGGATAGATCGGATGAATAAAATACTATAGTTCTGAAATATAAATTTTGTTCGCAGTAATTATTTTTCGTGCATGACAAGTGTCTGATGAGAGGCACAGGTGTTTGTGAGTGCATTATATCTGAAGAACTGCGCACTAAAAATAACATTAGTAAAAATCCCGCTCTTGATTCTCACCATAGTGTACTTCTGCCTATATTTTTTCTATGTTAGTTTGTGTGCATGCATCGTACTATATATGCATGCTTAAACAATACAGTTAGTATACCTTCAGAAAAAGTTCCCTTCGGCCAAAAATACAGAATCTACATATGCCAGAAATCCTGAGTCTATCTATATACCTGAAATATTGACTCTACTTTTGCTAAAATGTATTGAGTCAGCCTTCCCTAAGAAATGTGTGTAAAAAGGCTAAATAAATCAAATCTTAAGACGTCATACACAATTTAGGCATGTATATTTTCACAATGCTCCAGTCCAAGAAACATGCAATAAAACACAACGGATGAGCTGCGAGTGGGTCTATAAACGCTTCTATCAATTGAGAGCTTAAAAACAAACCGTGTCGAGGATCATGTCTTTTTGGAAATGCAGGCTTTATATTGTCCACAAAAATCCAAGAAGCAAAGGCAATGTAAACTTATGGAGATCAGTTTATATCTAATGCTTTAATCCTTTCCGATGCTTTAATCCTATACAAAGCTCTCCTTGCTTTTCTTACCTATAGGCTTAATTTATCACAAAACTTACTTCTCAAATTATTTTATGGAGTGCAAACAATTTCAATTTAGCCTTTTAGTATGATGATATGGCCTTGAATTCGTTGTAAGCACGACAGATTTTACAGTTTTTCATGACTGTACTAACGTACAAAGGCTTGCCAAAAAATCTTTTATGACTAAAAATGAAAGACTTGACAAATCTTGAAAACCCTGCTCCAAAAAGACAGGTATTCGAGAACAGAACAAGAAAGAGGCCGGGGGAAGGCGTCAGAGTGAGGAGGATGTGGTTAAGACCTCCATATTATAAAGGAGCTCCTAAAAGAACACATAGTGGCTTCCTTCGCCCGTCCCCACGCACGCCAAGAACTCCCTTATAAAAGGGCCCACAATTACGCCTGAATACTGCAATAAATTACGTCACCGCGTAGGCCCCACTCTCCTCCTAATATCAGTCCAAAACATAATAATATCCTCCCAAAACTAATCGACAGGCGCGGAACAATCTATGCCTCGGCTCGCCCGACACTCTAATATAAGCACTCGGGCGGTGCAAGGGAGCTGCTCCGTGGCTCTTTAAAGCGCCCGGTCATCAGCCGAGTGATCTTGACCGCAAACACAACATGTGAGCTGCTGCGTCTGCACCACAGCTAGTTCAAGTCGTGTGGATGATCAGACTCACGGTCGTCAAATTAGCCTTTTTCCGGTCAAAGTCTTTATGTTTAGGCTTCCTTTAAATAAAATTTGCCTATAAACAAAGTCTTTACGCTTAGGTTTCCTTCAAATAAAATTTGACGATAAACAAAGTCTTTATGTTTAGGCTTCCTTCAAATAAAATTTGGCTATGAACAAAGTCTTTATGTTTCAGCTTTCTTCAAATAAAATTTGACTATAAACAAAGTCTTTATGTTTAGGCTTCCTTCAAATAAAATTTGACCGTAAAACCGCTCACCTCTAATTAAATTTTAGCGTCGGTTACTTGATGTTGGGTGGTCTTCATGGTCAAATTTTATCTAAAAAATTAGGATTTTGGTGAAATGACGGTCAATCCGACAACTGTGATATGCAAAGCTATTCTTATACTCGTAGTCTGCATGAAAGTTTACCTTTGAAATTGCACAAATGTGTATGAAAAACTTGAGTACAACAAGATCAAAGATTCGTATTTATAATCTTATTATACTTTATCTTGAGCAATGGGTCCATGAAAACGCTTGAATAACATTCTGTTGTTGGAGTAGTTTTTCATTCAATTGCACCAAAATGAATATCCTGACAACATGTAGTCAGCGGGACACAGGCCAAAGCACGCACGGTAGCTTTTCTCAAACAGACTCCAATAAACTCGAGCAAAACGATCGCATCAACTACAGGAAACTTTGAAGTTTTGTGAGATTAAGTAGAAAACTGATTGTCGATGAAAAAGAACTAAACTTAGTTCTGAGGTATAATTCCCTTGTCCAAGCACGAGCTCAACTCGTGTAAGCTCACATTCTAGTAAAAACACCAAAAATGCTCGATCCTGAAATACAGTGTGTACCTATTATTTCTAAGTGTCATTTAAGATCCCCTCATTGCAGCAATGAGGCAAATACGCGCTAATTAAGCTAATAGTCCTTTGTGGGCCCAGTCGGTGCTGGAAATTAAAAAGGAAGAACATATTCAACCACACGATTAAATTTCATCAATGACGACTTACCTTTTGAATAACATCAAATACTGGATAGTTTAAGCATCAATGCCGATGCATTTCACAATCATGCATGTCGCCAACGCTTCAATTCCTCAGTAAAAAAACGATGAAGTTGTGCTCTCCACTAGAATCAGGCCTGTAGCTACAAGCCTCTAATAACTAATAACAGCATCAACTAAAATATGATAGACGTAACTACTGCAAAGTGCAACACGTTTATCGTGTTCACCATGTAACTTTCAAGTTTTGTTTGAAATCAGTTTGCTCGTTCTTTCGAGCGAACGTAAATACAAATCAAGGGTGGGATCTAATCACGCCAGGTACTTACTCATTATTTCCGCTCTGACCCCTACCAGCCAGCGTGTTGCAATCCCTGCAACGCATGCGCCGCACAACCTGTCAAAAATACGTCGCATTAAATAGTACCTGGCAACTCAAGTTGACCTGTCGATCGAAACTGACATCTTGTCCTTCACTCGTCACTCACCAGCTGCCAGATGCGCGGTGAATCAGCCTTCTTTCAACTACAGCTAATTGAGTGTATTTGTTCTTAAAATTACATTTTACTAATTCATTCAGCGATAATGGAATACTCTTATCTAAAAATAGTCTTCACTTACATTGTCTGTAAGAAATTAAACGGAGGACCAGAAAAGAAAGATTTCCAGCTGTCAAGTCGTCTCGCGATTGGTTGACAGCTCGCACGTAGATCATCGCTTGATGGGATCTGACAGTTGCAGGCTGTCAGCGGCAAGTCCGTTGATCACCACAAGTGATAGATGTACTTAACGTTTTGTCTCGTGTTTGTAACCAGCAAAAGCACACATCGGCATTTCTAACCAGTTTAAGTATATCATAAATACCGCGAAATTATCACAGCGCAATTTTGAGGCTGGACTATTAACGAGAGAACACTTGTCAACGGGACGGATTGATGCTTCCGTACCCACACGAACTATCTGATATCGTAACATATAAAGTCGTGGCTGTAGTAGCAAAACGACTTCTGTTTGCCTCACCACAGCTACAACATGTTTGCTTGTCGTAAAATAAAACAGCTGTGTTGAATATGCTCGAGATTTGTTTGAGTGGGAAATAAGCGGCACGTCAGACATGAGGGTGGGGTGGCAACACTGATATTTGCCAGAGGAGAGACGTCTGGTTGATTGATTCGTGGCCGCTACGGATGTGACAGGCGCCAATAGCAAGCATCTCGTGCAAGACGGACGATGCTTGCAACAGACTCCTCCTTCAGTTCGTCCTACGCGCTACTCTCCTTAATTCTTCGTCAGAGCTGTCATGGCCAACGCTGCGTTGAGTTCTTACCCCGCACGCAGTAACTCAGCAATGAAAGAAATAATTATTATTATTGCACTCAAACTTCCAATGTTTCCGCACAGATGAGCGACTTTCACATAACTCGATGAAGTTCAAGTGACACCGTAGGGGCTCACGAGTCTCGGTTGGCACACCTCGCTACCCTGGCAAAATTAAGCGCAAATATTTCGATGAGGTATAGTGTGAAATAAGAATGAAAAGTGATTGACGAAGACACCTGTACACAAGGTCAGTTGTACGGTACTCCAGCCTCCTCTACGAAAAATAAAGTGAAGTAAAGAATGAAAGACACGGTCTACCTATCGACAAATCTAAACCCACAACAGACTCCTGCAATAAGTGTTGCTGATTCTGTAGTTGATAGGTTAACACTGAGGGGCGCTGTGTGTGTTTACTCGACATACACTGACCAGGACAAACATCATCAGCATATCCTACGTATATCCCACGTTTCCTACGCAGTGAATCCCCAAGCTGATCTCAAGAACAATGCTCTTCAGTGCACCCTCCTAAGGGGACAAAAAATAACGAATGCTTCTATCTTTCGACGATCATTGACTTGGATGCAAAAATTTGTAAGAGCAAATTGTAAAAATTGCAACACGTATTTTTCACAATAAAAGGAAAATACAAATAGAGTTGGTTATTTTTATAAAAAGCTTTTTGGAAACCAGCTTCATCATCGAGTCTGTTGGATGTAGAGAAGGTATGATCAGCACTATGTAAATGCAGGAAATCACAAATTAAAATAAAATCGAAATTACGCGTCCGACTGTTTCACAGACACGATGGTAGAGCTGGCCTCCGAAACTTACTTTTGTTGTCACATTTTGATTGTCTCTTTCTTGTTGCTATCAAATCTTTAGTGAGGATGCAGTTCAAATAAAGCAACCCTCAGTTTAGACACATAGTTTTAGAGTAAGAAAAATTTGTACATTATAGTGAACACGGATAAAAGCATAGCGACAAGTTTGAAATAATCATTGCTTTTTACCATGCAGCTTTAGAGGCTCCTTACAAATAACAATGTCTACGCATATAATGAACATTTTCATTCATGCGGAAACAATCGATGAATTTAATCGTTTCAAGGCAGTTTTCAGATAATCCTGATGCATTGTACGGGTAGGAGATGTCACTGTGTGCGTGTGTGTGTGTGTGCTGGTTACGTGGCGGTGGCGTCTGTGAATAGTACTCAGATAACGATCATTCTGATAATGATGCATCTATAGGTTTCAAATTCTGAACCCTAATTCAATGGGTAAATTGAATCATACCTTTGAAAACTCGTCTACGTTCGTACCGTCTCATTGAAAACTCATCTACGTTCGTACTGTATCATTGAAAACTCGTCTACGTTCGTACCGTATCATTGAAAACTCGTCTACGTTCGTACCGTATCATTGAAAACTCGTCTACGTTCTGATTTTCCTATTTTCAAATTATATAGATGGTATAGACTGTAAATACCTACACTTTCCAATAAAAATACTAATGGTAAGTTTCATGGCCTTTACAAAAATGGAATTCTAAAAACAAAACTGAAATGAATTCTACAGTATTAGTTAAAGTGGCCATTATAATCTGTACAAAGTTTTTACAGCTAAACAAAGGTGCGAATTACACTGCATCATCGCAACCGTTATATGAAGATCGAACAGCGAAATCAAAGAGCGTTGTACTATACCATTGAGGCTTTTATTGTAAAGTTCTTACAGCTAAATCAAAGCACATTGTACCGTATTGCAATGGCATTTATTCTAGGTGTGAATTTTTTATAGAGAAATCGAAATGCATTGCACCGTAACATTTATGTGTCTTTATTATAAATTCGAAGTTCCGACGCCAATCGTAGCTAGGTTGGGTTCTACTGTTGTGTTCATAGCAGATCTGAAATTTTCCTATTTAAGGAAAGGTGAATTATACCGTATCAAAAGGCCTTATATAACAGGGACACAAAATTCACGCAGCTGTACTAAAGTGCAGTATGTACCGCCGTACGTGTATATATAGTGGCTCTCCGAAGACAAGTAAGTGACGCTCGAAAAATGATATATGCATACATTCTATTTCAAACAACTGCATGAAAGCAACTTTTAGAAAAATTTGAAAAATTCCAACCTACGTTCTTGATATGTACATAAATATACATAACATGAGCATACTTAAAGAAATGTTGTGCATTTCTTTCTCAGCAGTTCAATTTTAAGTTTAAAATCCTACATCCTGCTCAACATGAACAGAATAGCATAGGCATCTGGAGCTGCTCGATTGGCCTCAATATTTCTGAGACTGCGAGCTATGCGAACAGAATACGTAAAACTGAACATACAATTTAAAATTGCAATAAAAAATCAGTCTGAATAATGACACACTACAATGATCCCGATTTCAGTTAAATTTGCCCTTTTAAATGACATAGATTTATGCTCTACTAGATTTTATGTTTTTCTGCTTGTCGTTAGTGGTGAAGCGTGAAAAAAAATGGCGTGACAGATATTGAGGTTCACTTCGGTCAGCTTTATTAAAGGTGTATTTATAGTAAATTGATTACAACCATTCTAACAGCAAGAAAAACTTACAAAAATGAGCTTGGGATGGATGGGAGACGTCCGGAAACACATAACTCCATTAACACAATACAAAAAATACACTCCGACACCTCATGTAGGAAGAGCTGAGAGGCGTCTGCGGCTCAATAGCTGTCCAGCGGGCAGCAGCCTGCGCGTTAGGCTAACATTTTAAGTAAAGTTTTCCATAGCCGCGGCTCGAGAATGTTCGGGCTATTTAGTTAATTTACATTCCCTAAGATGATTCTGAAATTAATCTCTAGGATAGTAATGAGCGCGTTATCTTCATGAAAAAATGGTGAATTTATTTTATAGCCTCATGCATTTGAAACTGTGAAATTGCATTTTGCGATCCCATACATTCTTTACAATCTCAATTACATAAGGCTAAAAATTGGTGAGAATGAATTAGTCTAGAAAACTCTACGGTAAGCTGATTTTAGTGATGCAAACAATCTATAGTTTGAGATGCATCTCGTTGTTCATGCATGTACTGAATTTTTCAATTCGAGTTTTTATACATATAGTGGCGTGCAATTTTGATCCTGCTTTCTTTAAACACTTGTCTACGTGCTGACTTTCCAATTTTAAAATGATTTAGGTAGCATTCACCGCGAATATTTACACTTTCTCAAAAAAGTTTCATGGTAACAGATGCGAGGAAAGCCCTACAACAGCGAGTTTATTTTTTACTATACTGCGTTATATACTTTGGTATATACTTTGGTGTATACTGCGGTATATACTGTGGTACATACTGCTGCTACTTATTGTTACCTCCCTGCACGACGTCCTATCCGCGAGCGGTATGTTCCACCCGAAACAATGTTTGCACCTTTGTTCTAATCGTGAATTGCAAGATTGAGCACAACATTCAAGTGAGAATCTAGTAGCCCTAAAATGTTAAAAACGAATCATTATTCATTTAAAAACTATTTATTTTTTATTATTCAAACAAAGACAAATTCATTTTTAATCTTAATTTTCTTAAGTCATAATTACGACACCGCGCCCCCTCTCACTCCAGCCTCTTGTAATTAACTGGAAGGAATAGTGCTCCAGATTCGCAAAAAAAATCCGTAGAATTCAAATTTTCTTTCTCTAAATTAAAAAATACCTCGACAATTTTAATGCATTCATTTTTTGGCTGGAAGTAAAAAAAAATCACTTCTAGCAATGAAATCGCTATAAAGCTTGAAGTCGACTTATATAATTTCTAGCTTGTAACTCCTAGTCCAATTCGTATAACTACTGTCCTGCAGAGCAGAAAGGCTATTTATTCCACGCATAAATAGACTTCACACATATTAACACGGAGAATACCCGTACACCAATCAGCTCCTCCCCCCACCCGATCCCCCTCTCGACACCGCGCCCCCTCTCACTCCAGCCGCTTGTAATTAACTGGAAGGAAATTGTTGCCATAAATAACATTGATGCCAGCGACCGAACTGCCTCACTCGGCTCCAGTCTTGTTACTCTCATAGCTACTCCCGCTTACCTGTTGTTGTTGCCGCTGCCACCCCTCCCATCGTCGCGCCTGTTGCTTCTTGCAAAAGTCCCTTTCAGAGTCTGCAGAAGCGAGGCTTCTGGTTTGCGTAAAAGTGTTTGCCTTTTTTATTTCTAAACACGACCTGAGGTAGTAAATTAAGCTTTTATATTTCCCTATTTCCGACCTGAGGTAGTAGATTGAGCTTAAATATTTCCCTATTTCCAGCCTGAGGTAGTGGATTAAGCTTATATATTTCCCTATTTCCGACCTGAGATATAGCAGATTGAGCTTATATATTTCCCTATTTCCGACCTGAGATAGTAGATTAAGCTCATATATTTCCCTGTTTGGTTTGGTTCCAGGGTGCCAAAATAGAACTGGACCTAAAAAACTTGCCAAACGTGGTCACGTGTGCTGTTGTCTTATCTAACTACAGCTTCTTCAATTAGTGCGTATGAATACAAGTAACTACTATATCATGTGTGCTATGAAGCTTAGGCTTCTGGAGCAGAAGTCTTCATGCGTTCAGTGATAGGCCAAGTGCTGGGTTCACACAACTTTACTGAAGTGTGATGGATTCGTTTGCGCCAGCGATCAAGTCGATGTCTACTTTTGAAAACTTAGTACCTGGGATGGAAGAGAGGACTGTAAAGTCACACCTTTTCAGGAAGTTTATTTCGGAAAACAAAGACAAATTCATTTTGAATCTTAATTTTCTTCAGTCATAATCTAGCGAATTTAATTTTTCAGTTTCGAACAATTTCCCTTACGATTTTGAAAAATACTAGGCTTAGCAATGTAGGAGTATCTATGTACTCATAGGCATGTAGGTCGCTGGGTTGTACAACAGAACTCGTAGCAAAAGCTCGGTGATCGACGCTTTGAGCAGTCCTCAAAGATTAGTTCCTCGAGCTCGCCTTAATTACAGAGTGTACCACAAAAGGAAACCTAACTTTCAGTTTCAGGGCTTCTAACTGAGCTACCATTGTTTTTTTTTTTGCACGTGAAGACATTTAGAACATCATAATTTTCTTCATTTGAGTGATAAAACGCTTATTCAAACTGTTTCATTAAATTGTTGAGCTCCACTTTGACGTTGAATCCGGCTTATGGTATAATTGTTCGTGATAACATTTTTCAAAACGGAAAATTGTTTATAACACTTGCTCATACTTGTATATCAACTCCGATCAACTGTTTACTTCACCCGGCTTCACAGAAGCACTTTACGAGTTTTTAAGTAATTATCTTTGATTTTATTGCATACGCACGGTAGATTTCTATAATCATTATTTTCTGTCTTTCATTGTAGCTTGAGATATTCACGCATCTCTGCAGGCAGGTTCTTACGAAAATTGTAGACATTTGTTGTAACTGTAAAGTCGCATAAAAATATCATTACTATTTGATCGTGAGTGAAATATTTTCGCTAGGGAAAACGCATCAATTTTTAAACTAATTGTTACTGTACTGGAAAAAGTAACAACCTGTTCTGATTTTTAATTTGACAAGCTCCCATAGAAATATGCACTACCTTATTCCCGCATATTCGATTTTGCGTCCGCTAACGCAATTTTAATAAAGGAGGTAAAGGTTCTGCCCGTCTATCTTCAAGCAGTCGCGGCGGTGTGTATTTGTACCTGTACGTCACTTATATGGCGCGTTGACAGCCAAATGCATGGAATGCTGAACGAAAACACTCCACGCCACAAACCACTTCAGTAGCAACTATATGTACTGCCCTAATCCAATTGAGGGATTTGTGACGAGTATAAACGATTGATGTGTCAATGATAGAAATCCTTTCTACGAAGTGACACTGCATGATTGATTCCATGGCTCAGGGTACTCTTTTTCTCTTCCAGTAGACCAATATCCAACAAGACATTGCGTCCAGTTGAGAATATTAATAGATATTAATATGATAATATTAATATTACACTTGGGGTTTTGAAGATAAATTCGTTTTATTACCCTACCAGTGAAATACATTTGGCTCTATGTAAGCATTCGGTTGTACTTGCATGACATTGAAAACTTCTGTGTCTGTAGGGTATTGTCGCATTTTTTGTGCTTTTCTCTCAATCATTTGTTTCGTCAATTGGAAAGGGTATTACGATTCCCACGTGTGAATATCAACTAAGGATTCTTAAGGTTAAAACATTTTAAAACAATGTGATACATCTCATGTATCAACTTTATTGGAAATAAACTCTTTTTTCTTTTTTGAATTGCTGCTCATGTCCAATGCTCACCGTCAGGCACTACAGCCACGCACAGGCGCAGGCCCCCAAACGACGTGTAGCAGCGAGCGTCACCAGCGTACCTGATGTTCACGGTGTATGATCGAACATTGTTATGCCCAGGGTGTGAATTTATGCGACACATTTATAAACAGATGGCCATCTATTTAAGTTGTAAAACGACGCTTAAATACCCAGAAAGATATATTATTCAGGATGCAACTACAATTTGTTTTTCTGAACTAATAACAGCATCCAATTGTATTTGTTGGATTTAACTTCACGTAATTACAATTGGGTTTTTCTATACTAATAACGCTATCCAATTATTTTTCCTGCATTTAACTTGAGAGTATGCATTGATTCCCTCAGACAGAGCTACAGATGAGGGTCGCTCTCGCTGCACTGTCAGCGCAACCAACGCGTGCGGTGCGCAAGTGCGCCCGTGGTGAACAGTGAATGCAATGCAAAGAGTTCTGTGTTTACTCGAAACTTTGAGTGTGATTTTCGTATCACTCAGATGGTATTTACGAGACACCTGTGACGAAACGAAAAAAATAAGCATTTGTATACCGCAAAAAAAATCAACGCTATGAAGAAACAGCCATATATTTTAACGGTTATTTGAGCATTTTGCCATTCAGCGTTGACTTTACTGTGCTTACCTCACTATCAGGAGCTAGTTCCAGGGGTCCATTTTTTTAAATCGCTGCTGGATCGAATTAATATGTATATTAATTCCTTATATGTACCACCTTATATGTACGCAGGCTTGAGAACTGCAATGTAAGCTCAGAGCGCAGTGAATGTACGATGGCTCACGCACAGGTACTGGAAGATCAACTAACAGAAATGATAGCTGTGTTCAAGTTAAGAGATACAAGTTAAGAGTCTATAGGAGCACTTTTCTTGAGAGAAAAGGGCTGCTTCAAGTCTGTGCATATGGCCGGGTGAAGGCTGTGCCGCACAAACAAACCTACAAAAAATGTGTTAGCTGTTTCAACATACACTGTAATTGAGTGACTGTACACACCACACTATACTCTCTGATGGATGTAATAATCTTTTAATTCGATGAATTTTAGGAATTTTTTTCCAAAATTTTGAATCTTTCTTTCTTATTCCTCATCCAATTGTCACCAGGCACGCCGCTTGATGCGTGGTGCACAGAGGACAGCTACGCGTGTGCGTCAGTGTGTGGTGCGTCGGATGCGTGATATGATGCACGCGTGATGAGTGCTCGTGCGTCACACGAGCTCGCGTCACGACAGCCTGCACTTACGCATGTCAGGCTCAGCCAGCCCGCACCAATGTCTTCCTTCGACACTGGAGTTTTCCCTTCCGTACTTTATTGGTGGCATTTTCTGTTTATATAATGATGTTTTTTGTTTGTATAATTCAGTATAAGTTAATGGTCAATAGAAAAGCAGAGTGACAACACTGATCATATAATATAAAATTAAAGTTACGAGTCTAATTTTAAAAGTGAACGTTGAGTACATCTTGCATCAATACATCGACTACCAACATCCGTGTTTCACGCATTCTGAACAATATTTTTCCACCGATATTCGCTCCGGCGTAGTTTTGATCGTACTTGTGTACTTCGAAGGGTTCTTTCATAGAATATGTCCCTCCTAAATCCTTATATTTATTGCACGCAATGGCTCATCATTGTTTAATACGATTGTAAATTCTGCCTTTGTTGAGGCACTATTGTTAACTAACTCTTAAAATCCAGATCTCAAATTTTTTGAGCATCTCACTTGTAGCGATGTGTGTTTTTCCATCCATGTATGAGCACCTTGAGCTTTTAAATAAAAAGTTTTATTACTATTGAGAAATTTCATGGGATATTTTAAATTCTGCCTCCAATCAACCCTCGTCGCCTGACCACCTCGCCTGCGTTGCTGCAGCCGCGCCGACCAAGTCTATGAAAGAAAGAAAGAAAGATCGTATGTTCCCAAAAAAAGTTGATACATGAGATATTTACAACACATTGGATTTTAAAATTTTCTTAATATAAGGTCCTTAATTGATAGACAAACCATAAGAACAAAGCCAGAAGCCAGTGCACACATATGATGGGTCAGCATCATGGTCAGTAGACATGTATGCTGTTATCATACATGCATCAAATATATTACTCATCAATTTATTCATACATGAGCATGCACGTGCAATGTAATAGTTTTATATTGTGTGAACAAAAGTTAGTACACAATACTACACATGTACAGTATATGGACTGAATATGTATGAAACCACCCTATTGATGAATTGCCTTGAATAGTCGTTTGAAAATACCCGAACATGCGCTAAAATGTTATTTTTTTGCGAAGCATATCACCATTGAAAAAATACATAGTAAAAAATAGCACCTTCCAGCGACTGGCACAACTTGCTTCTCCAACTTCAAAATTTAAAGCAGCGTGTGTGTGTGCGCGTGGATTAAAGCAGTTTTATTTCCTGGACAATCTACGGTACATTGTTAGACCTCAGAGCGCATTTCAAACATCCGACAAGGAACTGATCGTGAGATGACATCTCGATCTTCACACAAGAACTGCCTGCCAGGAGAACAAGCGACTTGCGCATGCGCGTCTGGACGTACAGCGCCAGATCAGGCCCGTGTACGCGGTCGTCTGAGGTGAACGTCATCCAGGGGTAAGGTTTTTAATCAATTTATGTCGCCTTAGCTGAAAAGATGGCAGTGTGGATTTAGCTACGTTACGTGTTACAGAATGTGGAGTAGCCAAGTCAACTTCAAAGAACTCACTCGGCCAGCTGTACCGCTAAGACGACTGGAATCATTTGAAAATCCAGCACTAGTTTTGCTGAGGTGAGACATGGTTAGACGTTAGTGTAAGCTTATTTTGCTTGGTTGAGCATTAGAATCTGGAATGCCCACGTACATTTAATCGTGAAAAATGGGTCATTGGAACTTGTTCCCAAAGCAGGAAAAATGGAATAGTATTCGAAAATTATTTGGGATTATTAGCGATACTTCACTGTGGTATGTGTAAATGAGCATTGTTGGACAAGACTTCAAGTTTGTAACCACCTTTCGGATAAACGTCTTTTGAGGTCAGATCAAGATTAAGAAAGAAACTCCGAAGAAAAATTAGGCAAGCAGAAATTGTATAAAAAAGATGGAATGTATTTGATAGAAAATTGAGACATATGAGAGAAAATTGAGATATATGATGATAAATAAGGCAGGAGGTGGAAAATTTGGGGCACATGGTTGGAAATTGAGGGATATGGTAAAAATTTGGGGTACAGCAACTTGTACCCTTGTTATTACTATACAGTTACTCAGAGTTCTCACTTGGAAAAAATGTAGATTTATGCATTGTTAGCAACAAAAATACCACGAACTCGATCACACTACGTAATATGAAGGCAATTTGAGTTAAAAAGTAAAAAATAGAGGCATATGATAAAAAATTAAGGAACACAGTAGAGAATTGAGACACACAGTAGTAGATTAAGGTATGTGACAGGAAATCGTGCGATGTATATATGTTGGAATAGAAGGCACGTGGACGAGTGGAGCTGGAGCCGCTGGAGGCCGGAGCAGCGGTCTGCGGACCCATAGCTCAAGGTATCATGTTACTGAGCTATGTCCGCAGAACGAACAACACGGTGCTACGTCTTGCGCTACCTCCAAAAATGCTGTTCTCTGATAAGCTTCCATGCTTATCTTGAAGCATTCCACAGGGCAACGACATAGCACTTGAGCACTCGACAAATTACGTTGCATTCCAAGGTTTTGTTCTTTTTCTGTTGCGACTAAAAATACTGGACCTCGGAGAAAGGGGTTCACTTCTCTCCGAAATATACGAAAGAAATATACAACTGTAGGCATTTTCATCCCATGCTGCTAGCCATGTGGTGCACAACAAAGAGTTGAATGCAACTGCAGGAATTTATCGCCATGTTATACCATGTGGAGCGCAGCAAATAGATGGATACAGCTACTGGCGATATATCATACATATTTTTATTGTATCGCAAGAGAAAATTGTGGATTAAGTATTTTCATGTAAATCACTCGACTAGGAAATTTTGTTCAATAGCAGTGTAAACGAAATAAATAAGTATGAAGCAGTTAAAAGAAATGATTATGAATGGTACGATTCGATCTCTATGTACTTCCGTTGAAGAAAGAAGGCGTACCGCAACGTATTACGGCCTGCAACATTAAGTTCGACTTCATTTTTCATAGACGTGAAATAATTTATGGCACAGATGCACGGCTCGCTGTAATTTATTATTCATTCGAATTAGTTCGATAGAGAGATGGAGTTCAGAACTGGAGGCGTTATATAAGTTCAATAGAGAGATGGAGTTCAGAACTGGAGGCGTTATATAAGTTCAATAGAGAGATGGAGTTCAGAACTGGAGGCGTTATATAAGTTCGATAGAGAGATGGAGTTCAGAACTGGAGGCGTTATATAAGTTCGATAGAGAGATGGAGTTCAGAACTGGAGGCGTTATATAAGTTCGATAGAGAGATGGAGTTCAGAACTGGAGGCGTTATAAATGCAGACGGCGATGTTAGCGCCAGAACGTTGTGGGCATTTACATAACCTCTACATGCTTTTCCCGCTGGAGAAGATACCTCACTTACAGTTCCGACAATTTTGCTTTAAATTAATGCATACTTTATTCCAGTACAAGAGCGTCGTCTCTTTTTGCCACCAAAAAATTGCAACGAGAGGGAATGAAAAAGTATAAATTAGACTTGATCTGGTAGAATACTTGGTGCAAGTATTCAAATGAAGCAATAATGAAATCATTATTCTTTCATAAAAGGATTGAATCGAAAAGGTGCATGACTTTATAACGCATTGTCATTTCACAATGCCACTTCAAAATATTGGTTGGATTACAGCAGCCTCGTTTTCCCGTGAACTCAAAAGAAACATCAGTTGTAAATTTCTCAGCGATATTTATGTTCAGTATTACATGGTATGAAAACATATGCAAATACAATGATGAAATGAAAACGTTGGGAGATTAATCATTCATACGTTTTGCGCTCATAAAATATAATTCATCACACATTTCATTACTATATTTGTATATTAATTTTGCACAAACTTTTCTTAACTTTATTTTTTTCCTCGCATGCACATCTTTGGCTGCGGCTAATTCTATCAATGTGAGAGTTATTTTTTAATTTTATTCATATGATTTTGCTTTGTTTTGTTCTGGACCCATCGTCTGAATGTTAAGAAAATTTCAAGAAGAGCTTAACCACACCAATATTGCTGGAATGCCTTATACGTTATGTGAGCAAAAACCAATTATTTATTGCTCACCTCAACCAAGGTCTTGTGTTCGACATTGTAATTACTAATCAGGAAGTCAGGAAACCGTGAATTTTTAGGGAATTTGGTAATTCAGACCTTAGAAGGTATGTACTCACGTAAAGGGCTTCCATGTCAATCACATGTCGACATAAGTAGACCCTAGTCTCCACACATCAACGCCCATATTTAATTGGTTTTCAGAAGTAAATTGCTTTCGTACCGTGATTATTGCCGTAAGTATCTGTGATTACTGCTATACTTCCTATACTTTTCGTGGTTATTACCAGTACAGTTGGTCAGACTTCCCACATGGATAAAAATTAGATTCATGCATTGTTCGCAGCAAAAATACCATGAACTCGATCGCACAACTGAACTTGCCTGATTCTACGATTATGAATTTATTTATATATTCACTGAATTCGTGTGCATATGAGAGTGCGTGAGAAAATTTAACCGGTGGCACTCTGCTTTAGTAATTTTTCACCTTAAATATAAACCAACATACTCTGTCATCCATTTACCAAAAAGATTAAATTTGTTTCGCTGGAGTTGTAATCACCCGCTGTATAAAGTCTACGCGGTTTATGCGTAGTTTTCCGTTTGCTTTTTTAAATTGATGCAAGTTTTTCAAAACGTTGCAGAGAATTCAGTACCTGAATAAAAAATTAAGCATTCGTGCAAGAAGCCGAAAAACATTCAAAAAATAATCACTCACAACTATTTGGTTCACTTTCATTTAGTTAGTTTTATTTCATTGAAAGATAAAGCCATTAAGAATTAGGTCGGATCAGTGCTAGGAACATTGACTCACAGGACATCCGAACTAGCCACTGCTTTCATACTAAAAGGCGTACTAAAGAATTTGTGAGTGGTGCTCTGGGTCACCCTAACAAAACATCAACCCCTCGTGTTGCAGCACATAGCAATTAGAGTTGAACTATTTCACTCTATAGGATATCAGAACTAGAAAATTTGCATGACGAAGAAGAGTGAAGTTAACCAAATGTAAATAATGATTTCTACAAAGTTACACAAGTGGCATGAAAAAAATAAACAAGTAAACTTGAAGTTAGAGTTAGAAAACAGCTACCGCTTATTTATAGTGACCACAATAACTGTCCTCATTTCGAATAACACATTGAAGCAGTAATATGTTTTAAGAAGCATTTATTTTATTTCTTCCGTAAACTTTAACGTGTATAGCAAAAATTGCATGCATCCAATCTTCTTCGCTGTAAATATAGTCTTGAGGCTGAGAACATCTCGGTGATTGTCTCACAGACACACAGCGTGCAGGTACGCACACGTACACGACAGCAGCAACGCGAGCGTCATTAACGTGTCCAACCGAACGGTAGACTCTCAAAACATTCAAGTGGCAATGATTGATTTCGTTGCTTCAGAGCCACCACGTACGATGCTAATGAAATTATCGACACCTTATCAGCAGCAAAATGCGCGCTGCTTATCAGCTCTTATTTTAATGAAGGCCGCCACCGCGCCGCTCCATGTCCCGGAATTAAATTTATGAGGCCTATGGAGAACGGAACTGCGGCGGCTTTCATTGATAATAATTCAACTTTTAATCAAAATTGTGGTTATTCTCCCCTCGCCAATGTTTCACCAATATACTTTCCGCCGATTTTCCTGTCGCCAATACTCCACGTACCAATATTCCACACATATTCAGCACCTTCAATATTCCTGCAATTCAATTTGTCATCAATGGGAGGTGATCAGCTAGCCATTTTTGAAAGTTTAAAATCATTTCATACTCAGACGAAAAAAATAGGCCTTAAAAACACTGTTTATTCTATGGATTGAGCACTATAGTCGGTTCATCACGAGAAACTTCGACAAGTTGCCTCAACACGAGCAATTTACCAGAAGCTCTTGCGCTGCAGCAAATTCAGAGCAGAAACAGTGCCCGAGAAGATGCAGGTGTAGTCTTTGTCATGCGATCGCTAATTATCAGTTTTCCTGGAAGCGAACTGCTTAACCTTCATTTAGGCGGTCATATCTCAGCGACCCACGAGACGGCGGGCGTGCGGACGCACGAGTGTTAAAAGAACCTGCAAACTTCACAGAACTCAACTGAGCTACAAATTGTGGCCGCCCGTGTGGAATGTTACGGCAAAAAAATCGATAAATAATCTCCGCTGTCGTTCGCTGCAGCTGTAGATAGTTTACTTGCGTCCGTGTGATCTTGATCGCTGAGAAGCTCTCATTTTGCGAACAAAAGAAGGGGTGCACATAAGTTGCTGTGTTGTTGTTGATACTTGTGTGTGTTTCAAACTTGTGCGAATTTGGTTGTGAATGAAAGTGCGGCAGTTGCTCCTCCCATGAGTGGTGCGGTGAGTGCACAGCACAGTTGCAGATCGAAAATTTCAGCAACACCGGGCAGCGCCGTCGGTCGGCCGGGCGGCGCACGAGCAGCCTGGCTTGGTCATAATTGGAGGTGGTTTGTAGCAGTAATTAAGGCAATCTTGTCGTCCAATTACGAGCGAGGTGAGTGTCGGCAGCGGCACCATCATCGAGCAGCCGTCATCGCAAGTAACAGACAGGCGGCGATGGTGCCGAGTGTTCCAAGACATGCAGAATGATGACTGCGAAACTCCAAAAAGGAAAAAGGGCTGCGTCCTGCCATCCCACGCCTCTCATATCGCCCTAATGGAGCTTATCATCGGACAAGGCGGACGCAGGCGACTGCGTTACTAGCCCAATCAATGCTTCTCCTTTTCCTTGTTTCTGCGCGCGGGCGAGCGGCGAGCTGAGCAGCGCGCGTAGCACTGATACGAGCCCGCTCTGTTATTGTGCCAACGCGACTGCAACTCGGACAGTGCATTCTTGTTTTCTGGTGGTGAGGAAATATCTTCTTTTTTGTTGTAGCTAAATGAACATTAAAGGAATACTTTATACAACGCAACTCGAAATATGTTTCTATGTACGTAGGTTTACTTCACAAACACTGCTAAATATTTATCCAGAGGTTTATGCAAATTGTTCTGTGTTTCAACCCTCTAAGCAACGAATTCATCATGTAATTCTTACATACTAGTATGCACGGCATGTCAAAATTGACGGGATTCATTATTTTCCTTATATCAATCCTCCAGATGTGGATGACAAACAGATATATCCATCCTAATAGTACCCGCGATTAAAATATTCTTGTACTTGTGCACTGGTGAAACTCGTATCACAGATACGGTCATTGAGCATCCTTGTGAGCGTCACAGAGAGACGGAAGAGGCGGACACCAAACACATAAATAAACACACCAAGTGTATAATTAGGTAAGAAGATAATGTTCTAAAACACTCTAATCCCTTCCAGAATTTTAGGAAATGGTTAAAAACGTCTAACCCTACACACAATTCAACAAAAGATGGAAATAAACAGTTCATGATACGTATGCATGCGTATATTTCATTCAGACTAATTCTTTTACCTGTTGATTAATAATTCAATGACATCTTGCCAACAATTTTTTTAAGAGCAGAATAGCAGAGGAATCCTAAAACATAGAAAGGTCCTGCACAACGATTATTTAATAGAAATGCGTACAGAGCGACTGCGTGTGCGGTCGTCGCGTCACTGCAGCGCGAGTTGTGGACGACAGCGCGATATGCAGGCGCCGAGACGGTCAGGGCTGGGCTGTAAGAGTTATTCTAAGTATCTATGATACTATTTGTATTTATTATTGCAACTATCTCACTTCACAATAAAGCAATCCAATTCAGAAGGGAATATACACGTTTCCAGATTCGTAACCTACCGTACCGTAGCTGTACCCGACGCGAGATGTTCCATGTTCCGAACTCAACTTATTAACCTAACGAAGCGAGTTATACTCGAGTTTGAAGTACTTCTTGTGTAGATTCAACCCTCGTTAAAAGAGCCTGATATTATGTTCGAAATATTAAAAGTAAAATATTTCTCTCTACAACATGTTTAATGAAGGAAATAAAGCGCCTACACTGGTGCTATGGATCAGTTGTTTTTGATGCTCTACGACATAAGTAAGCTATGATCAAGTACCATAGCCTAGTGCGAGAGCTGACTGGAATATTGAGCGCCCTTCAGAACTCCCAGTAGCCGCTCGATGTCTAGTAGCTCCAAAAACTTTTCGCAATTAAAGGTTTTGCGTTAAAGAACAAATACTATAAATTTTTTTGTCACCAAAGCAGCAAAACGCTCACTTTTGAAGTACATTTGCTGCTATACTCTCCTGGTTCGGAGTATCATTGGAAAATCAAAGCGTGATGCTTTCTTTCTTTTGTTCTGTCATTCATATCAAGTTTGTGTTTAACACCGTCACCGTCAGGCTCTCCATGGCTGAGCTTTCTCACCTCGTGCCCTCGATAGGAATAAAAGTCCCCGGTGTTCTGTATTGTTATGAAGAAAGTCACCAGAATTTTAATTCGAATACTGACTGCCCTCTAAGAACAAGTAACATCAGACTTTCATCAAGAACACTGACGTCCACAGCGGTGAACCCTATACAGCGGGACTTTTTCTTGATATACAACACCAAATGATGAATTGCTAACAAAAACCCCATGAAAATTGGGCGCAGCTACACAATCCCCAATAAGCAATGATCGTGTGAGTACAGCGGAAGCGATGCATATGCAAATCGCTCGCTGTACAGAGCGTAGGTGAGCATTGCAAACGACCGAATGATTGCAACCATCTTTTAACTACAATGCACTCCGTGAAACATTGCGATAGACCGACTGAGCAACAGCTTGGTCAATTTTGAAACACTCATCCTAAAGGTCAGGAGGGCTAATTTAACAACTCGTTAAAATTAAACCAGCACGTTATCACTTCCATCAATTTCACGAGGCTCATTTCGTATCGTAAGGACTTGTACTCGAGAGATAAAACCAATTGCCAGTGTCATAGAATTATAAATGTGCTCCGTTTAAAGCAACTTTATCATTTTAGTGAAAGAATCATTGAGCTGAAATTTCACTTTATTGTTTCCTCATCACATAGCTTTTAGCGCTTAACAATTGAGCTTCGAACCTCCACCTTCGCATGCTCGCAAACACACAAAGTCTTCAACTCCATTTCGATCTCTCATCGATCGCAGCAGAGCTCTATAATTACGAAAGCTCTTCTTCAGTCAACTGCGTGATTTACAATGAAACTCCTATCAAGGACATATAACAATATTTCTTCGTTATATTTAAATGGGATGCATTTATTACTAAAATCGAAAAACAATATTTTGAAACGCATTTTGCACGCAATTTCTTAAAATTTATTTTTCCCTCTTTAATTTTGCAATCTATCGATGCAAATTGTTTTCGATTGTGGCTATCGTGTTCTTCATAAACAATAGTAGCTCGTACATGTTGTTCTAATCAGAAATGCACAATAACAGACCGCAGTCGAGTATTGCGCACGGAATGATTGCGCAGAAAAACGAGCTTTGAGAGCGTTAGATTTGCTGTGTCAAGGATTCGGTCTCATCCAGTCCTAATCGCATTAAAATTTCTTTAGTTATATTCTGTAGAACTTCTGGGGTGGCGCTGTACAAAATAACTCGACCAATAAGGCGTACTAAACTGATCGTAGTGTCCATGCGCGTCAGAAGCTACTGAGCAATGTTGTAGTTGGGTATCTGTCAAGTGACGGGGCTGTGCAACATCAGTGGAAAATCAGTAACACAAAAGTAACACACTCATCGATAAGAAAATTTAATTTGAGTGAATTCTTAAAGCGCGTGAGAGTAAGAAAAGAATGTTTCTTCTAGTCTCTGATTGAATCATCAGCATCAACTAATCCGATCTGTCATTCCCGTACTATGGACCATTGTCAGGAAAATGTTTGAATTTACTGACTTGTTGTACGTCCTTTAATGAATCCTAAATGTAGTATAGTCTTGATAAATACATCATTGTCTGCTATTTCAAGGCAAAGAACAAGCTGCTTATTCTCGAGTTCATAAACATTGTATGTCGGCATGACCAGAAGTGCTCTTTGAACTAAAATGGTGGAGCACATGATTGTCAGTATCCAAGCACGGGCCATTCAGCCAGCTCTTCTGATTCAACAGTTGCCGATCATGCAGTTTCTTCTTTAATGTCCGATTCTAGTCGGTTTTCCCTCTTCAAGCAGGCAACGAAACCCTCAGGTCTTACAACTTTTTAGATTTAATTTTTAAATCCAAACCGACCCTCGTCAATGTGTTGGTTCATAATCCCATAATACTCCGAAGTGCCAGCCTTTATAGATTAGCTTTTTTCTGCAGTGTTTTACGCAAATAACCTCACTACTGTAAAATTTGTACGAAAAAACTTATTTAATACATACTATGGGTGATGAGGTAAAAACATAAATGTCTCATTTGATTCCAAATTTTTACACTTTTATTCTTTTTTTTTTAATTTCATGAAGATAACTGATGGTTGCTCCTAATTTAATGACGTATGGTCGCCATATTGAAAACTTGGCCGAGTGCATATTTGATCTGACGTTCATTTTATCTTTCTCGAGTGCGAGCTCAGACTGATGAAATTAGGTCTTGGAGCACGCAATGCGCTTGCCCAGATTTCCTTGCCATGGTTTGTCAAGTGTCTTCTATGAAAGCGTCAATTCTTTTTCACTTGCGGCTGCGGTTGGGAAGCTGTCATGATTTGGAGAAATGGCCAGTTCTAGTTTATGACTATTGTATGTACTGTATTTACATCATGAAACTTCAGGGTGTTTAAAAAAACAAATTTTTCCTCAATAACAGACCAAGGAAAAAAAGAGACGTCAGTACTTTCAGTGACAATCGTGCTTGGTTTGATGCAGGATTTAGAACTTGTGCAATATTCACGCAGGCAATGAAAACCTCAACATATACAGGTAAAATTAGCCGTTATTCAGACCGTGCATCAAACATGATACTAGTTAAATAACCGATTCTTACTTTCATCTATACAAGTCAAGATTCGCATACGATCGTGATCGACTGCAAGCGACACAGGCGAGCCTATGGTTACGGAAGCTTAACTTCAGGGATCTCACAGCAATTGAGCTGCCCAAGCGAGCTGAGCTCTGCATGCCTCCTCGCTACTGACGCTACCGCCCTGCAACTTACGTTCCCTTCAACACCTTTGCTTTCCGGTGCCATGGTAAATCTGTCAACGAATCTGCCTATCGTCAACAGATCTCTTCCCTATGTAATATCAACTGACAATTGATGCATGTATCACTGGGAGATTACGGGAGCCTTTCTTTCGTTGATATCCTAGAATTTGACAAGTTTGTCTAATGGTAACTTATTATACACTAATTTTTAGATCCCAAATTTATTAATGTGGCGAAATGGTTTGGGGAAAAAATTCGTCGTTATAACAAATATAAATTTACTATGAACATAACCAAGTATAAGCAATACGGTAAATGCATAAAAAGTATGAAAAATATAAAGTTGGGTAAATATAAAACAACAATGTGAAAATATATGAACATTTGAAACATTCTACCCTCTTCATAAAAGGTGGGGCTCATCTGGGGCGCTTGTTGAAAGAGAAATTCGCAGCCAGGCGACTTTTGGGATTATTTTTGCGTTCCGCAGACAGACGCGGGTTACCTGCAGTCGACGCCTGAGTTTCGAGGGGCGTTTGCGCACCAAATTCATGGTCGCGCCCAGCGGCATCTGGAGAGGCGGCGCAGCGAGGGCTGTCCGCATCGCTGCTCCTGTGCGACGCACTGCCTACCTCAGACGTTAATCCGGAGTCAGTGACAGGGCTTTGACGAGAGATCAGCACGTAATTAGATGGGGCATCGCTTGTAGCAACCCTAGGAATTTGACGCTCATTATGATCAGTAAAAAATTCCGAATTCTTTGATGGAGTGGAGGGGCGCTTCACAGCGTCGATATACGACATGCACGGACTGTCATTATCCTTAACCAAGTTCATCCAAGAGAACGACTCAAGCAAGGAAGCAATATTCCTGGTCTCTGCCGTCATTTTAACACCTCTGCTTTCCGGGGCCATAGTAGATCTGTCTACAAGCCTGTCCATATGCTGATATTTATCCATATGCTGACATTTATTCCCATGCCCTGCACCTTGTTTTTCAGAGCGATAATTATAACACTCTGTTCTGGAGGACTCTTGGTCACAACTTCGCCTCAGCGGTGGTGAATATAATTCGTGTTGAATATCTTGCAACCTGTCCTCTACTGCAGCTACAGACACTTCGTGTTGGCTTCTTAACTTCTCTTCAGTGATGCGGTCAGAGTCCTGCGAATGTTTGTGAAATGGCTCTCGCGCGCTCGAAGACCCACAACCACGCAAAGTTTCTTCATATTTCGACAATGTTTCATCTTGCGGATGATCCAAACCTGAGGTGCATATTGCAGAGACTGAGGACAAAGACAAGCGCTTATCCACAGCAAACTTGACTTTTTTGGACAAACCACGAGGACTATCAACAGTTCTAAGACAAGATGGAAAGGAAGACGCAGCGGGAAAAACGTCGTTCATTAGTTCTACGTTGAATGGTGGTTGAGAACACGTGTAGTCATTTTCCATCTGTCTTATATAGGTATCAGGTACATTTTCTGAACCAGCTCTGGCCTCAACGTCAGTGACGGATCGTATAGCAAAAGCTGAAGATTTTATACAGGAAGGAGGCTCAACACTCGGTGCATTTTCACGACCTTTACGAGCACAAGAAGTGACAGGTTCAAGAACTGAACACACAGGACTCGGCTCAGATGGATTTCTTTGCAGTAAGCTCACGGTATTTGTCGACGTTGACATTGAAAGTGGCGGATTTAAGCTACTGTTGAAGTGTTTATTACTTTGGCCAGAACACCCCCATTTGCTATCACTCGCCAAATAACTAGCTCGAGACACAAAATAATCTTCAGAAACATCTCCTTTACTCTCTACACAAGTGTTGTATCTTTCAATGGAATGGTTCGCGTAATCAAGATGTGAAGCTGAGCGGTCAACACTAGCGCTGCTGCTTCTTTCTTGCTCTGAATTCGAGGAAACTTGATCCCATGAACGGCAATGGTCATTTGTTCTACTTGTTAAGTGACCATGCTCAATTTGCTCATTCAAAACGCGTTTCTCGAGCACTGCGGTGTGCATGTACTCATTGTTAGGCACAATTCGATTTTTAGGTGCACTCTCTTCAAAAATAATTCGATCGTTCACACCACCATTTTGGCTCAACGAATTTGGTAAATTAACTTCCTCTCGGAAACCGTTGATATTGCACTCCGTACTCGTAGTGCCACGGGTATAGCTATCGTGTTGAGCACTGCATTGATAGCTATCATTTAACCCAAATAATCGTGTTTTGAATGGGGAATTTTTTGATTCGTGATCGGAAGAAGAGGCTCCAGGACAGTCAACTCTGGTCGACGGCTGCCGCTGAGAGGTGTGGGCGGCAACTCCAGGCGCCGATGAAGCAGACGCAGCAGGTGCAGAGGATGCAGCGGGGAGAGTCGCACCGGAGCTTTCATCACCCAGGACAGACTCCACGATTGTCAAAGAAAGCTGAAACAAAAATGTGGGATTAAACAATAATTTGCACTCGATATGTTAATGCTAAGTACTGACAGAAAGTTTAAAAATACTTACGGATCTGCAGCGTGACTGAAATAAGCCCTTCAAACACGGCCCTCTGAATTTTTTTATTTCGTTCTCGCTTCTTCTAGCTTATGAGAGCATATCGAGAATTTCAAGGAAGCTAAGCCATTAACTTCAAGTTAAGATGTCTGTGTGATTAACACCTCCGGTTATTCTTCTATTTGTTCTCCTGCACTTAAGCTCCCACGACAGTTAAATTATGGAGCAAACTTTATATCGTAACAAATTAACTGATTAACTTTGCCTACCAATAATATTATTCTTAGTACTGTATAGGTTACACACAGCTCTAGTGTTGGTATTCTTGAAAAGTCAGTCCACTCCTTGGGTAGCCATACAACACAATTAACTTTGCCTACCAATAATATTATTCTTAGTACTGTTTAGGTTACATACAGCTCTAGTGTGGGTTTTTTGAAAAGTAAGTCCACTCCTTCGGGAGCCATTTAACACACCTTCCATCAATGGAAAACCTACTCTAATAAATAGAAGTACTGAAACCAGGACAATGTTGGCTTTATGAGACATTAAACCACCTGATGCTCACACTTCTGACTTATTCCAATTATTGCCTTGTGAGACCTGACCGTAAGGATGCATGCAACCTGTCGTATCTTCTTCAATGTCGTAAAACACAAAGACCACCTCACAACAATCAATGTAAAGGGCAACATTTGATGGTAAGGGGCAGGAAGATATAATCAATGATCTTCTCTGCATCTGATGTGCCGAATAAGAGACTCACATCACAGCCATTGTGAAGAATTCGCGATTTTATTGAGCATCAGTAGAGCATAAAAACTGCTTGGGAGGCTAGATCCACCTAGTGTAAGGCAGGAGAGAAGAATTAAAACAACAAGTCAATCTATTAGAGGTAAAAGCTATGGTGGGGTGATTAACGAAAACACAAGTAGCTGCTTGAGCACAGCGTGCGCTTGCAAAGTGCACTGAAAACGAATAATTTCCCAATTAGTGCATCAGCAGCGACAAACGAAGATGTTCGCGAGAGGGCTCATCCTGATATCAAAAGTTTTAGACACAACATGAACTTATTTTCAAAGCGCAAAGGTTAGAAACTGGAAAGATTTGTAGAGCACGGAAATGAAGCGTGAACAAAAGGTAGTAAATAGTTAGAGAAAAAAAAATTAAAACCATCAAACAACAGCCACAGCAACAGGAGGAGAAGCAGCAGGAGAAGGATCAGGAGCAGAAACTACGGGAGGAGGAGAAATAAAATCAGAAACAACAGGAGGAGATGAAAAAGAAGGAGGAGAAGAAACAAAAGAAGCAGAAGTAACAGGAGGAGGAGGAGAAATGAAAGAAGCAGAACAAACAGGAGGAGAAAGAAAAGCAGAAAAACAGGAGGAGGATCAGGATCTGTGGCAGATGTAATTAGAGGAAAACAGAAGCAACAGAAAGAACAGGATCAGCAGCAGCAGCAACAGACAGAGGAGGATCAGGATCAGCAGCAACAAAACAACATGATCAGCAGCAGCACCAAGAAGAGGAGGATCACCTTGATGTGCCCAGCGAGGCGGGCGCGCACGCTGAGCAGCGGGTACCAGCCACAGAGCGATACCTGCCCCGGCCAGAAGGGGCTGGGCGGCCGCAGCGCCAGACACCCCAGCAGCGGGGCGCCGTCCTGGCCGCGGTGGTGCACGCGCACCACAATGCTGCTGCAACCCTGTACAATTATTTCAACAGTAACTCCTCACACGCGATTGCTCAAAAGTGTAAAAAATAGTTCTCGTGTGAGTTTTGATTATTTTTGGCAAACACAAGTCCTTGATGTTCCACTACAATTAAACTTTTAATTCATGTTGCAACAAATTGAGATGAGCGGTGCATGGAATGAAAGTTTATGTGTTATGTTTTCCTTTCCGTTCAAGGATACGATGTTCCCAAGCAGCAAGGTTTAAAATAATATCCAAGCTCGAGAATTAACTCAATACCTCCTACTCTATCAGAACACTCGCTTAAAATAGACACTGTCAGAAGGAGAGAACTATTGCTGAAATTATTCATCAAGAACGGCAATTCAGTTAATTTAAAAACAGCACCCGTTCACCACACCTACGTCTCAAAGTCACCAGACAAAAATAAGGCGTAACTCACGTTATTAATTTCGAGAGAGGACACAACTATCTGCGAGGCGAAGTTCCAGACAGGAAAGGCGGAGGGGCCGCACACGGCCGTCGTCACGTTCTCGCCAAAGAAGGAGGCCCGCACGTACGAGCACGGAGGCACGCGACCGCCCAAACCGTCACTGACGCTCTCTAAATTCTTTGCTTCTAGTATCTCAACGTGTATTCTGATGAAATATTCCGTATTCTGGTGATACTGCTGGCTCAGAGTTTGGATAAATGACACAGAAGGATCACTCGAAGAGCCTAAAACGCATTCGAGAGGCGCAGAACTTGTGTGACCTTTAGATTTATGTTCCTTGTTGCATAAGCGAGGTGAAGTGACTGATGGACGAGGCAAGGTTCGTGCAGGCAATGCAAATGTTCGTCCAGTTTGTGACTCATATTTTGGCTGAGTCAGTGGCTGTGCTACAAGCTCTGATGACGACTCAGACAGTTGTCGAGTTGGTGATTTAGATACTTGTTGAATCATTTGCTTAGAAGGTTGCACAGTCAATGCCTCGACGGTATTAGGACCAAAAGTACCCAATTCAGAAAATTCATCATGTGTTTTCACAACTCGACCAGAAGAATAACTTCTGTCAACTTGATTTCCTGACGTAAGTGTAAACGAGGAATGATTTTCAGTCGGAAGATATACGTTGGCTGCAGGAGGATTACCAGCAGAGGAATGTGTTAAGGTTGATTTCTTAGCAGCCTCACAATCACTTGTTCTAAAGGTATCACGGACTACGTTGTCGGACGTATTTGAGAACTTAGATAAATTACATGCAATCGAGAAATTGCCGGCAGGCTGGACACTTGGTAAGTCCGCATTGTTGTGTCTTGTGACATGATCAAGGAGTCTTGTGGTTTGACTGCGGTTCAAGTTGGGCAACACTGTAATGACTTCGGCTTCTACAGAATCCTCGAGCCCTTGCTGATCAGCACATCTTCGACGCTGGACAAATGACGCTAACACAGAAGGATCCTCAACAATGCTGTTACGGAACTCGTTCACATATTGCTCATTTAAAAATAGCTTAAGGAATATACTTATTTCGCCCGACACTGGTTTCGAGCCATCGTTATTTCTGGCCGAATTGGGTTTAGAACCACGAAGGCACTTGAACCCACGTCCTCGCGCAGACATACCGCCACCACTGGGATAGTCTCTGTCTGCGTGAGTGCTTCTCACGTTTCCAGCGCTGAGTCTACCTCCGCTAATGCCGTGTCTTGAAGAATGCACATGTTTCTTTGAAAAATCACTGTAACCGCCTTGCATAATGTTGCTGTCATTTGAATGCACCATCCTTTGATTCTCTGCTCCAGACTCGGGTGATCGCCGAGAGGCAACGAGCCGGGCTGGGCTTCTCAGCACGGCGTCATCAACAGAGGAGTGTCGAGTGGCTCTGGCAGAGCACGAAGATGTAGGCGAGAGGGGGATGACCAAATGGCCATGGACCAGACGGTACACATCCCACAGCGATATCTCGGCGCTACACAACTCTTCACTCTTCTGACGACCCAAAACACGGCGGAACACTCTGAAAACGTAATTCAAGATCATCAAATAACGCAAAATGGAGGAGAAACTACTTAGCAAAAGGCTTGAACAAAGGAATACTTACAAAATATGTCAATTGAATTGGAATTTATACGAGTTAGGTGCCTGTAATGACACTACATAAATTTGAAAATATGAAGTGCATGTAAGGTGTTTGTGGAGGTAATAGAATAAACCATAAAAAAAACGAAAGGAGTATACACCAAAGGCTGGTTTTAGTTAATACTTCTGCTTTAGTGAATATGAGAAATTAAATCAGTTCAAGGTACATCTCTAGCAATCAAACACCCAATATCAATGTTGTAAAAAGTAAGTATTAAGTGCCAGACCTCGGTGTCCACAAAATCAGAATCAAGCAACCACTACAGAATGTTAATTTTGACTGAAAACTTGACATCTGAGAGGCAACCACGCCCCAGCAAGAAATCATAGTTCCCGGGCAAACAAACTAATCAAATAAAAAAACGAAACTGCAATCATAACTTGACTTAGTAAAGTGTCAAATAAAGTGCTAGGAATGATTCCCAATGAAAACAACATTACCCCAAAATGCTTTTCTCTGACTCACCTGATGAGAAGAGTTACTTTCTGCAGCTGGGCCGGGTCTTTGAGGCCAGACAGACCAAATGCTTGCACAGAGCCGTAATGAACAGCTGGAAAACAAACAGGGTTATCAAGACCATTCTATGGATAGCATGAGTTATGCAAATCTCAGAGAGCACGCTCTAAGAAAAGCTATGATGAATCTTAGCAAGACGCTGATCTCGACGCACCTATAATGTTGTTACTGATGTTTTTGTACGTTGGACCAATGTCTCCAACTCCATAGGTAGACCGTATTAAGAACGGTCACAGTTTTTGCTATACAAGACACCACAAAATTTACTAATTACCAAAAGTATGACAATGTCAATATTGTCTCAAGTTAAAGATAAACAACATTTACAGTGAAACTTGCATCATGAATCTGAGTAAATTAATTAAAATTGCACCACTACAACAGAAAGAATATTGATGGTGTAGGCACTCACTGTCTTTGTCTAGGTGGCGTGACGCGAGTGTGATGGTCTGGAGGCCGCCATCACCAGGTGTTGGCCAGCCGGCCGCTTCACCTCGCTGCTGAGCTGGTGGCAACACTCCTTCCTGAGACGGCACTTGTCCTCGGGCGATCAACTCTTTGCCAGACAACATTTGCGACTGGGGAAGGACTTGACTATGCATCTGAGCTGTGTAGTACTGAGGTTTGTTAGGCCCCATGGGCTCCTCTGATAACGCCTTTTCTTGATCAGAATGTTGTTCTCGATGCAAAGGATAAGTTTGAGGTGGAGTGAGGGACGACACATCATCAGAGGGAGAGGAAAGGGCCGCTTCACAGGGTGCAGGAGCAGACACCGTCAGCGATGTCAGAATGCACACATTGCTCCTATTTTTCACACCTGAAAAAAAACAAACAAGCTACTGCAATTACTGAAGCAAGTGACGTCAGACACTAAAAGTAAACATGAAGCCAGAGAGACATTGAAAACATGGATAATATCACGGCCCATCAAAACCACGTAGTAATTGCAACACTTGAAAATAGTAGTAATTTGTACACTATGACTTCCTATAGAAATACTGCAGAAAATTCTTCTGTGGAAATTAAAGGTAAAAGCAAATGCATCATTAGTTGTGGAACATGTAGTGAATGTACAGGAAAAAATCTTCAACAGGTAAGATAATTGAAATTTATACACCAAGCGTCCTGGCTAATAGTTCTTAATTTTTCTTCAAGAAAATATTTGTACCTGGCTGAAAAGTAACAAATGCTTTACTCGTTAGCAACACATTTTGCTCTTCTGTCTAAACTTTCAGATGCCCTCCCACAGTAACCTTCACATTTTGAGCGATCCAGCCAGCAAGCCATTTTCGTAATTTTTGAAGTGTTAGAACGCCGCAAGTGCAAAAATATCGTTCAAAAAAGTGGTAGCTCAAAAGGGCCAGAGGCCTGGTAAGTAATGCAGACTGGACAAAATTTTCCTGCTAAAGGAAAAATGGTGTTTCTGACATCTTTTGCTGAGTGTGAAAAGGCCTTTACTTGCAGCATGAGTGATGAAGCATTGTGTTGTAACTCAATTTGGACGCTTTTTGATCAATGCATGGAACAAATTGATCAGTTGGTCATGGTGGTGAACAGTTTTTACTGTTTCAAAAAATTTCAGATGCTCATGGTACACCAAACCTTTCAGAACCCACCAAGTGTACAATATTGTCTTCATTCCGAAGTGTTGAGGATTTGTGGTCAATGTGGATGATCACCCTGGGTCAATCAAAGACTTTTAGCGTTTTGGGCTCTCGAGTGCAGACAGTTCATGTGACATCAGTGCTGTACAGCTATGCATAGTTATGAGCAGTGGTCCAATTCTCACAGGCAATTAATGAAGCACTCAAAATTAAGACGTGTGAAGAAAACCTACGGCAAAGTTGAAGTTACAATAAACTAGAATTAACTTGATGATTATCATAGAAATCATACAAAAAGAAAGACGCAACACCATTACCTCTGAGACCAGGACGCACAGAGTGCTGGAGAGGAGGTGCAGCGCTGCGCAGCGTGAGCTCTTTTACCTCGACCAGCAGCACGCTGCCTGGACTCGCTGCAACAGGCAATGTACAGCACACAAACTACATAATACTGTCTCAATAGGGGCTGTGACACAATTGTTTCAATAGGATGTTTCAACAGGATTTCTTGAAATGAGAGTTTAAATGAGGTACTGTGACACAAATGTTTCTATGCGAGGCTTTGACAAGAAATCTTGAAATGGGGGCTTTAATGAGGTACTGTGACAATTGTTTCAATAGGATGTTTCAACAGGATATCTTGAAATGAGAGTTTAAATGAGGTACTGTGACACAAATGTTTCAATGGGAGGCTTTGACAAGAAATCTTGAAATGGGGGCTTTAATGAGGTACTGTGACACAAATGTTTCAATGGGAGGCTTTGACAAGAAATCTTGAAATGGGGCTTTAATGAGGTACTGTGACAATTGTTTCAATAGGATGTTTCAACAGGATATCTTGAAATGAGAGTGTAAATGAGGTACTGTGACACAAATGTTTCAATGGGAGGCTTTGACAAGAAATTTTGAAATGGGGGCTTTAATGAGGTACTGTGACAAATGTTTCAATGGGAGGCTTTGACAAGAAATTTTGAAATGGGGGCTTTAATGAGGTACTGTGACACAAATGTTTCAATGGGAGGCTTTGACAAGAAATCTTGAAATGGGGGCTTTAATGAGGTACTGTGACGCACATGTTTCAATAGAATGCTTCAACAGGAAATCTTAAAATGAGAGTTTAAATAACCTCAACAAATTTCATTGCATTATAGGTTACTACACAAAAAAGATGACCCCAAGAGAGGAAGGCACTATTCAGTATGAAATTTATACACAGGAATCTGAACATAAGGTCTGTCCCCACATCCTGCGCATAGAAACAGCATCTTTTATAGAAGTTTTTTACATACAAGATGAAAGTTGAAGAAATTAATAGGGGCTGAAGCAAAAAACAGCAGTGCACCAAATACAGATGGTCAGAATCAAAACAAATATCTTCTATCCCAACAAAAGTAAGGCCTTAACTTTCAGCTCTGGACCACTAATCTTCCTTTTGCAAGAGCTATAATTATTTTTATATTAGTTTAATACAATTTAGCCACATAAAAGAAGAGCAACTGTATAATAGACTTTAGAAAAAAGAGAATCAACAATGTACAACGTGTGTCCCCCGCACAGTGTGCATAGAAAAAGGAAGTTAGAAAAGATAGAAACACAAAGTGACTGCTCAGTCTAACTTTTTCACCGCCTGCATGCATGTTTTTTGCCGCCCAAGTAATTAAATCGGTTATGCGGCGAAAAACATGCATGCTCCGGCGAAAAAGTTAGACTGTGTGTAACCCCCTGGAGGCCCCAGTACACAAGGCATACGATTCACAAACCCAACTTGAACCTCATGCCTAGCTTATACCCCTGAAAAGTTTGGGAGAGCTAAATCTCAAATATACTTGAGTCAAATTCTTCTGAAAGGACATAATAACAGGATATTAATGAATGTTTACTAAGACATCCTGGCCCTCGTTTTCAAGAAAACTAAACAATAAATTCTGCTGAAATAAAAACTGTGGCATTTTCTACACAAATAATTTGGCAGAAATTGTGTTTATTTTATACTAACTGAAAGATATTGCACATGTAGGAAATTGAATGCCAGACAAAAATGAATTTGGCTTTATGTCAAAGTCAGACACAAATACAAGGAACAACTTTTGATTAGCTGTTTCCAACAAAACTTGAAATATTGAAGCACTGCGAAATTATTTTCCCTGTAGACACAAAGGAAATGAAGTTCCCCTTTCTTCACATCACCTTCCCTATGGACACAAAGGAGACAAAGTTCCCTTCTGTTCACATCAGCAGATATTTCAACAACCTGTGAGTGGAGGGAACATAACACAACTAACCGTGAGTGGGAGACTCGTCAGGGTTGTTGAGGGTGGAAGTGGTGTAGGTCTCATTAGATGCACCTGAGGTATCACTCTCAGTATCACTGTCTTCCTGGTTGTTTTGCCAGGGTGACGGCATCTCACCATGTACGGTATCAAATAAATCTTGCGGTCTTGAAGCTCCTAATTGAGAATCAACAAGTATTGAGGAATTGAAGTTATTTTTCAGGTTCTTCCATAATTTCCTTTGTAGCACAGGGGAATCTGACTGCGAGGTACGAGGATGATTTAAATTTTCGCCAACATTTTCCTTCCAATCTGACGTAGGTTGAACATGAGATCCAGTAAAATGAAATGGGGGTCGAGTCAACTGTGCTAATCTCTTGCAGTCCATCACGATCTCCTTCCCATCAGACGTGATTGCTTTGTACTTCAACTTTGAGAGGAACGAATCATCCAACACTTTTCTTTCGTCTGGAGGGAACTGATGCGCGCTTGTTTGAAGATCAGAACACACATCCAATTTTGGAAAGATGGAAGCATGGCTCACACCAGGATCTTGATGAACCTCGTAAGAGCACTCATTCTCACCTCGTTGATTTAAATTTGCAATGCCTAACTCTTTGTCAGCACCACAAAATGGGAGTTGAGAGAAGGCAGGGCTGTCATCCAAGGGCCAGACGCCAGAAGGCAAAGACATCACACTCGGTTCAGAGCTAACCACGTTAGCGCAGTCTGTCGTCCCCACAGCATCTACTGTTTCTTGTGAAGAATTCCACGTCTTTTTGCTGCTGAATATGTTTCTAGGAGAATTAAGAACATTTCCAGGGCGCGCTGTATAAAAGTTAGCGTTGTCGAGTCTTTGGTTATCATGACTGACAGGCTGAGAAGAACGTGATTCATCTGTAAATTTTTTTTGTATGTTATCAGAGCAAGATGTCTTGCTGGTTCTATTGTTATTCAACTCCAGACGTCTTCCGGAATTAAAATTAGCGTCAAAAATTTTTGTACTTTCAGTAACTGAATTATGTGCTAAAAGAACGTCGGGCCTGAAGTCTCCAATTTCTGTCTCAATTGACCTTGCAGAATAACCATCAGCAGCGCCATAAACCCTCGAGTCAGCAGCCTGCCTTGATTTATCAGAACAGGCAGCACTGCAGTAAGCAGAAGTTGCGTGCTCGGAGCTCCTTGGGAAAGACATCTCAGGGTAGTTCTCATCTTCTAAAGTACAATCCTGGATCAGTTTCAAAAACTTGGGAAGATCATCTTTTCGAATGGCTCCACATTCTGAGGAAGAGAAGGAAAACAGTAAAGTTTTATTTCCCATAAACAGCAAAGGCAACCACAGAATGAAAGAACAGTGTGAGAAATAACAGCACCAAAATAATGAAATTGGTAAACCTGAATAGCTCTCTTTAATGTTAATCAGCAGCAGGCAGCTAAGATGGCAAAAGGCACTTTTCTAGTATAAATACACTAAGCAGAGCCACATCTGCAGCAATTCATTCTACAATAGACAATAAAAGAATATCGAATTATAAATAAAATTTAAAATGGGTTTATTAAAGACAAAAGAAAGGCGTACTTTTCAAGTTTTCTCACTGTAATTACAAATTTTTTTCCGCACATCTCTTCTCTTCCACGCAATAGGAAACCCTGTCTGAATATAACTCACCAACGAGAGACTGTGGGTCAAGTTGTTTCAAATAGGCCAACACGCTCTCATCGGAGAGAGAAACGCTCGAGCCACGACGTTCTCTGAAATTTTCATTTCCACAATGCATCAATCCAGATGAATCGTTTCCAGATGTCTGAGGAATTCCCTCAAAACTGATATGATGTGAAGATTCAGTTTGTTGATTTGAGAACTCACTTAAGTCAGCAATAGACTCCATCTTGAAAGACTCATTTACAACTGAAGAGCTAGGCAACTCATAGGGTGAAACACGGTTTACATTTTCTTTGTTTTCAGAGCTTAAATGCTTTCCTTTGTCCAAACTAAATATGGCTTTAGAAGAGTGGGGAGAAGATAGAACTTTATTTTCATCCAAGGACAACTTCAGCAAGGCAATGTTTTCGTAATAAATCATAGTGACGTCCAAAGTACCGCATTCATCTCCAAACATGTTGATAATGTTGCACTGGCACATGAGTTCTCCCCTTGAGTTGAGCTTCAGGCTGTTGACCACCACCTCTCCCACCTCTTCACCAGGCAGCCAAGTCGTGCGCTGCTTCTCAAGCAAACGGTGCCGAGGTGTGCCCAGTAGATACTTGGGTAAATCAGCCGCAGACATCACACTAGGTTTTGATTTTGTTGGTGACCTTTTCTTCTTGGGGCTAAAACTCTGCAGCCTTTTAGAAGGACTTAAATTCAAAGGTTTCAAAACTGTACTTTCCACAGAGCTTTTCTTCGGTGGAATTTCTGCCAAAATGTTTTCATTAAGAATAAGTTGATCTGATATTGAAAGGGTCAAGTCTTTTTCATTGATCTCTTGTACGGAGTGTGTGTGCAGAGAGAGCACCAGCGTCTTGGCATCCAGCATGTACTGGCGGAAAGAAGAACCATTGCAGCACACTCCAAACACTGCCTTAGCACTACCTTCTGGAGCACTCATTCTGTAGTGAAAAACACCATTAATCAATCTTGAATGATTGCAATATGATTTCATGGAAAATTAATTTTATTAATGCACATAAAACAGAAGTCTCATGAACTGCTAACATCACTTGAGCAAGCCTAATCAGTCTAAGGAGACAATATTCTAAAATTAATACATTTGAAATGCATGCCATAATCTTCAAACACTTTTAAAATAATGTTGAATTGAACACCATCGTAAGTCGTCATGTAATACATTGAAACCTGAACAAAACATCAGAGATATTATGTTAAAAATCTGTCTTACAGTAACAATATTTTCAATCATGGAAATACCATGTGATCTCATAAACATTTTCAATTAAATTGTTAAGCACCAACACACAAGTTGTGCTACAGATTTGCCAATAAAATCTACAGCACATACTGTTGAAAGAGCATAGGTGCAAGAAAAATTTTCTTTTAATAATAAATCAAATCCTATCTCAGCTGTCTGAGATAGAACACATTTACTAGCTTTGAGTAAATTAGGGATATGGATAGAAAAAATACAAGCTAACGACAGATGTTTTAAGCCCTGCTGAACACAGACCTGCAAGAGAAGCCCTCATTGTCTCCCCACCATTTGCCCGACACCACAATGTCAAGTTCAGGGGACAGGCTGGGAGAGACACGAGCTCCGCTCAACACCAAGTGAAGCTCACCCTGCAAATGAAAATGATGCTGTACCAAGTGTTTGTGAGTTTTGGCTAATACAAAACATAAGCTTGTCAATTAGCTAGTTTAATAATTTAACATTAAGATAATTTATTTCTTTTACAGTCATACTTAAGCATGAAGCCTAATTAGGTCTCACAATGAAGTTAGATAATCTTTGAAACAAGATGCAGCAGACACATTCACTTCTAATACTTTGTGCTACAAACTGCATTTTCATACTTTTTCTGAATAACACTAATAAACTATATCATTTGAAATTTCACTGGACATTAAAATCAAAACTCCATAAATTAAAAATATTGAAAATGTTTTTGAAAAATATTGGCCCTATTTCTAAAAATTGATGCACAGTAAATCAACAAGAAAACTAAATACAAATATTACTGGAAGGTCAAATAGAATGCACTACAGACTTTGCAAGATTTGTAAAATATAAATACCTAGAAATTTTATGAATAATATGGTACCTTTATTTTCAAGGAAACCTGCAGCCATGCCATACTGCTTACAACAAAACTAACAGAGTTAAGTTCATTAAGTTTTCACACATACCATAAGGGACTCACCTCACAAGGGGAGTCTAACAACGGAGGAAGAATCCGATACATTTTACAGAGATGTACACTAAACTATTGCCCTGGAAAACAAAATTCAAAAGTACTCTTAATGTTTCTGACACACATGCTAGGTACAACCTTAATCATATGCTAGGTAATGGCAGAAACATAGTAAAGTAAAGCATGTCAGATTGCATTTTGTGCCTGGATGCAAAAAGAATTTTGAACGTCTATATCTCTTAAACTATATAAAAATAATAAAACTAAACTAGTACTTTCCAATGGCTGTTTACCAAGCTTTGTAAACTAAATCATCACTTAAAACATACCAATTGTGAAATTAAAACTTGACTTACAACAATATAGAAGTAAAGTTTATACATTAAAAAAATCTTTTAATGAAAGAACACACGTAAAAATTAATTTCTGCTAGACAGCAAATGATTGCTAGAGCTCAAGAATAGAGGAGCAACATTGTCATTTACAACTAAAAAAAACTATGAGCAACTCTGCTTCTAGAGCTGTTAGAAAAAATAAATTGTACAGAAAACAATTACGTTGCAAAATATTTTGATACTATTGAACAACAAGAAAAGCGAATTATGGTGTAATGGTAATGGCTTAACCACCAATGCAATAAAAATTTATAAGTTAAAATGTACAAATCATAAAAATAATTACTAAGGCAGAAAAAGAAACAATGACTGAAAAAATATATCAGATGGAAAAAGATTATAAGTGCATAAAGTGAATAAAAACTTTGCTGAAGTAATTTATGATACCAGCTTATTCAAACAAGATGGCATAACAAGTATATTTCTGGCAGCTAAATTCCTGTACACCCTCTTACATTTGTCAAAATTTATCATTATGGTTGTAATGAATGGGGTCAATATCGGCTTTAATGCGCTCATGGAAATTAAGAATTCCGTTCCAAAGAATCACTAAAGGAATACATTCAAGAACGTTTTACATGAATGACGTTCTGCTTGCTGATGCATTTTTTTTGAGTTATTCAACTTTGAAATTTTTGTTTTCCATAGCAGTTCCAGTAAGTTTGTGCTTGTGCGGGAGCTGTTAGAATACGTTTGGGTACTTTGTAATTTATTATTTGCCGTCCTCGCGGAGCCTGAGCCCACTTCTAGGATGTTTTAGTTAATAACAATAAAGGTTCTCACCCAAAAATATTACGTTATAAAAATATTCTGTTATCAAGTTTACGGTATTCACTCCCACGGTTTTGCTAATGCTCAACGGTCGCCGCCATATTGAAACGGATGTTAAGTGCACAGCAATTTAAGTCTTCACTATTCCAGTCCTGCTGATATTTTTGGGTGATAACCTTTATTGTGTTATTAACTAAAACATCCTAGAAGTGGGCTCAGGCTCCGCGGGGTTTGCATGCGTTATTTTTGAGTTATTTAACTTTGAAGTTACAGGAACTTCTCTCATGAAATGGCTTTCCCGTGCAAATGGAAAAGTTGTTCCAACAATGCTTTGCTGCGCAGAGCGCATGGAAAGTTATTGTTTTTGCAATATATGGCGTAATTTATTATTTACCAACCCTGCAAGGCCTGAGTCCACTTTTAGGATGCTTTAGTCAATAACACAAAAAAGGTTGTCACCCAAAAATATTAGCAGGATTGGAATAGTGAAGCCTTAAATCGCTGTGCACTTGACATCAGTTTCAATATGGCGGCAACCGTTGAGCATTAGCACAACCATAGGAGTGAATACCGTAGGCTTAATATCAGAATATTTTTGTAACGTAATAATTTTGGGTGAGAACCTTTATTGTGTTATTTACTAAAACATCCAGAGAGCATGTGTGAGAGTAGGGAATGAGGCGAGTGAGTGGTTTCCAGTTATAACAGGTGTGAGACAGGGATGTGTGATGTCGCCGTGGTTGTTTAATTTGTATATGGATGGTGTGGTGAGGGAAGTGAATGCCAGAGTGTTGGGAAAAGGTACGCAGTTGGTGGGACGAAATGGTGTGTTTTGGGAAGTGTGTCAGCTGTTGTTTGCAGATGATACGGCGCTTGTGGCTGATTCAGAGGAAAAACTGAGGAGACTGGTTTCAGAGTTTGGTAAAGTGTGCGAAAAGCGTAAACTGAGGATAAATGTGAATAAAAGTAAGGTGATGAGATGTTCAAGAGGTGGAGTGTTTGGAACTTTGGATGTGAGGA
>JACJUY010000014.1:485625-530393 GCA_014220935.1 Platorchestia sp. MABIK | reverse complement strand
GCACGACACAACTCGGCCCGAAAAAACTAGGCACGACACGACACAACTCGGCTCGACACGACACAACTCGGCATGACACGACACGACACAACTCAGCACGACACGGTAACGCGACGCAGGAAAGCGAGCTGAGCCACAGCGAGCAGCGCGCTATCATTGGCTTCGTTACACGGGACTCGAGGCAAATACGGACGCACCACGAGCAACACAACCACGGAGCGACTCGGCTCAGCAACGTAAGAGTAGAGTTAGGTGGAACTCTGTGGCTAACGTCAGTAACGTTGAGTTGAATTGTTCAGAAGCGCCGTGAGTGCGGCTTTGGTTAGCTACGCGGCTACATCAGTACCGGTTGTAATGCTCACTATATGGGGAGTTGTTGTAATAATCATTGTTTTATTATTATTATTTTTATTATTATTATTATTATATAAAAAAGTTTTAGCCTCCCTTAACCACGACAAAGATGTTCCAAGAGAGGAAGGAGGAAGGCACCATTTAGTATGGAGTTGAGGGAACGTGGAATCTATGCACAAGGTGCACAGAAACAGTAAGCTAAGAAAGAAGTTCATGAAACAAGAAAAAGTTGAAGAAGAAAGTAGTAGGTGCTGAAAAACAGGACAGCAGTGAACCGAAAAAAGATTGTCCGTAACAGAACAAAAACCTATTCTATTTCAACAAAAAGAAAGCCTACCTAACGTTTAGCTCGGGCCCTCACATGGTCCCCCTGGGAGTGCTAATCTCCATACCGGAGTAAGTCTCCAACAGTTCACCATGCAGAGCGTACCTAGGGAGCGGCAGTAACTCGCACGGTTACACCTCACCTAGCTGGTGAGGTACATTTTGAGTGGGATGTGCAAAAACTCAGTACGCTAATTTTTGTATGGCAGACGTATCAGATTCTAAACCAAAGGCACCGAATCGCCCCAAGGAGGCCATCGATCTCGTGTTTCCCTCACAATGCACATCGCGCGAAATACTTATTCCATACATAAAGGATTTCGACTGAAAAAAATCAATTCCTTTCAAATTCAGGACGAGAGTATCCACACAGAACTCGAGACCTCTCATCCTCTTAGGCCGGACCTTGGACAAGACTAAACGATTCTGTCGTACTACAATGATCATCTGAAAGACGTTCAACAGAGGCAGATTTCGCATCTGAAAAGTGAAAGATAAAATCGAGAGATCATGGTACATAATTGTGCAGGCGCAACCATGGGCTGCCACAACAGCTCGACAGGGCTACTAGTAAGATTAAGATGTGCTAGATTAGATTGGCTTAGATAAGTTAGTCAAATTTAAGCAATCCTGAAAACCACAAATATGTTCCCAAGAGTGAAGCTATTTGATATGGAACTAAGGGAAAGAGGAATCTAGAGTATATACAAAGTGCGTCGCTACACTCCGTGCATATAAACAGCAAGATTCAAAAATGTTCATGATACAAAATAAAAGTTGAAGAAGGAAGTAATAAGTATTAGTAAAAGGCGGCGTGAACCGAAAAAAGGTGATCCGTAAGAAAACAAACAACCAATTCTAAATGAATAAAAGTAAAGCATACCTAAACTTCAGCCAGGGACCTCACAGGGATCAAGATCCCACAATTTGAATTAGTATCAACCGTTACTTATTCACGGCTACTCGATCTATGTACTCTAGGCAACCAAGCGTCTAGTCTCGCATTAAATTGTATCGGAAGCATGTGAAACATCCTTTCTCCAGAATTCCAATCCAAGTAAAAATATGGCGTGTAGAGTCAGTTGAAAGTTATTAATTCCAAATTTGGAAGAAAGAAAAATTTCAGAGGATCTTTAGACCTCACTATTTTCATATTTTGCTTAGGCACCACAACCCAAACCTACCATATTTGATCGAGGATAGCATTTCTGCGAAATTTTTCAGTGGCATTCAGTAAACAAAGCGAACACAATTTCATTGAAAAAAAACAATAAAAATAAGTAACTCAAGACAACAGTTAAGCGGTGACATAATGAAATAGTTCAACGAATTCCCGTTTCCCCTTCTTAACAACGTAGATATTATGCATTTTAGCAGGGAAATGGTATGAATATTCCTATTTTGTACTAAGTGTAAGAAAATAAACAAATCAGCCAAATTTCCTCCTATGCAAATACACTATAAAACTCCACACATGCATCACATGAATAAAAAAAAATATTTGAAAAAATGTCTCTAGCCGGAGATCAGATAAGTTGTCAGTTTAAGCCTACCTTTAACCCAACAAGTTTAAGCCTCCCAAACCGGAACAAAAGTGTTCCAATTAGAGGGAGGCCCCATGGACTTCAGGGAACACGGAATTTATGCACAATGTGCATAGAAACAGTAAGTTGAGGAAAAAGCTTACGAAACAAGATATAAGTTTAGGAAGAAAATAATAGGCGCTGAAAAACAGCTACTACATGGCAGTGAACCGAAAAAAAGATGGTCTGTAACAAAAACCGAAAATTTATTCTACTTCAAAAAAAGGAGGGCCTACCTAACCTTTAGCTTGGGACCTCATACCCTTGGAAGCGCTAATCCCTATAGATAAAAAACGGTGTTTAAAAAAAATTTACTCCCACTTCGCATGACGAGAAAAACATTATTTATAAACATAGATTGAAATGGAATAGCTTCAAATACAGAAGACACATGTAACTGAAAAATCATGTTCGCAAGTGTTCTAATTGAAGACCATATTTGTCCAGACGACGCACCAAGGGATTCGCAAACATCACGAAACTGGTTATTAAATAAATCGCTACATTGTCTTTCAATTCCCAGTTTCAATGCATCAATTGTTTGTTCTTGGTTTGGTTTAGTGTGATTAACTTTGTATTTGAGATATCCCCACAAACAGAAGTTCATGGGCGTGAGGTTCCAGCTTCTTCAAATTTATCTCTGATGCGAGCAATGGCCCGGCGCGTTGGTGGCGGTTTTGTGTACTCGCTTTTGAATCGTCTTGGCACTTCAACTGCGTTTTCGGTTTCCAATAACATTTCAGGACAAGCTTCCTCTCTTTTCAGCAAAATTGATTGATTGATTATAAGAAAGTTTTGGCCTCTCTCTACCACAACAAAGATGTTCAAAGAGAGGAAGGATGAAGGCACCATTTAGTATGGAGTTAAGCTAGGGAAGGCGGAATCTACGCACACGGTGCATAAAAACAGTAAGTTGAGAAAGAAGTTTACGAAACAAGATAAAAGATGAAGAAGAAAGTAGTAGATGCTGAAAAACAGGACGGCAGTGAATCGAAAAAAATGGTCTGTAACAAAACAAAAATCCTATTCTATTTCAACAAAGAGAAAGTCTACCTAACCATTAGCTCGGGACCTCACATAATCCCCCTGGGAACGCTAATTCCTATCGATACAATAGTTGTACACCCCTGAAAGGCCCTAAATTGATTTCCTGCCATGCTGTGATGAATTAAATACACCTGCAATTCAAAAAAAGGCAGCATGTTAGTGACAATTACATGCAGTGTGAGTACATTTTTTTGAGACACCCTGTAGTTTCATCCTCCTGACGAAGTCTCTCGCCAATTGGAGTGACTCCTTTTGATCCAGAGCATACTCGTACTGACGACTGACATTCTCGGAGTTGAAAATATGCGACAAAATGAATGTTAACCCTAGCTACACTTTAACAATTAATTACAACGCAATTTCAAATTTAAGTGTTCAATCTCATTTTCGAATAATTTTTCTTATCAAGGTCACAAAATAGCAACACCTACCTATCTTTTTACAATGGGAATAGATTTATAGGCCGACAAACGAGGATTTATAGACATTTATCGCATCACATGAACATGAAACTGAGTTTCTTAAAGAAGTATTTCAAAACATTGAGTTTTGGAATATTGAGCTTTACGTGACAAAAATCATTGGGCTAAATCGGTGTACTGAATCTCTGTTTTTTTTCCGTTCTGAGCATTAGTATAGCATTGAGGTATAAAGTAACTCAATTTCTGTGATGAAATTCATATTACAGACAGATCAAAATCACTAACTACTTTTCGATTTTTCATTCTTCAGATTATGTTTGAACGACACTTCTCAGAGATACACATAAATTTTAAAACACGTCTGAGCAAAAGTTTTTCAAGCATCCCGTTTTTCATCGCACTGCATTTAAAATAAACGCCTAAAAAAATGCTTAAAAAATCGCTACGAAATGCTTGCATTGAAATCAGATAGGAAAATTTCGCAGCCTCAAAAGCAGTCGAAGATCTTTGAGTTGAACTTCAGTAATAAACCAGAAGCGAAACCTGAACAATGATCATGATCCTGTAGATTCTAGGCGTTTATAACAAAATCTAAATCAAATAAATTAACTAACACAGAAAAAATTAGAGAAAAACTACGGCATGCTAACGCAAATGATTCTGAGTTCTGTTGAGATTAAGCAGTCTCAGGCACCTAAGATTGTAGAAGTCAGGCAGCATTCATTAATGAAATTATGCTTAAAAACGTGACATCGCTTCCGAAAACATATATTGAAAAGTACGACTAACTTGACTTGACAAAAATAATCCTCAACTCAGAAACATGGTTCATATTATGGCCTAAATATATCACACTATTTTTATGTTATTAAAAAGAAATTCCAAACGAGAATATCATAGGTTTCCGAACAGGAATTTGTAACAGGAGTTGGTCCATATCTTGAAGCAATTGCAAGATGTAGTCGACGCCTGTACGGAGGAATGCGACGAAGCGGACGCATCGCAATGCTCGCAGCAATCCTCGATATCAGCTCATTCTCGGCAGTCAGGCGCGACAGCCGCTCGGTGGCGGCGCCTGGCAACTCTCCGCTAGGCCCATGCGGCAACCACGCCCTGCGCCCAAGTCCCGCCCACTTCGCTGCGAAACCAGGCCTGTGATCCAGTAGCTGCTGCCATTGCCAGCGCGGTGGCAGCCCACGGAAACTCATCTACAAAGACCTAACTACCACTCACATAACGGATCACAACGGATCAATTCAGGTTAAGCTTGCAATCGGCATGATACGTGAGAATGTACAGGAATTTGGCCAAATCTTCATAGAATTAAGCTTAGACTCGAAAAATGTCAAAGCCATCAGAATTTTTGCTAATGCTGAACAGGAGAGAGTGTTGATCAGGCGAGACTGTAATACGATTATCTATTGCGATTCAATTAACAACAACATTGCATCAATACACCGATAAATTTTAACAACGGTGAAAGGTTCGATGTTTTTTTAAGCCTCCTTCACCGCAACAAAAGCGTTCCAAAGAGAGAAAGAAGGAAGGCACCATTTAGTATGGAGTTAGGGGAACGCGGGATCTATGCACAAGGCACATAGAAACAGAAAGTTGGGGAAGAAGTTTTTGAAATAAAAAAGTAGAAGAAAAAAGTAGCAGGTGCTGAAAAAACAGGACAGCAGTGAACTTAAAAAAGATGGTCCGTAATAACAAAACCAAAAACCTATTCTATTTCAGCAAAAGAAAGTCCTACCAAACCTTTAGCTCGGGAAGTCACATTTTCTTCCTGCATGGGAGTGCTAATTCCCATCGATACATTAGTTGTATCCTCCTGAGGGGCAACAAAGGTGAAAGTAAAAGAGCATATATCAAACAGAAAAATAACGTACATAGCACAATTTGATTTAATTCTTAAAATGTGCAAAAATATAAGAATTCTACGAATGACTCGTAATATTTTACAGATCAATGACAAAAACACTGACAATAATTTTTAACTTAATAACAAGTTTTAATAGATGAGATTACAATTTAGTTAACGCCTCCCTAATTACAACGAAGATATTCCAAGAGAGTAAGGAGGAAGGCACGATTAGTAAGGAATTAAGCGAACGGGGAGTTTATGTTCGAACGAAGTTTACGAAATAGGATAAGAATGGAATTAAGAAGGAAGAGACAAGTGCTGAAAAAAAACTGCAGTGAACCGAAGATACTCCGTAAAGCTAACAAAAAATTCTTTCTATTTCAGCACAAGAAAGGCTTACATAACCTTCAGCTCGAGAATTCATTTAGCTTCCCCTAAAAGAGTCAATTCCCATAGATACAATATTTGTATCCTTTCTAAGGAGACAGATTTTCAACATAGCTTTACTTCAACGTTTATTAAATTCTTTCTAATATTTGAAAAAAACTTTTAAAAAGCATTCGAATGAATGACTCTTCTAATTGACGAGTATATCCTTTCATTGATCGCAGAATTCAAAGAATGAATTAAGTATTTCGAAAAAATAAACACTTTCAATTCACATTTTCTTTTTTGGGAGCTCCATGAAATCTGTTTTATTATTCATACTGATAAACTTATTCAATACCGTAAATAAAATCTTTTGTGAAGTTTGTTTACGGTACAACGAGCTATCAATCTATACTGGACACTAGAAAAACTGTTGAATGCATTATTTTACCTGCAGTCGGTTGAAAAGCATTTCAACAAAGACATGGTACAATTATATTGAAAAATAAGACTTCAAAAAATAAATAAACAAATGTGAAAACCATTAGACATAATAAGTATGATACGTTCGCATATGCCTGAATATAGAACAAGAAATAACTAAGGCAGATGAAAAAAGGGCTTGTCGGTGGTACAACAACAAAGAGACAGGTCTCTCTTTTAATTCACATTGCCTGCGATATGACTCACCGGTGGGTCGTGCTTAGGTTTTTCTTGCTGCAAAACGACCCATCGATGGGTCGTTTGAAAAATTCTAACTTTTTTTTTAAATTAATGGCATTTAATGGACCCAGTTAATGTTTGGCATTTATAAATTTGCCAATCGCTCTTGACTTTAAATTTGAGTTGAATATTGAACTTCAGTTTAACCCATCGCAGTCAATGTGTTAATCTGTAGTGCTCTACAGGGCGGCATAGTGCCGCATATGGCCATGTAAACTGTCTAAGTGCAATTTTTAAATCAAATTAATTGTGAAATTTTGTTTTTGCTTTCCCAGTCCATTGCAGGTCACAAAAAACGCAAGAGTGTATGGATCTTGAAAAGACAAAACGCGAAATAGAGTCAATTAAGAAGTACACTATACAGAAAATAAAATTGAAGCCATTTCTACAATACATACAGCTGCACGGCACACACCTATCTTTTGGAGAGAAATAAAAAAAAGGTGAACGATTTCAGAAACGTGAGACATTTTCTGTTCGTACACTGCATGGTTCCACTAAATTCCACATGATTCTACTGAAACGTGCTTCTTCACAAGGGTACATATTGAAGACGAGAGAATTAAAAGTCAAACGATCATATATATCTGTGCCTACTTACCTGCCTATACCTATCAGAGATCCTCAGTCGCTCAACAAGCGCTGAGTTCCTCAACAAGATGAAGGAGAAAAAAACAGTCATAGAGATCCAGACATTTCCATTGAAATTATCATGACCTTTTAATGTTTAACCCCGTTTCTGCTCAGTTGAACGATTATCAAGTAGAAACCCGATGAAACAGCGCAATTCAAGTGGCACCACACGAGTCGAAAAACTGAATCTCACGGTTGGTACAGCTCGCTACGCATAGCAAAAGGCGTAAGATTCTCGATGACACGAAAAGAATAAATAATAATCAAAAAGGGAAGTTGAATAAGCTAATATAAGAGGTCGATGGCAAGGTACGCCGATCGACGATTTTTATAACGTTTTTTATTTTTTAGTTGGTAGGCAGGGTTACGGATGATCGTGGAGCGCTGTAGTTCCCCAAGGTGCACTGACGAAGTCAGACATCAACATAGCCCTCCCGAGTGTAGCTCAGGAAATTTGCAAGTCCCCAAGACGCAGAGCAGAACAATCCCCTTCGTTGCAGCTTATGACATAGGGGCTGAGATCGAGGATCGCTGCGATCGACATGTGGGGCTTCTCATAACACATATTGCACTCTCTACTTTCAAACTAGAATGCAAGCTTGGCGTAATTGCGAACAGTAAAATAGTGAACTATATTCAGACATAATGTAGTAGTACCACAAGTTCAATAACATGAATCATCGAAATGTTTAAAATAAGCGATATCACTCTTAATGACTGGCTGGGCTTATAAAAAATGGGAGGAAATTTCAGCATGGGACTCCCATGGTGCCCATGGGACTCACCTGACGTCCGCGTACGCCGTCCGCTTCAGCTCCCGGACGACCTGCGCGATCTGCTTGTGGGTGCGGCTGCCGAAGTACACCTGACATGACCTGAAAATGAAATTCATATACCAATAATTAGAACCACGAATGGAGTATTTGAGGCGTTTCTGTTTCAATAAAAATTTAACCTGGGTAATTGCATGTTCTTAGACGTTTTCAAAATTCTAAAAAGCATGATAAGTAATAAAAATGAAAATAAAAATATACAGTTAAAATATCACGCGACGCAATGAATGGTGGCGAATACAGGTATATGATCTGTTGAGTGACATAATCCCTGCATTTTTGTTTAAACTTGCTGGTCTTGTTACTGCGTACGCCGTTTCCTACCGCGTTATTGTTCATATATTTATACAATTCCTTTAATACAATTCAATAAGGAATGACACACGGATCGGTGGTACGTTATGACATTTGCTACAGTTGATCTCACTATGAGCACAATTTATGCGTAACCGTAAGTGATCAATTTTTACTGCTTTCGTGACTTCGGCGGGCGAACTAGATATTGAGACTAGCTACGACTATATAGTTTTTAGATCAGACTTCATGTAAACAAATTTTATTTGTTTTCTTAGCTTCTTCAAATTTCTAGAAAAAGTATACAGATAGCAAGGAAAAGCCGTCGATCAATTCTTAACACGCTGACGGCGATGGGTTAAACCGAAGTTCAATGTTCAACTCAAATTTAAAGTCAATTGTAGTTAGCAATTTTGCAAACAGCAAACAATAACTGGATCAAGCCTTCGTTTAGGTTTGATTAAGTATTTATAAATATTGAATTTGTGACTATTTGTTGGTCAGCAGCATTATGAAAATTCCCCCCGAGTACACCGGCGGCTCACATCGAGAGCAGCGTTAGGAAACAGAAAAAAGAATACTTTAATTAGAGTGCACACACACGATACAGCGCATGGCGCACGATCAACTTGTTTCAGGTCAATGCTGGGTTGTTCATGACAGCAATACCAGCAGGCACACTCACTTTCTGCGGTGGAATTAATAAGCTTTCGCTAAAATAAATTAGTTAAAAACTAGACAACTGTTCGTTTCGTAATCACTTGTTGAAGTCTATGTTATACAGGGCATTTTGGAAAGTCCTTTTATTGAAGGAAAACACAAAATATCGTCGCATTAACTATTAGTACACAAATTCCGCGTAATAATAATTATATCTGTTCATCTCTTACCCCGTTTTACACCTTACTGAAACCATACGCCCAGATGAGCACATGAATTCATACTGCATGGAATATAATTTGCCAAACCAATTACCACCCACATAGCTAACTTATAGCGCTGGCAAATAATTATAATCACACATTAGAATGCTATTTCCTTGCTCCACTGCTTCGCTTTACAGACTGAATTTTTAACAAAATGCAAAGCATTCACTCTGCAGCACTTTTATTCCAGACATCCGTGGTCTGAAATGAAAATAATGAGATCAACGTTTGTTAATGTAACATGAAATGATGGGAAATACGTTTTTTTTAATTATTCTAGCTCATGAACCAATGCATTGCACTACCACGTTATCAATAACCAAGCTAGCGTAAGATCGACAAGTTATAAACAAGATAGAACATCCTGAATGGACTATAAATCTGATTAAAATCGACAGCGTCAGTTACGAACAACAGAGAATACTTTCAATAAGAAAACACGCTCACAAAACGGCACACGTTTTGATCGCGCAAGCAGGACTATAAGGGCGCAGGAGTCTGGTGTTCATCTCATTAGTTGTTGACCTGCGGAAGACACCTTAATTAGAACCACAAATTGGATAGGAAGTGCAGAGCCAAAAATAAGGGCGAGCGGCGGGCGCCGGCTCGTACAGCCGCGTCGGCGCGTGGCCTGTCCGCACGAGTGATAGCGGACACGGGCCTCTCCGCCCCCTGGACACGCGGCAGGGATCAGGGAATTGCATGAGAACCGAGGGCCTCTGTCCCATGGAATCGTGAGCAACGTGCGCGCGATGATTGATTGAAAATTGGGTTTAATACATTCTGAGATTCTGTACGGCATGTGCTGCGAGGCGGCGCAAATAGTGGGTGCTGTGATAGACTGAACGCAAACTGTCGATGCGTAGAATGGGGGTGAACAGTGGATGCGTAGAATGAGGGGAAATTGTGGATGCATAACTAAAAACAGTATCTCGCAGGATTTTGGTAAGGAGGCTGAGGAATTTGGTGCGCCAGAATAGACTGTCCTCACAGACAACAGATGAAAGGTAAGGCACTATGGCTTAGACGAGACACTCCTCTCGTCACGTTGTAGCATTTTATAGCACGCTTCCCGGTGCAAATCATTTGAATTTTCATTCTAATACGCTGATCAAATCTTTACGGAAATATTTATTCATCAACGGACAGTGAGTATTGATAAAAAAAATTTCCGAGCAGATACCCCATATTCCTCCCTAGAAACAACTTCAACTCCGCAGAGCAACATCGTACTAGTTAATAGATGTGGATGTAAGAAGATTTGTGTCGAACACACAGTAGTGAGCGAGACCGATTTTTCCTTAAATGGTGTTCCTAAAAGCCAACCCGATTACAAAAGTTTCACTTATGGTTGTTGCTGTTTTTGCGCTTCGTAGTTGAAGTTATAAGTTATAAACGTCAAGTTCTTACAAACTGCTAATACAAATACTCATCAGCCTACTGTGTGTAAGACAAGAGGAGTCGAGGTATTTAGGAGACAACTTGCCAACAGGCAACCCAATTTTGACTCCCCGTGAGGAGAACGTAAGATAATCTACGTAGTTTTCCCACACATGTATCTCGAATTGCACATCATGCAGAACGGGCACCTTCATATGAGCTATTTTCTAAACGGACTGAGGATTTATGTATTTTCAAAACTAAATTAAACAACAATATTTTAAGCGTCTTCTCAAGATTACAAAATAAATTTATTAAAGTGAGAAGAGATTCAATTTAATCAAGAGGTTTGGTGTTGCAGTGGACTGAACTGACTAACTCAGTCGGGACTGGTACGTTAAACCCAGAACACGAACCCCATGGCCGGGGTTACACCACCACAAACCCTTAGTGAATATTACCCCATTTTGAGAGAATAAAACAGATACATGTACAAAGCAGATACATTATACGTACAAAACTTCATGAGAAATAATACTGTAAGAGAATGAAAAATACATAATAAAAAAGAATAATTTATTTTTAGAGAATAAAACAGATCCAGGTACACGTAAAACTTTATGGGATACAATACTTTTTGGTTCTCATTTCTCCAAAAACGAAGTTGATGAAACAATGTCTCAGTATTGTGAGGATGGCTTCAAGAGAACTCCCAAAAAACTGAACATCTGGACTTAAGTTAACATCGAAGGTTTGCGAGGGATTGTGTTCAAAGGTAAATTTAGTGTTCATTACAAAGTCCACGCCACAGAATATCAGATGGCCAAAAAGAGCTCGTGAATAAATCATTCTTGATCAAATTAAAAAACAGCTGAAGTAATTTAAAAGAAAAAAATAACAAGAAAATTATTTATTAAACAATTACGGAAGGATCTAGACGCTGTTTAATCTTCAACGTATTATTGAAAAACCAAATACAAATATTGCGCAGAAATGCACAGAGGCTGAAATTTTAAAAAGACAAATCTTTCCCCGTGGTGACTTTCGCAACCTGAATGCAATAATTTCTATCTGACAATATCTTTGAAAACTTAATTTAGAGTTTTTTTGCGAGAGTCGCGCACGCGGAAGCTCTTTAATTCATTGAACTTCTCAAAAAGAAGCTATAATGAATGCATACGCGAGAACATGTTTATTCTTGCATATATTCATCGTTTCAGAAATACAAGGTTGCTCTTGCGTTTCTTTGAACGCAGGATTTACACGAGTGTGCCTGTTCGGTTTAATGCAGCTATTCCTATGAACAAAACATCACATAGGCCTACTATTTAATCCCGGAATGATTAAACTTCAATTTTATATAAGATGCAAAATGTAAATGGCTATATTTGATTTTTTAATACCTTTAAATATTGAGAGTTTTCATTACTGCGTTTATGAGCAGATTAGATTAGATTATTAGTTAGTTTAAGCCTCCCTATCCTCAACAAATGAGATCCAAAGAGAGGAAGGAAGAAGGCACCATTTAGTATGGAGTTAAGGGAACGTGGAATCTATGCAGAAAGGGCATAGAAACAGTAAGATGAGAAAGAAGTTCATGAAACAAGATCAAAGTTGAAGAAGAAAGTAGTAGGTGTTGAAAAAACAGGACAGCAATGAACCGAAAAAAAGTTGGTGCGTAACAAAACAAAAACCTATGATATTTTAACAAAAAGAAAGCCTACCTAACCTTTACCTCGGACCCTCACATTGTCCCCCTGGGAGCGCTAATTCCCAAAGACACAATAGTTGTATCCCCCTGAGGGGATCGTTTATTAGCAACAAAATTAAGAGCGATATGAAAATTCACGAGTAAAATCCAGAGGCAAAGCTCAAAAAACAACGCGTTTCTCTAAAATACAGTGATCATATACTCACTTCTTAATCCCTACTCGAAGCTATGATTTCATTAATCAGTAACTTAGTAGAAAACACGAAGTTAATTCAATTTGATAAAATTCGAGACCGACATGAATTAATGAAAAAAAACTGTGTTAGTCGACATTTTTAGGTTTCGAAATTTCTTTAGAATGGACAAACTTGTCATGTTGTCTGACTAGTGTGTGAGGTGCGGTAAATGAGCAAAATCATAAGTTAAGCACACATCACCTCTTTGACCGCTTCGTATCTCATCTGACCATCAGCGATAGGTCGTACAAGCATGCAGCGTTCTGAAAAACCTTACGAAAAATATGTCTCCTCAAAATAACTTACTTTCAGGAACCGTGGAGAATACCAGCCTCTATTACAAAGAACCAACAATTGAATAGCAAAAGTATTGAAAAGTTTTTTTAAATGATTAGATTACGTAAATAAAAAATGGTCGAAAAGAGTTGATTTACGCAGAAAGAACACGTTTGGTTTATTGCGAATGAAAACATCTCCACTCTTCGAAGTGAGGCGGACGTTTTACACAATTGACAGCGAGCTCGCTGAATGTCATGGGAATGGCAACCTTATTGGCAATACAACCTGACAAAAATGGCCTCTAATTGCGGGGTACGATGTTATCTCACTCAATTTGAGATACACAACCAAATTCCTGACAATTATGCCGAGACGCGGCGGCGCACAACAGTCAAAAGGGGCAAAAAGGCTCCACGCAAGAACGAAATTTTACAAAGAATAAACTATGGCCTAACAAAGACCACGCAAATAACACAAGCTTTCAAGTGAAGAGTTAATATTGAAGTCAATCTAGTTTTTCGCTAAAACTCCGATATAACAGCATGAAGCACTGATATCATTAACATAAACATTAATTGTTAGATTATAAGATATTTTTAGCCTCCATTTACCACGACAAAGATGTTCAAAGAGAGGAAGGATGAAAGCGCCATTTAGTATGGAGTTAAGGGAAAGCGGAATCTATGCACAAGGTGCATAAAAACAGCAAGCTAAGAAAGAAGTTCATGAAACAAGAAAAAAGTTGAAGAAGAAAGTAGTAGGTGCTGAAAAACAGGACAGCAGTGAACCGAAACAAAGATGGTCCGTAATAAAACAAAAAACCTATTCTATTTCAACAAATGAAGGCCTACTTAACTCTCAGCTCGGGCCCTTACACATTTTCCTCCTGGGTATAACACAAACGTATTACATGTGTGATTAGTTCCTATATATACGGGGTCAATTTTTACAGCTGCTTGACCAGTGCAAATTTTAAGTAGAGCAAAGGGTTTTACGGGATAAAATGTGATAAAACATACATTAAAAACAATATAAGAACAGTATAATACTGAGAAAGTTACAAAAATGTGTAAAGAAACCATACTCTAATTTCATTATTATAACACAACATTCATTTAAAAAAAAAATAAGCAAAACCTCCATATTCACATCATTAGTGAAGTGAAACAATGACACACAGCAAGCGCAGATCAAAATTTATGTAAAACACAAATGGAAGAATCGAGCGACAGAAGGAAAAGAATAAGAGCACGTTCGGATTTGTTTGAGGAAAAGTGCGATGCAAGGGAGCGGAGGGCAGGAGACTGGTGGTGCAACACCAAAATGGTGTCTGCAGAGGGTGACAAAATCGATTGCAAAGCGCGCCGAGTGCTCGCTGCACGGGCCACAGAACTGAGCGTGCTCACGGCGTCCCCTGCTCACGACATGCGCGCCAGTTCGGCTTCTAGCGCGAGATGTTCCTCGCAACTTTAAGGAAGTAAAAAAACAGCGAAAATGGAAAAATATGGACTTGTCTATGAACCTCACGTAGTTTTGGTTATAGTATGCGTTTTGTAACTTGTTTGTAAACAAGCGGACAATATCAGAAAAGAAATAATGAACACGCCATGCGATGGATGTATCGCGATATTCACCTCTTTCGTCGCAAAATTGTGATCACTTTTCAACACCTTCCTTCACTACGGCGTTATCAACTGTTTTGATCACACACCGTATGACATTAAAATACCCAAAACGCCTGATTTTTCACCTTCGGTAGCATTTGTCAACTCAAACAGAAATAAAAACTTCAAAGCCGACTGCGATGCAGCTCGATATGTAACAATCGTCAAAAAATGTCTGCGGCTTTGAATTTAAACTTCTCTCTTCTTGGAATTAGAATGCCCTAAAAAATCAGTAAGAACAATTCTCAAACGTACGTAGTATTAACCTCACAACAAAATAAAAAAGCTCCTAGGAACCCTTTAAAGAGGATTATAGATGAGTTAGTTCAAGACTCCCGATAACCACAACAAAAATGATCCCAAGCGGGGAAGACATCATTAATTACGGAATTAAGGTAACGGGGAATCTATGACCAAGGTGTCCCCAAACCCTACGTATAGAAAAGCAAAATAGAAAGAAGTTTATGAAATAAAATAAAAGCTGAAGAAAAAAGTCATACGTGCTGAAAAATGCACAGCCATGAACAGGGAAAAGATGGTCCGTAACAAAAAAAAACCTCTTTTACTTCAACCAAAAGAAGGCTTATCAAATGTTCGCTATATAACACCCAATAATAGTTCTCATTAAAAATTCCAATTTAAAAATTCAAACGCAGTATTTTTTTTCAAATTCTACTCAAAAAAGCTTCAGATGTTATTGCATTTTGACTCGCCAAACACTGGCGAGAAGCTGGACTTGCAGTTGATACTGCATTATTTCGTTATATCATTTTTCATTCCATGACTTCATTGTACACAGTTTAACTGTTGGCCCAGCTCAAAATAAGTTATACTCACAAGTTATTACGCGGTTCTTGACAGAAACATGCGAATATTCTACAAATTTTTTTCGATAGATAATGAATAAATAAATTCAACAAATAAGTCCAATAAATTTTCTATGGGTCAAGTAAATTTAATGACCGTCATCATTCGAAGGCGTCCCTATTTAGCTGTTGGAAATTTGCGAGACATGCTGTAGTCCGATCGAGAAGGTGCAATCGGTAGATCATTTATAATTTTATAACAATGAACAACTGTTTAGCAGATAACTAAATTTGATTTTAAGTTACCTTTAAATCTTTCTAACCTCACTCTACAATATGTTCCCAAGAGAGGAAGACCTCATTTAGATGGGATTATGGGGACGGCAAGTCTACGCACGTGTTCTCACGCCCTGCGTATAAAAATCGCAAGATTGAAAGAAGTTTTTGAAACACAATAAAAGTTGAAGAAGAAATAGGTACTGGAATGAAAACAACAGTGAAGTAGGAAAAGACAGTCAGTGGTTAAACAAAAATTCATTCTATTTCAACAATAGAAAAATCCAACCAACTCGGGACGGACCTCCCATCTTCCCCTTGGAGTGGTAATTTCCTCTACGAAGAAAAAAAGTCGATTTTTCATTAGATACCAGAAACAATTAAAGCCAGAAAACACCACTGAAGCACCTCAAAATTTTAATGAAACAATATCCACAATATAGTAACGCACAATATTGAGATCAAGAAACGAATACGTACGCTTCAAAATACACCATTTATCAATTAGTACATACTTTCGTAGAAGCAATCGCTCAATAAAGCTTCTCGTTTCCAGCAATACCTCAGAACACAGCCAAGGCAACATCGTTTGAGAGCTGCTACCTAGTGTGGCAAGAGGGGCTCAGGCGTGATTGATGTCGCAGCGTCTGGTGAATTAATGAATATTTAATCACGACAGCTCATTTTCTCCGAGAAAAAAGAAAACAAACTAACCGACGACCATACAAAAATCAAAATCAGAGCCTTCGCATTAAAATTAACTTGCAATTCCACGCAATGTAATGAAGATTTAAAAAACTGAAGCTAATTCCATTGAGCTTAAATTATAGTGCAGTGAGTATAACACTATCATATATGAACATATTCATAGATTTATGGGGAGTCCAAAACGAAATACATAATTTTCCTCCATTGATTAGAGTCTAAAAAAAGACAGTCAACTAGATAAAAAACTGCAAATTTCACAAGAAAGCCAAAAATAACGCTTGATGTTTGTGCACTATTTGATATTTTTGCCAAGGTGCGGCAGCACATACCTTGATTGCCGGACCTGCTACGACCCAAAGACAAAACGCGACAAGATCTAAGTAGCTCCTTCATCGCTTTTCACTTGTTCATCTAGGAATAAAAATCAGTTTTTAACCATACAGGAGGCCCTCGGATTACGACAGCGATCGATCCGTTCTTATGAAGTGCGGTAACTCGTATTTTAGAGTAAGTCGGAACACACCTAAACCCAGTATGTACGTACACAAGCACTAAGTCACTCACCTATGCTAATGCAGTACAGTATGTATATTAAAGTTATAATCTAGGACATAATAGATGCTTCTATGAAATGAAAACACGACTAGGGCAAAAAAACATATGGAAAACAAATATTATAAGCAGGTTTTTACGGATTTATGGGAGATTGCGTCAATGCCAGAGCATATTCAAAACCAATTCTCATCAATTTTAATCTCAAAACACATGGGATTGTTAAAACCTTCAAACGTACCTGTACGTAGTAGAAAATATCCACGATGGTGTTGATACATCGAAACTTATTTCACAGAAAGTCAACCACAGACAAAGCATGTATAATTTTGGTATGCAGATCGCAGTTACTCCTTGCACAAAATTGAACTCACAATTTGCATGCCCCAGAGCTGCCACTAGGCAACAGGGTATAACCGCGAGCTCCACGGAAACACAGCGACTGATCGCGACGAGCAGGACCAGTGGGAGTAATGAGTGGATCGCGGCGGCGGTGGCTATGGCTATGGTTAGGTTTGCTCTGGACAATGGGCGTCAATAAGGATAATTAGCGCTATACTCAGGCCCAGAATTCGTGGGAGGCCACTCAGTTCTCAGTGCTCGTTTCGAGAGGTGTATTGTCTCAGCTCAGTCGGAGCAGCGCGTTACAAAAGAGCTTTTGTGCGCCTAAAAATGCGGCAAATGATTCGGCGGCGCAAGCTACTTTTATAGGCCGGCACTCAAGCAGAAAACGCGGGGCTGTTTGCATAGCACTAGGCAGCGCACAGGCGCCTCGTGTTCACGTTCTCGCTCTCAGGCTTTTCTTGGTGCTGACGGTGCTCTGCGACCTGAGGCAACATTTCCGCGAGTTAATGCAGAAAATTGAGACACAGGAAACCTTTCATAAGTTTTTAGCGCATCATCTACAGTGAACTATTTACATTACGTAGCACTGACTAGTAAAAAATTATATAAAATTAGGGAGTCCTTGAAAGCCCCGGCAAGGCTGCATGACTTTCATTAGCTCACTATCAAAGCATTTCAATGAAAAAAAAAGCATGGAAATAAGTACTTCTTCTCCAAAGCACAAAATAATCCTACACACGAAATTACCAAGTGTTGGATTGAAGTGAAAAAAGTGAAAATGAAATACACATAATGAAAACTTAATGAAACATAATTATTTTAAAAACATTTGCATCGGATATTTAACGAGGATCGACTACTTTCGGTCAACTGTCGAGGAGAATACAGAACTGGCAATAAAACACAAGTGAACAACCATCAGAATAACCACGAAATGATGTAGAATTGAAAAAAACTTGTTCTCTAAACTTTTAATTAAGTGTAGGTTATTACGAAGCAATTCTAAAATGAACTCAACTCAACAGATTTAAGAAACTCTCCGCGAAAGATTTTTCATTAATAGAATTTGAATTGATATTACTCCCGGTTTCGTAGCTCTCCAGATCTACCTAGGTCAGGATGAAGGAGACCCCCCAAGACTCTGAGAAAATTAAGACGTATATAGATTTCTTACAGTTGAATCCATTTTATAACGTAAGGTAGAAAATATCCGCGTAAACCACGTACATCTGAAGTCAAACACACACCGGTTATATAACTATACGTAACAATTTATAACACCAAGATATAAACTCAGCGTGTTCACACAGCATTTTAGCGAGGTTTAAAAGCGGACCACAGGCACATTGAAACAATGCTAAACGTATCAGTTTCCTTGAAATATTCCAGTAACGAATTCTACCCCATAAAAAGCTGCCGCTGGCCGTATTTCATACACTTGGGGCGCATTGTTGTTGCTGCTGCACGCATGCCCATGTTAAACAACGCCCACGAGTTCAACTCTAATGGCAAGTATCAAACAAATTGAAACATGAGCCCGCAATCGAGCAGACATCAGCTACAGACTGTTCGCCGATTGGTATAAAATATGAATTTGGTATTTCTACGGTGTGCAATTTTTCCGGGAAGTAAAATGATCTGAACTTTTAGAACGAACATTTCGATGGGCATGCACTGCTATATCTGTCTATGAGTGAATTTCTGGTTCGTATTTCAGCTAAGATATATGTTACTTACACTGAATATAATTTGATACACGATCGCAATAGTATAGACAAGTACGTGGAAAAAACTTTCTGAGGATTAGAGAATTTATTCAGTGATGTACGTAGGCAATTTCAATGTTTTTCACTTTTCTTGGCGCTATAATGGCATCACTTTTAGAAGTTGCAAGAAAATACTGAAACATCGTGAAGCTGAAAAGTCAATGATGAATCCACAAATATTTATACCTAGCTCAGACAACGCTGTTATACATACACTGCTGCCTCATCAAAGTGATGCCGGTTTCGTTAAAAAAATTGTAAATGACATATAAATGTGGATTTTGAAAGCCGTGTCCGTAGCTGAGGACAGGAATACGACTATAATTTTAGAGTCAGTATGTCTTAATTTGTAGCCAACACACACAATACCTCAGGTCTGGACTGTTGCATTTTTAATACGTTGACTACGTTTATGCGGCTGCTATGGGTGGTAAGGTTTTTATGTTAGAAGAAGCCGTGTTGCAAAACTCCCATTACACCTCGAATGCATTTCTATCCTTTTTAAGAAGTGTGCGAAATATATTTGCACTATAATAAACCTCGTGTGTTAAAATTCATTTCGAGAGACGTAGTAAAACAGGTGAAATGTCATCCGTTTATACCGGTACGTAAATGAGTGATTTGGCTAGTGGTACACATATCCAGTTAACAACAGCCCGCTGAAGCCCCGCTGTCTCCTGCAGTAATCCACTATTTAGCTCGACTGATTGGACAAGATGTTTAAGCTTTCCTAACCTCAACAGAGATATTCCAAAGAAAGGAAGGAGGGAGGCACCATTAAGTGTGAACTCAAGGAAACGCGGAATCTATCTACAAGGTGCATAGAAACAATAAATTTAGAATGACAGGTAGGAAACAAGACAATAGTTGGAGAAGAAAGTAGTCGTAGTAGGGGCTGAAAAACAGGACAGCAGTGAACCGAAAAAGATGGTCCGTAACAAAACAAAATACCTATTCTATTTCAATAAAAGGAAGGCTTATCAAACTATTAGCTCGAGACCTCACATATTCCCCCATATAGAGCGCTAATTTCCATAGATTCAATAATAATTGCATCCCCTTGCATCCCCCTAAAGGGATTTAGTTCACAAACTGCTCTATCTGAGAACAGAGACTTTCCCTCAGACCACGCACGTTCTGTACACTGCGATTACTCCGTTGACGGTGTAAAACCATCTCGTAAGACACACCTGGTTCACCCAAGACAAGCTGAGAACGCAGAAATGAAGATATCATTGAGTTTGAGCCTACCATTCAGAGAGGAGGCCCATGTCACAGCTTAATGCTCCAAAAATAGATACTTTTCCTTTTGTTTTTGAGGGCGATCATAAGGGTATCGGTCACCTACTATATTTCACCAGCACTACACCGTGATACGAGTATACTACTGAATATTCACTCTGGTAAAAGTGAGAATCATCTCGCTTAATCTTACGAACAGGCGAAGATATTAAATTTCAAAGCTTTATATTGACAGTGCTGAATAACAAGCTTATTAGATCGAGTGAAAAGATAGATTCATCCCATTTTGACCATATTTTCCTACTGCTTTGTTACGGGTGGGGCAAATGTTGTAACAAACAGACTAAAATGTTCGACCAAGCTGAACCAGTTAGACGAGGCGAACAATTTTATGCCCTGTCTCTACCCTACACATCGTTTGGTGAGATCTCAACAAAAAATATTGAGTGAATGATAAACTCAAAATATTGAGCACGAAATGAACCTACAGCTCGCACGCAGTCGGATCGCCGTTAGAAATTGACTGGTACTGAGTGAGCCTTGCTGTACGCGCGCCCGTTAAAGCCTGTTACTTTAATGATACGATTAAAGATCAATTCTCTTTCTGAACACTGAAAAAGAGGCCTTCTTAGATAGAATGCAAGAATTTTAATGCAACTTTCTTTGTTTCCACCAAAGAATCCAAAAAAAGACTGGAACTCAACACTACGTAAACCATGATCAATTTACCATATACCCCGAACTATGACGTTGGTCAACACACAGAGCAAGGCTGGGATTTAAAAAATTCACAAAAAACGAATAATGTACACTCGAACGTTTTTGTAAATAAAAAATTTCATAAACGAGTTTAAACAACATTTTGTGGTGTCACCGTCAACTAGACAAGGAACGAAAATTTGTCTCGCAGCGCGGTAAGTAAAATAACTAGTTTTCAAATAGAAATAAACTTTACGTAAAACTATAGAAAAAAGCTCAAAGAGTCTGAACTTCAACGCTATTTATAAATGGTTGGAAGCCCGACATCGTGAACATCACAGATTCTATAAAAATCTACGGTAATACAAGCACAGTTTCACAAAATCAGCAGGGAGCCTTCATCAACGCTTTTACACATTTCTAGCTAGATCATTTCTTCAAGACCTCAACATAAAGGATATTCTTTTACTTCTACAGTATTTCTACACTACCGACACTATACCGGGTGTCCCACAAAAATGTCCCCGACTTTTTAATTGATTATATCTCCGTTTAAATTAATATGTTTGAGTGTCTTTTTTTCACAATGTGGTAAATTTTGTTTCCTTTTCGAATAATTCAAGTTTTTGAAAATCGGTTGAGTAACCACTTTACAAGGATCGAATTTTTGAAAGGGGTAGAACAACTAATTGTTCAAAGGAAAAGTTTTTAAAACAATATTGATATTCTTCCTTATTTTGTACTTTCCATTAAACCGAACAAACAAAAATTTTTAGGCGTAACAAATCATTACCTTGAATAACATTTAAACATATAAAGTAATTTAGTATCCTTCGATTTACCCTCCATTTCTCTCAAGGCAAGTATTACTTCTAGCCACCATTGAACGAAGAGTTTTGCGGATTATTTCACCGTTTTCTTTCAGCTCATGAAACATTTCTTCAATTCGTTGTCGAAGAATTATTAATGATGGAGGTGAGACATACTTGGTCGTGTAGGATACATCATTGTGAAATTATTTTTATCAGTAGGTATTGAGATATGAAGAACACCAGTGTTTTCAAAACTTTTCCTTTGAACAATTAGTTTTTCTACCTCTTTCAGTACATCGACCACTGTAAAGTGGTTATTCAATCGATTTTCAAAAATTTAAATTATTCGAAAAGGAAACAAAATTTACAACATTGTGAAAAAAAGACAATTCAAACATGTTAATTTAAAGCGGAGATATTATCGATTAAAAATTCGGGGACATTTTTGTGGGACACCCGGTATTAATGACATTTAAATCATATTTATATATGACATTTGAAATTTTATCATCAGCTATAGCTATCAAAAGAGTCATGATGCCACACATCTTCATCACTAGTTCAGCGAGGTGGGCAGTTCCCAGGGCATTAGCATTAGCTACGTTAAATTACGGTGGGCATTAGCTACGTTAAAAGCAATGTGAGGAAAAATATTCCGCAATATCTCAGTACGGAATCCTAGCATTCCCTCAAGAAGAATTGATACACAATTTTCGGAGGAAGTCATAACGATATAATAGTTAATATAGGGGCGACAATGATATTGAGTCACACCGACATTTCGAAACACAGAAAATGATCAGAGTAGCTAGGAGATTCCAGCTAGCTTCTCAACCCTATCAACATGACGTAAATTTCGAGCTAAATATACTTGATTGAACTACAACGCTAATTGAATCGGATGATACACGTGGAGAGCATGTCAACCATCCTAGAAGTGAATTTCAATTAAGAGCAAAAAGTATACGGACCATTAAACATTGGTTTCACTCATCCTTGAGCTGAGATACGGGGAGATATTCAATGGATGCGCCGTGCATGATCCATAACATGGTAGTAGTTGGGTTTGGTTGCACGGACCAGAAGCCTATGGCCGGTCAGAGAAGAAAAGAACGGCTCAACTCACGGAGGAACTGACCACACAGCGCCTCCTAGACTGACCCCACAGCGCCTCTGGCTGACCACGAGCTTCTACAGGACAGCAGAGTTTAAAAGGACCATTGAAGCATTAGACCAGCGTTCCCTGTCATTAGCGTAAAGCAATGTACGTCCATTCTAACGGAGGAGAAAGAAGATTTGCACGCTCCACAGACGTTCGTATGCAGGGTCAGTTCGGGTCATCCTTCTCGCGGTGTCCGCCAAGTTGAATAATGAACTATCCGTTTAAAAGCCAAAAATCGGGTATATTCCGAGAAACAGTGATACGAAAGCTATATTTTGTACAATGAGATCTTACAAAATTAGCAGGTAAAAAATTACCTACACTTGGTTTAGGGATAAGAGACCTATGAATACGTTATTCTCTTATGAAAATGACATATTAAAATGCTATTGCTAACTAACACAATTAATGAATCAAATTTAAGACACTCATGTTTTGTATTTGATGCAGTAAGACAACCTTAACACAAACCAAAATATCTCATTCTTCGCCGACAACAGAACAACGTATGACTTGCAAATTCAAGATTTTGCCTTCATCATGCAGGGTTGCAAGACAAAATTGAAACTACGATTCAAGGGCATTTTAGAAATAAATATTGAAATATCGAGGATGCAAATTCTCAGTAGACAAATTCTAGGTAGAAGAGTTTTACGTGCTACACAGTCGACACATGTCAGTGAATTACGATCAGCAAACACTCATATAAATAATAATATGCAAGTTGTTATAACTATATCAACTCTCATAAGATCAAAATTGACAAGAAGTCGTATAGTCAGTAACTAGTTCAACACTCGTTTCCATTGCAAGAGGGTTCTCACAAAAGATGGAGAAAGCATCGTTTAGTATGAATTAAAGAAAACTTGGAATCTTGGCACAAGGCGCGTTCCCATACAGGATACCCTGTGAACAGCAAATTAAAAAGAAAGAGGAAGAAAGACTAAGAAGAGATAGCGAAGAACATATGAAAACTAAAAGAAGTAAAGTGGGCACGAAAGACAGAAGTACCCAAGGCCTATTTATGGCTGATGCAATCCAACAGCCTTTCCAACAAACAAACCTAAGCCTATGTCTCCAGAGCGGTGATAATTGACAAAGTTTGGTAGCAGATATAGGTAGCGAAATAGTACCTAATTCTATAAATTAAAAGAACTGCGAATTTATAGATCATTCCAACATCAATTCCTACACCAATCTGTTGTGCTACTAATAGCCAGTTGACCATAGATTAGATTATTATTAGTTAGTTTAAGCCTCCCTATCCGCAACGAAGGCGATCCAAAGAGAGGAAGGGAGAAGGCACCATTCAGTATGGAGTTAAGGGATCTATGCAGAAAGGGCATAGAAACAGTAAGATGAGAAAGAAGTTCATGAAACAAGATCAAAGTTGAAGAAGAAAGTAGTAGGTGCTGAAGAAAAAAGGATAGCAGTGAACCGAAAAAAGATGGTTCTTAACATAACAGAAGCATTTTATTTCAACAAAAAGAAGGCCTACCTAACTCTCAGCTCGGGCCCTCACATTGTCCCCCTGGAAGTGCTAATTCCCATAGATACAATATTTGTATCCCCCAGAGGGGCCAGTTCACCATAGAGTGATACTTGGATGACAATACAATGTATTATATTGTTTATCTTTTATAAGTAGTGTTAAGATATTATTTGTCGAATAAGAAATTGAATTCAGTACCCTTTACTCAAATGCAAAAACGTAAAATTCCATCATTTAAACTACGTGCATTATATAGAAAATACAAATGGACAATGATCATGAAAGACATTCGTTCACGAATGTAGCAATCTCTGCCACATCTGTGTAAATCTTTAGCCGATTTTTTTTTTAATTTTACATTCACTAATAAGTGGTAGAAATATACTCGGGTTGATCATATGTTGAGTCAAATTCATTGACAATGAAAAATAAAGACAATTTAACAGCAGCTCTGAAACAATTGACATGCACAAGATGCATGCAAGTGATTTAAATAGGACGTTAATGTACGCACCTCATCCTCTTGAGTCTTTCCGCCCCCGGCAGCTGCAGGGTGTCGTCAGCGAAGTGCGGGGCTGGCGGGACGACCGGCAGGTGTGGAGGAGCGGAGGCGCCTGACGCAGGTCCCACCTACACACACGAGGGTAGCGGCGTCATGTGAGCCCAGCCATGCTGTGTTGTGTACTGTCTAGTGCTACACTGTAAGTACTGTCTAGTGCCACACTGTAAGTACTGTCCAATGCCACACTGTGAGTACTGTCCAAAGCCAGTACTGTAAGAACTGTCCAATGCCATTTGACAGTATGTGACATGATGTGAGCCGAGCCATATTCTGTGTTCTATACTGTCCAATGCCATTGGACAGTACTGTCATGATGTAAATTGAGCCATACTGTCCAATGTCATTGGACAATACTGTCATGATGTGAGTTGAGCCATACTGTCCAATGCCATTGGACAGTACTGTCATGATGTAAATTGAGCCATACTGTCCAATGTCCTTGGACAGTACTGTCATGATGTAAGTTGAGCCATACTGTCCAATGTCATTGGACAGTACTGTCATGATGTGAGTTGAGCCATACTGTCCAATGAGCCATCAGAACCATGAAGGACTCAATGAGAACCACTGTATACGTTTCAGTACTGCGTGCGGTGGAATACGTGAGACTGTACCAGACGCACACCACCAGACGCATGGCCTCTACCACGCAACACAAATTGCGTGATGATGACGGCAGTGAACTCGTGTAAGGGAAGTTGTGGCCTACGTATGAGGTTATAAATTAATAAAATGATTGCTCTAGATTTATGCCGTGGTGATTGTCAAAATTTCAAGCATCATCAGAGTAAAATTATTTTGCATTTAGTGTTTAACAACACAAAGTCCATTTTTTAAGATCTTCTCAAAGTATACACAAGGAAAATTTGCGTGGATGCCTTAACATGAGCTCCTTTTTCTAAGGTTTCGTCACAGTCCGCTATAGCAAGACAAAACAGCACGGCAGTCATCCATAGGACATGCAAATCCAGTTAAAATGGGGTTCAGTTCACAATAAAGTTCTGCAGTCCAGTGCAACAAGTGAGTTCTGCTATGAATATTCACAGCAGTACATTGCACCAATATTTTAGTTGCAGTAAATCAAATATGTGAGCCACTGTGGTACCACGCTTTGATGTCTTCTTTATTTAATAGTACTAGATCGACTTCAAACAAATAGGAAACTGTGATATGAGAAATACCATAAACAGACACAGAGTCGAAAACATGCAAAAGATCGAGAAAGCGAATTCCTTCCAATAAGATAAAGAAAATGGTAAAACTACAGCTAATAAAATCACCCAACTGAAAATTTAGTCACGGTCACATTAAAGCTTCCTTCACTAATACTTGAACACAACCCAACAACGAAATGCAACATAACTCGAAATAAGCATTGATTGGTTGATTATTAATTGCATGGTTTCAGCCTCCCTTTACCACCACAACAAGGATGTTCAAAGAGAGGAAGGATGAAGGCACCATTTAGTAATGAGATGAGTTAAGGGAACGTGGAATCTATGCACAAAGAGCGTTCCCGCAAAGGATTCCCCGTGAGCATAGGAACGGAAAGATAAAAGGAAAGGTTATGAAACAAAAATAAAGTCGAAGAAGAAAGTCAGAGGCTCTGAAAAATAGGACGGCAGTGAACCGAAAAAAGATGGTCCTAAACAAAACAAAAAACATTTTATTCCAACAAAAATAAGGCTTACCTAACTCACAGTTCCGGACCTCACATTTTTCCCCTGGGAGTGCTAATTCCCACAGATACAATTATTGCTTTTAAATTCTACACAAAATAGTAAAAACTCTTCAAAAGAAAGACTGGTTACGAAAAACATTCATTAAATGAAAAAAAACTGCAGCATGCTCACCTCAGCACCAGGAACTACCGCGTCTCCGTCTCCGTCTGCCACAGAAAATGAGATTACATTAGATTATGATTTAGATTATGTCTCAGTCACAACAATGAAGGTATTCTCAATGGAGAAAAATAGAAGCAAACATTTAGTGTGTAATTAGGGGACCGGATAGTGTATCCACATGGTGTGTCCCCACACCCAGCGCATGAAAACTGCAAAATTGAGAGAAGCTTATGAAATAGGGTAGAAGTTGACAAAGAAAGTAATATGTGCTGAAAAAAGGACAGTAGTAAACCGGAAAAATGGTCGGTAAAAAACAAAAAATTATATTCTAACAAAAAAAGCCTCGGGATCTCACATCTTCTCCCTGAGAGCGTAATTCCTATAAATACAGTGGTTATTTCCCCTTAAGGGAATTCTGATAAGCATTTGTGAAGTACCAAGGCCTGTTATAAAATATACAAGCATAATTGTTTCCAGCGTACACCACAAAGGAAAGTTCACAGCATGCATATTTAAGAAATCATTTAGCGCTAGCACATCTAAAGAATACACAGGAGAAGATCTGACCCTCAGACTGGGCCTGAGGCTACAACAATAGGCATTGACCACAATATAAGAGGAGTCAATTTCTCAAAGACGATGAATTCTCGGAAGTCGAGCTCACAAGTTGCGTGCTTCCAAAGACAATACCAAACAAGGGCCAGCGCCGCTCGCTAAATGCTCGCATCGAAGAGCCCTCTAATTGCTTGCCAATAGTTACGATCTTAACAGCCTTTGAGGTCTTGGGGAATGTTGTTCTTGTGGAGAAAGTGAGCGGAGGCATCTTGACCACAACCTGGCCACCACCGCCACCGCGCAACAACGGAAGCCTGAAGGGTTCGCCAGTTCAGCATGCCTGGATCCCTCATGCAATTAAATGCCTCACAAGATCGAACACCACACACACGGCTCAAACTTCAAACGCTCGAGTTTGGAGCAAGATCTGAGTTGGGCGCTTGTACAGCGGCACGACTCGTCGAACCGTGTCGTATTGCTGCTCAGCATTGTTATGGGTCGAGTTAGGTAACGGCCGACCTCGGGAAGACCCCCGAGTGGGAGTAGATTACTCTTAGATATGCATTCTTCTTTGACAAATATTACCGTGATATCCATTACAGATACGCAAGTTTTCAGTCCGACATTGTTAATGAATAAATCAATGATTTCTGTTAATCATCCTTCCTATAACAAAACGCCACGTGTCTCCTTAAATTTTTAAACAAATAAATAAATTTTTTTGTTTTTGGTCGTGATTTCTTATGTTTCACGATGGGAATCTCATTGAACACATTGAATTTGTGGAAAATTTTATGCACTTAGTAATAAATAATAATGTACAGCTATTGCTTGCTTGGTTGGTCTGTCTCTCTGTCACGATCTTAAAGGATGCTCAATGACCGTTTCTGTGATACGAATATTTTTACCACACTAGTGAATAAATATTTTAATCGCGGGTGCTATTAGGATGGATATATTTGTTTGTCATCCGTATCTTGAGACTAATTTCAGGAAGCTATCGAATCCCGTCATTGTTTACGGGTTGTGTACACTAGTAATAACAATAATCAGCTACTCTAAAATGAATCTATACACTGGGTTTAAAACATTTCTGATTAGCCTAATAGCTATAGCACGTATTGTTTTAGCGAACTCGTGAGTTCAAGACCGCAGTTGAGAGTTAGGCTTCCGCGCAACTATATCAGTCGGGATCCATTAATTGTGCAGCAGTGCAAATTTGGACGAGATTTGAAGATTACCAATGACAGCAAATTTGAAATATTTGTCTGACATAACGTAGAACTGCAAAAATTAATTTCATTTAACTCATCAACGATGGATTTTCCAAAAATAATCGCCCACCCTGCCACTAGACGAATGTACAATTCAAAGCCCCTCTTGAATTTGTGTGCAAATACACCGTGATATTTTCCGTCGTTTACTTTGGCGCAACAACTCGCCTCATTGTGCGCGGAATTCTATTCAACATGGATTTTGACCGCCCGCTAAAATTTGCGAAGGTTACGAAAGTGAAAAGAAAAACTCGCGAGAAATAGAAAAAGTTAGAGCAGGCACATGCTGCGCCGCACTGGGCACAGTGGACGCATTACGCTAAGAGCTCCAATGCTAAGTGCTAGCTCTTCTCGAGGACTCTTTCGCTAATTGCAGACGACACGGCAAGTTCAACAATTGGAAACTATCGAAGAGTTTAGAGCATGAAAGCAAATATCTTTCTTCCATCAGCAGGGTTTTGAATTCAAGGAAATGAAAGTTTCATGAATTGAATCATCAACCAAAAATGTAAAATCTAAATCAGAATAGAAGTTCTAAAACAACATGCGTGTACAAGAGGACGTGTATTAAACGCGTGAGTAGCAACTTGAATGAACAGCTCTACAGCGGGAATTCAATAACATGTGCCATAGAAACCCTTCAAAAAAGTTACGTCTTCTTTTACCAATATTCTGCCAAAAATAAATAGTTTCAAGAGACACGACCGCGGATGTATCGGATAACACGCTGCTGTTTGGTTTTGGTACAAATTCTGCCCGAATGACACCTGCACGCACTTGTAGAGTTGAAACTTGAAGCAAAATACATGAAGCAAGACTAAAGTGAAACCAATGGATAAAAGGGACAGAAAAATAAGGAAAAGGTAAATATATAAAAAGAGTGAAATACGTCAGCCGAAGACTGCAATACGGGTGTAAAAATTGAAATTTGACAACTAAAAGGTGCGAATTAAAAAAGGTATAAAAAGAGGTTCAAACCAATTGAACTGAGGAGGAACTAGACGGTGGCCAAGTAAGGAAGATAGACACGCGAGGATTGAAGGAAAAAAATCAACCATTAATGAAATCACAAAAACTAATCTCGGTAACTTTGGCGTTTGGTCACACAGGTGCAGTTTTAGAATCAAATCTATACAGATAATAAAGTAAATAACTATAACCAGAAGCGCTACTTTCATAATACAAAAAAAAGGTGAAAGAATGTCACAGGAGAAAACACTGCAAGTCCACGAGTCACCAATGAAGAGAAACAAAAATCGTCAGCGAGGTTTCAAATTTTTAACGTCTATTTTTACGAATCAATGGAAATTAAATGAATGTAATGAATTCATTAACAAATCAATTACGAAACCCTTAAAATAAAATTAACAAGAGATCACGTTTCCGTTTAACTTAGCATATTTAAGAAGCGTCGTCTGATCACAAAATCTCAGCATTCCCACAGCCGACAAAATGAAGCGGCGAAACGCATCTTGACGAGAGATAAAGGAGCAAAATAACAAGAAATAAGTATCACCAGACGACTGAAGCGAGAGGTGGGCAGTTCCGCGTTGAAAATAACAATGGAAAATTAATAAATATCCTGGACTTCTAGATGATAAAAAACAGAATCACGACCGAAAAAAAAGTGTTGAGCGGTGGAACAAATCCAGGGGCTGAATGCCAAACAATTCACGTCTTTGTATCGGAACGGCTGGTTTTAAGTCAACTTGGCAACGCTACATGATACAGTATACAGAGGAACCAAGTGAAACAGTAGTCAACTATTACAGAAGCCAAGTGCTGCAACATCCTAACGTTGCTGCAGCCAAACGACGTAGCAGCCAAACGCCGTAGCAGCGAAGCGCCGTAGCAGCCAAACGCCGTAGCAGCCAAACGCCGTAGCAGCCAAACGCCGTAGCAGCCAAACGCCGTAGCAGCCAAACGCCGTAGCAGCCAAACGCCGTAGCAGCCAAACGCCGCAACAGCAGCGAAGTCAGCGCGAGAAAACTAAGGCAGCTGTAACGAAACGACAACGTATATAGCGAGAGAGAGCCATGCCTGCCGTGAGCAGGCGAATGGCGGGGGACAGGAGGTGCGCGAGGCGCAGTGCCGGAGGAGTGTCGGCCGTGGAGCGCAGGCCGCAGGGCGCCGTGACAGCGCAGCCATTAGGGCGATTGACTGGTCCAGAGGCCCTCGAGAGGAAGCACAAGAAGCTCCTCTCAGTCGAGCGCTCATTTTGCAGGGTAGTCCTCAGGTCGAGTGTCGCCCAGATTCACTCTTGCAAATTAGAGCGCTCCTATTGTCTCCTCCTCGAGGACCTCTTCTGTCCTCAACCATCCATCTCCCCTCGCCACCGCCTACTCCTGCCCGTCCTCCTCCTCTTTCTCCTCCTCCTTTTCTTCCTAAATCTGCTGAGGCTTTTTATACTACAATAATTATTGTACAACTGTTGCTCATCTTAGAAATGTCGGTATTATCGTTGCTAGTCAACGAACTGCTGTACAGGCGCGTTCACTAATTCTTTTCAACTCCGCAAAAAAATTTTCTATGCTTTGTAGTATAATTTGGAGAGATGAGAGGCGTATTCTACAACAACGGTTATAATTTAAAAAAACTTGAATGGAACGCATTACCTCCTGAGAGCTTGTGCTCATAACTTATCCACGAGATATACGTCAGATTTTGGCCAAAAACGCCGTAGGCACAATGTAGAATTGCAAAAATCCAACGGGTTACTTTAACACACGGCTTCCAGAAAATATTATTACTGAACAATTCTTGAGAAGTGATTTATAACAGAGCCAATCGAGCTACGTCCTCCGAGTAACGCAATAAAATGACGCTAAAGAATGAAAACAATCCGTTCAACTTGTCCATAATTTAAGGGAACGAGTAGCGCTAAAGCTCGGGCTTTCGTTAACTAATAAACCGAGTCCTGGACAAGTTATATGATCAAAAAGTGTGCAACGGGGGCAGCTGAGCACGAACGTGGGCATCCCATAGGCTTCGGGCTAGTGCGCCTCGCTAAGTCCAGACAGACTCTGATCACACGCCCGCGTATTGACATTTGTTTTTATGTTCCCGTAACGTCAAGTTTGAAAACGTTTATCCAATTGTTTAGAATTCAATTAGGCAAAGATGCTGTCAATATGTATAGCATTGCTTACAACATTGCTTACATTGCTTAAAGGGATAATGAAGTACTTGAGTGAAAAACTCATTTTAATTGCAACCACCTGCTTTCCTGAACGTATGTACTAGTATATGTCAATAACCAATCCCTGTGTCTAGCAACCTTTCGTCACTGACTTCCTCAGTCATGGAAAAACAGAGTGAAAGAGTTCACACAGAGCCTTCACTTTCATCATTGCACCTACTAGACGAAAAAATATTTCAGCACACCATCTAGTCAAAAAGTCGAAAAAGAGTTCCGAAAATACATCTAAAATTTGGGAATTTTTCACTGCAAAACAGACTGTGACGATAATGGGACTGTGCGCTGCATGGTACAACTTCATAGCCTCGTAAACGAGGACTGGAGGTCATCACGGGATTATCATTAAGTTGGACCAGTTTTACGAATTATTCAATTGCGTTTCACACTTGACGTAATAATAAAAACGTAACAGAGGGTATTGATCAAACAGAATACAGTCACATCAGATTACGCTGAAAAATTGGCATCAGAAATCAATTGCTGAAATAATCTCCCGCATTAACGTAAAAAATTTATATAAATACCAGTAAATACTCACGCAGTAGCAGCAGGCCTATAGTACGAACTCTTGAGCATTAGTTTGCAGGTGAGAAATCACAGAAATTTCAGTGCTAAAATCACTGACACTCCAAAATAGATCTTCGTGAGCTCACACTCCGCGAAACATGAGTACGCAGCAGGGTAAGATTGAGAGGCACTCCTCCAGAGCAAGCTTCTCTATGCTTGACAGCTTTTCCAGATTAAAAATATGCCCGGGTACCATGGCATTTCATTCACATAATCCTACTACTTAAATGCAAAAATAATAGAAACAGGTATTATCACTCCATTACTGAAATTCATTACACTTGATTAGAACAAATGACAGAAAATTTGGAAACACTCACTGATGGTCTTAAATATCACATAATCAGAACCGGAACTCATTCAAAATACTGATTATGGCTACGTGAGCAAAAGCGCCGAAGATTTACTTTACTGATACGGCAATCATACACCTGCAGGAAGTAGACTGGGAACTGCCCACCTCGAATAAAGCCTCCGGAAAGCACAAGGTCGCCTTCCCCAGTCTCAACACCGTCGTCTCCCACATGTATTTGGGGGCCGGGCGCTGCATTTTGCGTGGGGGAAAATGAAGGCTGACGAGCTGACTCCAGTTCTAGATCCACAACTTCAACGCCGCTCAGAGGAACTAGGGACGCAGAAGCATCCTCACCCCGGGAGGGCACAGCAGAGGTCGCAGCCGCAGGGCGGTAGTGTGGAGGCAACACATCTGCTCAATGTTCGAAATGCGATTTATGCACCAAAGATTTTAATTATCATGAACAAATCCTCGTTGTAGCATCGCGGATTTCTTGCATCACTTATACCTCCATTGGATATTTGAATACACTCTCAAACTGAATCATCCATAACATGGATGTAGGGCATATTCAATTTGGAACGTATGTCGTGCGTAAAAGAATGAAATCTAGTACACGGTTTACAAACTGCCTCAGATCGGAGGCAAGATTTCAGAAGCGAGAACACTCAAAAAAATAACCAATGTTTGAGATCCTGTCCGCTCTCAAGCAGCAAGTTAGTCTCCTGAATTTGTTATTAACATGACTATCTATGACTTGAAAAATGACGCCTAAAGCCGTGTTTTTTGTGTATTGTTATAGCTTATGAGACGTAATTTATTTCATCACATTGGTAAACATATAATAGCATCAATTACGCCATTATTACTTGAGTTACTGAAAGTTTGTAATGAGCATGGTCGTAATACAATCTACACTACCTCTTCATTTGTTCGCATATCAACCCTACAGATGTAAATACAAAGAAAAATACTTCATGAATTATGAATAAACCGTCATTCCAAAACAAAAATTTTCATTGCTCAAGCATTCCTTTTACAGCGCGTGACGTCATCAAAACGTTTCTTACTGATAACTTGATCAACTGAATGAAATTACGTGTGATGAGCGTTTTCATGATTAACTCTAGCGTTTTTCCTCTAATTTTTCCAATATTAATCTTTCAAATTCACCGTGTTAACATTTATCGAACCATTAGCGCACACATTCTTCATTTCATTACTACTCGGTGCAGATACCATCCTTTCTGTACTAATGGTGCCGGGAACAGAGAGTGAGAGACCAATCAAACAAGCAGGCAAATAATTGCGTGTTAATTCCTAGGGATGTTGAACTCACTGAAACAAAAACAGACCCGGCCCTTGCAGCATCCCTGACGCTAGTCCAGTTATGTGCTAACACAAAAACGTTGAAACACCAGGTTCGCTTTAAGCGACGCCACAATGCACTATTCCCAATTTAAGAAGCGTTCAGCAAGCCATGGATTGGTGAACACTCGAAGCAAACGATAAAACTGTAGGCATGACCTTAACGGCTTCAGCAAAATCTAGGAAAAATTACCTCAAATTAACGCTTTCCAGGAAAAATTACTTTAATTTGAGAGGACGTTTTTATTAGCATTTAGAGGACATGAAATACAAACTCAACAAGATCATATAGATAGATGATCGTAAGCACGTTGGGTCCGCTGAACTTAATTCCATTTTCACCTCAAATGAGTTGAGCACAGTTTTAAATCAATTAGCGTAGATGCATACATGGAAAATAAAAAACACAAATAACCTAGAATTATTTTCTCGCGGTAGATTAGATGCTAGTTTAAGTTACCTTAACCGCAACAAAGATTTTCCAAAGAGAGGAAGGAAGAAGGCATTATTTAGTATGGACTAAAAGATATTCGGAATCTATGCACAAGGTGCATAGAAACAGAAAGTTGAGAAAAAACAACAAACAAGAGATAAAAATAGAAAAAGAAAATAGCATGTACTGAAAAACATAACAGTGAACAAAAAAAGGTTCTTAGCAAAACGAAAAACATTTTATTTCAACATAAAAAGGCCTGCCCAACTCCAGCTCAGGGCCTCATATTTTCCCCTTGGGAGTGCTATTCCCACAAAAACAACAGTTGTATACACCTAAGTTTTCATCTCAGTAACACAATCTCTTAGGGAGAAGAGAAAGGATTGACTAATTACCTCAGCATTGCACATTCGTATCAACGTTGCAAAGAACTGCAGCTAAAATAGTTATGACTCTCATTTTATAATGGGGCAATTTTGGACCTCAAGCAGGCGTGTCACATGCTAGTAACTTTTTCAAATTCAGATGGCAATATTTTCTCTTTGTCTCTAACATAATAAAACATTCTGATAAATGGTACTTCAACATGTATCATTACACGAAAGAAATTTTTACCATATAGAAATAATTTAACACGGAACAAATTCTATGATTACAGTGGGTAATTTTCCTTCTCTAAACATAAGTTATACAATATCACAAAATAAACTATGCGATAAGCTTTACCAGGTAAGCGAGGCTGAGGCGCAACTGGGCCTGCGGAAAAGGACTCCTTTGCAGCACCAGTCTTGGTTGCCTGTGCGTGATTCGTAGCACCATTATCAGGGGCGCGATTCCCATTCTGTTTCTTGGGCGGAGGCTTCAGTCCTGTCAGGCGCTCCAACAGCTCTGCAAAAATCAAGTAAAATAGTTAAGAATTCAGGTAGCTGCAATCACAACCCAGCACGGTTTATTTTACTACAATCAGTGAAAAAAATTAAGAAACAGCCCACGGAAACCAAGAGGAACAACAATCGAAATGACAGAGAATAGTTGAATACTTGTTCAAGGAAATTTCGTCACAAATTCAAGCCATAAAAGAATCTTTGCGTTACAATCATGTACGAAGCTAAATTGCATATTTCATTTTCAAAATTTCATAAATATATGATACATAATTTTATTGCAATGATTACATTTTATATTAATTATGCATGAACTCAAGCGACAACCAAAACTGAAATGAACGTCTATAAAACAACAGTCTCAAAGGACGGTTCAATGTCTCTTTCCTCCGCAAAAGAAATTCCAAGAAGATTGTTCTGGTCGCGCATGTGAGACCGCAAAATCGGAGTCGGTGCGAGCGCCTCTATTGCAAAACTTGGAAGCAACATGGATGTGCAGCACCGTAGAAAAATGTCACGAAAGTACGGAAAGTTGGGCAGAACTCGGCATGTCTGCCCCAGAGTGTTTGCCGCATAAACACGACAGGAACACGTCCCAAACACGTCCGCTGAAGAAGCCAAACAAGGGAGAAGAGAACAAGGCGCCCGGCGGCAGTAGCAGCTTGACGTCCCAAGCAATTCTTGTGGCTTGGAATTCACGGCAAAAAAAGCAACAACTTTGGCAAGAAGCTGCGCAATATCAGAGGCCAGAGGCAGGGCAGCGTCAACACGGAGCGGGATATTGGCCGGCCTCCTTGTTATAGACCGAGTCGCATCTCCTGCTCACCCGTGGCGCACTGCATCTTTCTGCTTACGGAAATAGATTCTTTTTCTTGGGGAGAACATTTGTGCCAAAAATTGATCTCATATATCTCTTCTTGGGCCATTCAATTACGATACAAATGTAAGATTCGAAAAAGGAACATGCAGGTAATATTTACCCTAAAATGAATTGCGAGTACTCTCACACATGAGCCCGAGGATAAAAAGAAATACGAAACATTTGACTGGGTAGACACTTCCTCAAAACAAACGAAGACTAATGTTAAACGAATTCGTCTTACTCGGCCTCAATGCCAATATATGTTAGGTCAAGATTTCCTAACCAAAACAAAAGCGATTTCAAGAGAATAAAAAGAAGGGAACATCTACGAGTAGCATGGACTGTCCAAAATTAAATTATAAGTTAGTTTAAAGCACAACAAAGGTGTTCCCAAGAGAGGAAAGAAGAAGACACTATTTCGCACGGAATTGAGGAAGTGACTGCGTAAAGTGTGTCACCACACAGGATACCCTACACATAAGAACACCAAGCGAGGAAAGAAGAGGAAGGAAAAAGAAAAGATGGTGAAGAAGGCATGAAAACTGCAAAAAAGTTAAGCGGTTTCGAAAGATACATGAAGCAAGACTAAAGTTTTGAAGGCCTATAGCCGAGATCTCCCTATTTAGCAGTACTTTCCATAAAGCCACACCCAACAGCATAGAATAGAAAACCTATATAACCTCAACCTAGCGTCCATTCTAAGCCCCTTGATGAGGACCTCGATGCTACGAGAACTCGTTGACCGCATCCAAGTGATTGGCAATAACTTGAATTGGCGCCTCGTGCTTCTGCACAGTTTAGACTATAAGCCCGATGTGAGAAAAACAAGATCTCATTCAAATCGCTAAGAAGTGAAGTAAAGGAAATGATCGGAGGCGTACAATACTAGTAGCACACAGTGGATTTGATAAGTTCGTTTAATCCCACATAACCGCGACAAGCGCGTTTAGAAAAGAGGAACGAGGAAGGCGCCATTCTACTATACAGACTTTGGGGAAAGCGAAATCTATGCACGTGTGTTCTCACACAAGATCCATAGAACACAATAACAGTAAATTGAAAACGAAGTTTATATAACAAGATCTAATTAGAGCAAAAAGTAATAGGTGCTGAAAAATATAGGATATCTGTGAACCAACCAACCGAAAACGTGGTCCGTAACAAAGCTAAAACAAAACAGAATAAAAAAATATTTTATTTTAGTAAAAAAGGCCTATCAAACCTTTAGCTCGAGACTTCTTTCCAATGGGAGTGCTAATTCTCATATATACAATTGTTGTATCCTCTTGAAGTGATACTAATCGTAAATAATACTATTTACAACATTACACAGCACTTAATTACAGTTCCTTACAACACGAAACACTGAGGATCAATTTTAATAACGTTTTAATCAATTTTTAAGGCCAGATTACTCCCACAGATGCCATCAATTCAGGCTTGAAGATTTTTCTTCTCTCTGATCCCCGCCATCACTGGCTTGCTTGAAATGAACACACGTCGTCTTTTGAGCAGTGCGTTGCGACACTCAAAATACGCTTTACTTCAAATGCCAGCGAGATGGAAGATTAGATTAGATGTTAGTTTAAATCTTTCTAACCGCAACAAAGACGTTCCAAAGGAAGGAGGAAGGCACCATTTCGTATGGCGATGAGGGAATTTGGAATCTATGCACAAGGTGCATAGCAACAGTAAGTTGAGAAATAAGTCTATAAAATAAGACAAAAGTTGAAGAAGAAAGTAGTGAGTGCTGAAAAAACAGAACAGCACTGAACCGAAAAAGATAATTTAACAAAACAAAAAATATTTTTATTTCACCAAAATGAAGGCCAGCGTAACTCTCAGCTAAAGCCTCGCATTTCCCCGTGGAAGAGCTAATAACCATAGATAAAATAGTTATATCCCCCTGAGGGGACGAGATGGAGGAAGGGTGGTGTGAGGAGGTCTCCTCGCACGAGCTTGATGCTTGTGTGGTTGTAACCTTAGTAGCAAATATCGAAATTAGCACCGTAATTTTAGTGAAATAAGTATTGGTTTCCAAATAATGCTCGATCCCAGCTTGAATTTTTAAAAAATTTAGTAAAATTTGAGAAAAAAATGAGCCTATTATACATAGACGCAGTGTCGTCTATGTGCAAACAAGATGGTACAATAAAATACAAGAAACTTGTGTCGAAATAGAGAACATTAGTTCAGTCGGCGGACAACTTTTACGGAATATTTGACGAAAGCACAATTTAGTTTCTAACTTGTACTAAATGATCAACTATAGTTAGAGAACGAACCTTAGCGCAGGAGTCATTTGCAGCCTTTAGGTTTGTATGATTCTATGAACAATCACTTCCATTATTTAATAGAGAATTGTTTCATTATCGTGCGGCTAATCCCCTCACGGATTAATGGAAGCACCAATTAACAGCTCGCGCTCTCCTGCCCCCATAACACACATAAGCCCTCGATAGTGATACATTCGAGTGTTACTTGTTTTGTGAATCATGATTATGAATCAAAAGTAAAGAGAAGAGCTCTAAAGCTTATAATTTTGTAAGTTAAGAGAATGGTAAAAAAGAATATTTCGTCAATTACGATATTTTCGACGTCTGGAAAAACATAAAAAGAAGTCACTAAAAATTCATCGAATTCAACACAACGTATCACAGTAAGACATAATTTATTTAAAACAACAACAAAAAACGCTCCACTAATTGCAAGGGCAAGGCTGATGGTTAATCATTTAATATCGGTTTGCATTCTAAAACAAACAACGATTTTAAAACGCGAAGGTGAATGCGACTGGAAATTGAAGAAATTACTTTAAAATCCTCAACATGTAGAAGGAGATCGCACTCCACAGGTTGAGTGCGAATGAGGAGTGAGAGGGTGTGAGAGCATGTAGTTGAGCGGTCCCTAAAACTCCTATTGGCATACTCATGAAGTAACGCGCGAATACCAGGAGCTCGCGTATTTAATCCAACATACTCAAACGCAAAATAACAGTGTCTGCAACTATACCTATAAATCACCGAAAAAAGCATGCGTTTGGGAATTTCGTCTTCGTCAGTGAGATGAGAACCTTTTCTGTACGTATTACACAAAACCTGCATGACTATTGAGAAAAGATGTATTAACTAAAAGATGCGCCAAGAGATTCGCATGAAATGTTTAGACAGAATTGAGTAAAGCTGTCGTCTGATGTTTTCCCAATGTTTACCCGAAAAAGGAATGCAAAGAGAGCTGTTTTTATCAAAATTAGGTAGAAACGTATTCGATTAAAATGCACTATTCAAACAAATTCTTGACAGCAGAATTTAAGCGTTCAGACGGGAAACTACCAACAGTAAGGAAACGTCTCACAAATTCGAATTCACGGATGTTACACTGCGAAAAATTTTGTCCCAAAACCGATACACTTTTGTGTGTCATGGACTTATACGACACACTTAAGCGTTTCAACCATGACACACTTAACGTAAATCAATTTTATTCTGCATAAATATTTCACTTTATCAGACGGGTCACTGAGTACACTAATGTACAAACAACGTCTAAGAACGTCTGAGAATTAGAAAAAAAATTAGTGAAGGTATTTGGGTTTTTAAGAGAATTGTACTTCATTCACAAAATCTAAACACAGTTCGGTTTTCTACAAAAAATTTAGCCGTTTGAAACGTGAAAATGTATTTTAACTCTCTCAACCACATTAATATGTGGTCAACGGAAATATTCTACTGTGTATCAAAATATTTCGAATAACCGTGTGAGACACACAGGTGTCTCAAAAATTTCTATCAGTGTATAAGTCGGGAACTGGCACCATACTTTTGAAAACAAGGTTTTAATGTTGCTGATCCTGAATCTGATGGCAGAAAAGTGGAAAAATTTAATTCCCTCACTCGTGCATGTCTGTTTTCAGAAAACAGAGCACTACAATTAACCGTTTTGGCGAGTAATCTCAGCATCTAAAAAAAAAAGACAACTGTTCTGACAATTGTTCACTGTTAATTTTTATTATTGTTATACTAATTTACCACTCCTTAGCCGCAACCAAGGCGATCTCAAAAGAGCGAAGAGGAGGGACCATTTAGTACGAATTAAAGAAATCTACAAGAGCCTCCCCTTGCAACTAATGTAACGTTTTATGCGCGTCTTATACAAATGAATTATTTACTGAGCTCAAGGTGTGTTGCCACACAGGATACCCTGCACATAGAAACAGCACGTTCAGAACAAACAGGAAGAAAAACAAAGAAGAGATGGCGAATAAGGCATGAAAACTGAAAGAATTTAAGTGGGTACGAAAGATAAGAGTCCCTATAAGGCCTATCTATAGCATGAGGTAGCCTAACAGTATCCTCCCTGGAAGAGGACGCCAGTCCCCCTTGCATACGATAGAAGACAAACTTAACTAACCTAAACCTATTGTTTATATTCAGATGGGCTATAAATAGGTTAATATGAGAGCACTATTAAAAACAATACAATGTGTTGTTTACAATGTTTACAATACAATGTTATACAATGCGTTTGTGATTTTATTCATTTTAAAAACAATGAACATGTACTGTTAATGCATCTCGTTCAAAAATACGAAACTAAAATCAAAAGGACAAGACTTTAGCAACCGATGCTTGTGGATCACATAAAATATCAGGGAAAGTAGGTCCTAATGGAAGACACACCCCCAACCCGTCTATCGGTAAAAAAATTGTCAAAGACAAAAAATGAACTCAGAACAGAACGTTAGGGAGAAGAGTTTCGAAAACAGCTTTAGATAGGCCGATGACTGAATATACATCGGTAGTAAATAGTCCTAACAAATAGCTATAGTGCCTTGTGATGAGACATTCGTAGAAGTTCAATATCAGACGGAACCATGAAAAGTTTGTCAGCATTGCCAAGTGACGTTATCTCCTCAACAAAAGACTTAGAGTTCTGTAAAGAATATGAAATATAAATGAATGGGGCCGGAACTGAAACTAAAAATTTGAAGAGATTGAACACACCTTTGCTTACCGTTTTCAAAAAAGTTTTTTACACTTTTTCGGTTAACAACCGGAAAAGAATGAAAAAAGAGCATCACTCACTTGTATCCGCCCAAAGTTTTCTGGAAATTTATTTTAATATTGTTCTAGTTGATACAACTATAATAAGTTCATGTTTCACTAACAAAGACAAAATTTCCATAAACATGCTCTTTCCGATCATCCACATAGTTACGCATGATGTGCGCCTGAGTACGAGGGATCGATTATGCAAGCTTTATGTATATGCGAGGTTGAGCGTGCCGGCAGTAGTTTTAGAATTTTTCAACTATTTTCCACACCTTCTCACAGCACTCAAGCAAAAAAGTTAAGTCTTCTTGCATGTATTGATAATTTTAAAGAAATTTCTTAACCGTCGATCCCATTCTTCTCCGTATCTTTGAATCATTATTTATTTTAAAAGGTAAACATTTATTAAATCAAACCCAATCTGCCTATCCCTCGAGATTAGTGCAGAATTTTTTGCGCGTCTTATACAAATGAATTATTTACTGCGATACTTTGAACTTCATGAATTCCCTGAATTTTTATTTGACAACTTCATTCCATTTTCCAACAGAAGTTAACGATGAGCTAATTAGTCGAAACGTTCTTCCCTACAATTCACTCGTTTTAATAAAATATGACCACACAAGTAATCCTCTTCGCATTTTTATTCAAACACAGAAGCCCAACTCACGATCGTACTTTTGCATGCACTAGCTGCAGTTACAAACATGCAAAAGAATACATACACACAATAAGTTGAACTAATATTGTCAAAAAGTAATACACTTCTCAATATCACACTATTTGCTTGCTAGCTCATCAGATTATTTTACCACCTGCATCAATAAGAGTTCTAAGCCAAACTACGCCGGTCGGAATCGAATATATATCATGAACAGCTGAAGCAAATTTTCATAATTATGAAGTTTGCCCTGCACCAACATTTTTATACAGGGGCCTATAATGTGCAAGAGAGCACAATAGCTCAATCGTGTAGGTAAACGGATACAATCTAGCTTCGATATGTTAAATTTTTCAATAAAAAATACCGTTACATGGGTTCAGATTTGAAGCGTTTATCTATGAGCTAGCTATCAAAATGATAGAACCAAGGATTTAACCCTCTTCTTTACAACCTACTTTCAGCACGTAACGACTACTTTCCAGTCATCATGGCAAGACGTGGGTTTACACAACTATAGTGATCAATTTTCATCTCCAAGAGGGCACAGACAATTGCAGCTCGATGCCTTCCTTCTACCCTCACTTGGTTACCGCAGCACCTAACGCAAAGCGACGGGAGCGGAACGCTCGCGTCATGCAGGCGGCGTCACCAAGATTCTTTTGTAGATGAGATTTGAGTATAAACGAGTTTAAGGGTACCATCCGGGATTTTCAACTTTTTTCGTCCGATTCGCTTGAAAATTGGTCATTATTTGTATTTTTTGGAAGTGAATCTTTTTTACCCCTGTCATTTTTTTGATTTAGGCCTTATTTTTTTTACTAAAAATGAGTTTTTTGATACATTTCTATGTATTTTTCAAGACGTATCAACTCATTGAATTTTGATGCTAGAACAAAACCAAAGACAGTTTTAGAATCCTTGGAACATTTCTAACAAAGTTATAATTTAAAATTTAAACATTTTGAAATTTTTTTTGTGAGATGCGAAACTTTCTAATTACATCTCAAACCATTATTTTTGGGTTTGGATCCATATAAATTTTTTTGGTTTTCTCAAATTTGGATGCAACTAATTATAACTTTGTTAGAAATGTTCCAAGGATTCCAAAACTGTCTTTGGTTTTGTTCTAGCATCAAAACTCAATGAGTTGATACAATTTGATTGGTAGAAATGTATGATTGTTCAGGAGAGCCCAAAAACAAAATATACCCAATTTTTTATGATTTTGGCCCCCATTTGGACCCCCCCCTGGGGGAGGTTCTGGTGTCCGTAGCGCCATAATATTTCATGGCACAATAACCCATACCATAAAGATCCTTTCTCGACAAAAAAAAAAATTTGAGTCAGGGGTGCCGCGGGGGGCCAAATTTGCCTCAGATGGTATCCTTAAGTCACCTTAATTTCAAAGTAAGCGTTCACAAGAGAAAAAGGAAGAAGGCATCATTTTGTATGGAATGAAAGGAACGAGAAATCTAGGCACGAGGCGTATGTGTTTCCACTGTTTACGTTTTGAAACAACATTGAAAAAGTTGAAAAGTAAAGTAGTAGGTACTGAAAAAAGACTGCACAGAACTCGAAAAAGATGGGCCATAACAAAACTTCGGGACCTCACATCTTCCCTCTGAAAGCGTAATTTCAGTAAGTACAATAGTTGTATCCCTCTGAGAGTAATTTTGCCATTAAAATTAGCTGAGAAAAAATCGGAAAATCCAAATTTTGAGTGTAATGAGTAATTGAGTAAGAGTCGCAGTAAGAAGTCAGTAGCCAGAATTAAGTTAGCCACAGAACTCGTTCGGGCAATCAAAGCTCTTGTATGAAATAGAATTTCATTTCGTCTTAAACATTACAGTACGCGGGAATACGATGTAGAAGGTGGCTTTCTTTATTACGGGTAATAAAAGTAGAAACGCCGGCTACGACCATTAGTCTCGAAAAGCGCGTCTCAGAGGACCTGTATCATAAAAGCTCACCGCAGATATATAACGATGTCGCTCCGTTGGAGCGCCAGTCATATGGATTTGTCAGGGATTATAAAATCTAAAATAAATTAATTTGAAAACGAGCAAGCTCATGGGTTCGGAGGATCAGTCATGGTGGGGGAAAGTTAGGTTTCCCACAAAGGAGCCTACGCCTCCTCCCTTCGCCCTGATCCCCCCTTTCCCCTGCCGTGCGGAGCGCAGTGTCCAACGGATTTTGAACAGGATGGGAAGTCACTGAGTAGATGGGCACGGGCGCGAGTGGTGAGCATTAGGAGAGCTCTTAGCAGATAGGCAGGACGGCGAGCGGTCGAGTAGTGAGAACTTAGTATCGAGACACGGGCGCGAGTGGTCAAGTATCGACTCTAGCATCGTACGATTAGAAGTGGGCAAGGGACTTAGACTAAACTGTGGCGTAGGCATCTTTGATAATATTCGAATGGCTTAATGTCCCGGGTTTTGTTTGATTGTAAGTTCATCAAATCAATTGGCTCTAGTTCCCGGGTTTGTAATCCATGGGGTTGTCCTTGATCGTCAGTAATTCCCTGTGTTTTGTTTGATTGTGAGTTAACCAATACATTCGGGGTTGGCTCTCGAAGTCTTTTAATTCCTTATATTCTGGTGTCTTGATTGTATGTCCACATTCGCTGACTCGTATTGTAAATTTGAGTCGTCTTCAGAGGAGGTGTTAATGAGTCATTGTCGAGTCCTTCGGGAAGTCTCGCCTGCGTT